>VZTM01034523.1:371178-443666 GCA_013400555.1 Jacana jacana | reverse complement strand
TGGTCCCCGCCGGCCCGAGGGTGCGGGTCCGGGCGCGTCCCCGGCCGCAGCGGGGGTCAGGGAGGGCTTGGGGCCGAGGGGGGCTCAGCGATCGCAGGGGGTGTCTCACTTCCCCCGGTGCCCAGGTTCAGGCTGGGGCTCGGTGAGGACCTTTAAATCGCAAAAATGGCAGAACCCGGGTCTCAACGGGAGCAAAAAAACCCCCGTTAGTCGGTCCCGGGCGCGGGTTGGGTGTTGGACACGTGTTGGCCCGAGCACGGGGGGAAAAGGGACCCGGGACAAAAAATCCCGGGGCCGGAGGGTCTGTCCCAGCCCCTGAGAAGGTGAACACCCTCCAGCGCTGCGCAGTTCGCCGCGGGTTTTCTTATCAAAGGGTATCAAAGAAGCATCAAAACAAGGAGCAAATGTGGCTGGGAATGCTGACTGTGACCCCGCTTGGCTTTGCCTGGGGGGGGTCAGCATTTCCCCCGTGTTGCTGCTGGTAGGAGCCAGCTCAGCCCCTTCTCTAGGGGGAGGGAAAAGGGGTGCCAGTCTGGGTTCAGACTTGGTCAGGCAGAAATCACCGGCCTGAATATCTGCCCCTCCCCCCCCTAAAAAAAATATCCCAAACCCTCAGAGGTTCCTGTTTGACCTATTTCTGGGAAGGGCAGGTGGTGGTGGTGAACGTCTTCAAACACTTCAAAGGTTGGGGGGAAGCAGCTGCCCCCCCTCGCCAGGGTGCCAGCACAGGGTGTCCCCTGGCCTGGGCCCTGCAGCGGTGGCTGGGTCAGGGCTGCTGGAGTGTGACACTGGCCCGAAGGGTGAGGAGAACGGCCAGGGCCAGGCAAGAGCTGGCACCACTGGGGCTGGGGGCTCGGGAAGCCTTGGGGAAGGGGGGGGGATGATGCGGTGTGTCCTGCCAGAGCTGCTCCCGTGGGGTTGGCTTTTGGGGTGTTTTCTTATTATTTGGGAAATTGAAAAGCATTTCTAGGTGAGCCTCTGAGCGTGGGAAGCAGATCTTGGGCTAATTAATAGGGTGCTGTAGGTGCAGCAGGAAACTGCCCAGGCCAAAGTTGCTGTGGTTGGCCAGTTGGGTGGCTAGTTGGGTGTCTGGGTGGTCAGTTGGGTGGCTGGGTGGTCAGTTGGGTGGTCAGTTGGGTGGCTGGGTGGTCAGCAAAACTCATGGCAGAGCGGATGAAGCCGCTGGGACCCCACAGGGCAGCCTGTGCTGGCTCTGGGTCACAGGAAAGGGGGAGATGTGGGTTGCTTGGGTTTTCTTCTTGTGGGCAGCAGCGAGACTCATGGTGGTGGAACTTCCTTGGGGTGCTGCATCTTGCTGAAATAAACTCGTTTCTGTGGGGCCTCTGGAGCTTTTGGGGGAATAACTGTCTATAGACCCACTTTAGAAGTTTCAGGAATTTGCAGAGAAGGCCAAGGGTGGGGAGTGGGGGGTGTGATACGATGGCCCTATAGCACAGGAAGCCCAGGTGTGACCCCAGCTGTGGCACCCACCAACCCTGCCCACCCCTCAAGGAGGATGAAGGCAGAGGACATGGTGGTGCTGGGAGATAACTTAAGGCCACGTGTCACTGGAGACACTTCAGAAAGGGCTCACCCTCTTTCAAGAGTAAATACACAATTAACAGCTCTAACTGGCTCGAGCAGTGGTGGGGCTGGGGGCTGTACACCCCCCCCTACAGAGACCCATTTACTGGGCAGTTTTACAGTCAGTGGAATGGGGAAGTGCTCCATTAGCCACCCCCACCAGGCAGAGCTTTCCACCCTGAAATCCTGGCAAAGCAGGGGGGAAGCACCAGAGGATTTTTGGGGAGGTCTGACGGGGGGGTGGTGTGGGGGGGGCAGTGGTGGGGGAGGATCGCTGCTGGAAAGCCAGGAGCTGGGGTGGCTGCAAGGATGCAGTTCTGGCTGCAGCACGATCAGGCCTAAAATTGCAGGCTGAAACCTATTTTAATACTTGTCACAAGCCTGGTCCTGCTCCCACTCCCTCCCTCCCTCCTCCCCGGGCTGCGCTGGCACCGGGCTCAGGCTGGGACGGGGGTGGCCACGGGCACAGGCTGCTGGGGACTTCAGTCTGCCCAAAAGTCAGCCAGGGGCTGTTGTTCCCCCGGTTGGTGATGACCCACGGCAAAAGCGCCGCTGGGTACAACAGCCCCTGCTGGTCAGAGGGACGCTAATGCCTCTGGCACTCTCCTCCCAGGCAGCCCGGTCCGCCCCTTCCGTCTCCCAAATTACCTCGGGGGGAGAGAAGTCGCCGCCAGGGAGCTGCAGAGGTGGCCTGGACGGTAAGGGTTTATTCATATCTTACATTTAAACATAAATAATTGAGCAATAAAGAGAGTAGTCTGATCCCAACAAAAATAGGTAAGTCAATGCACAATGTTAGGAAAATACAGTCAGACAGAACGCTTTAACAAACACACCAGAGTTCTCAGAGTTTGCTTTTTTCGTGGTTTTTTTCAAACAGCGCTGTACAGTACCTCCCAACAGAGAAAAACTGCACTTCTCCTCCTTACATCGCTGCTCGGGGGCTCGGAGGGTCTTCTCGCTCTCTTCAATTTTTTTAAAAAATGCTATTTTGCTTTTCCCGTGAGCAAACAGCCCCCCGAGCCCTCCCCGGGGACAGAGTATCGGCCCCCCCGGCCCCGGGGGCGGCAGCAGAGCCCTGTCCCGCTGGAGCTCCCACCCCTGTTATTTTAGCAGCATCAGGCACTGGAAGGGGGTTCCCTGCCCCAGCACCGAGTGACTGAGTGGGCTCCTCTCTTCTCACTTCTGCTGCGTGACCACGGTGCTCCTGAGCCCTGGAACACCACGCTTCTCCCCGATGGCATCTGCCCACACCAGCCACGGGGGGCGGCTGGTTTGGGTTTATTTTACCCTCCCCTCAGATTTTTAGAGGCCAGTTTAAGGAATGGCTCAGCTTTTGAGCTGAGGAGCACTTGGTGTGCATTTTTTTCCCTTTTCAGGCTCTTATTTACCATTCTTTTTAGCTTACTGCAATCATAAAGAAAGATCTAAGCACAGATGGTGTTTCTAGAACCAAATCTGCCTTTCCCTTGGCGAGTACCGCTCGTCACACGGGGGCTCTGGGCAGCACTCGCTCCTGCAAACCCCACAAATCAGAAACAGAAATTCAAACTCCTCTTGGTTTTGTGGGTGGGTTTTTTTGTGACTCACTTGGGTTCTAATAGCAAAGGGTGGAGCACTTTGGAGTATTTGAAGCGCTCACAGTAAGCCCCAGGGTCTTCTAGGAGGGCAGGTCGGGAGCATCCATGAAATCTGCAGCAAAGCCACCAGCAGAGACCTGCTGCCTCTCTCTCCTGCCGACAGACGGGCTTGTACTCAGAATCCCGAGGGCTGGGACGGGCAGTCGCGGTGACTTCACCAGTGTGGGGATGTGCCAGCACAGCGGTGGAGCCCCAGGAGTCTGGCTGACCCTCTGGCACCTCTGCTCTCTCTGCAGGACGGGGGGACGGAACGGACGCCGCTCCTGAGAGCGTGTGGCCCAGCAGGAAAATGGCAGAGAACTTCCTCGGGGCGTGGGGACGGCTCTGCAAACCAGCACAGAGCGTCAGACCCCCTGCCACCGCTCTGCCTGCTCCACCTGGGCCGTGCTGCCACCGCTCCATCCGCTCCACCCGGGCCGAGCTGCCACCGCTTCACCCGGGCTGAGCTGCCACCGCTCCACCCAGGCCATGCTGCCACCGCTTGAGCAGAGGAGCGCCCCGACGGTGCTGGATCCCACTGAAAGTCCTCCCGGAGGGCTCTGCAGCGCGGGGGGCGGCGAGGAGGCGAGCAGTGAGTAATGCCGAGGCGGTGAAGCTCTGCTGTGTCTGCTCTGGAGGGTGGGAGCTGCTGGCGCAAGCAGGGAGGCTGTTCCTCTGTGCTAGACTTGTCAACCCAAACCACGAGGCAGAACTTGTCCTCTGGGAAGGTCTGCAGGGGGAGGTGGCAAAGGAAAAGGCAGGCATGTCCATGGTGTGTGCGGGCCACGAGATGCCACAGCGCGAGCGAGTCAGCAAAGGCCGACTGCTGGGGTTAGCCAGGTCATCACTGCTCCTGTTAACCAGGTTATTTAGTTAAGGCCATTCTCCCAGCTGGCAACCTTATTTACTTTAATTGCTGCCAAATACAACCGCCAATGTTTTAGCAACAGGCACTCAGATGTGTTCTCTTCCACTTTCAGGGCACGGACACGAGTCCAAGGTGCTCCTCCAAGGACCCGCTTCGATGCTGCAACGCTGGAGCGAGTTTTGGCTCCAGCCTTACCTCCACAGAAGGCTCTGGCAGAGCACACAACCCGCACCCAGGCTTTGAAGGTGCAGTAAGTCAAAACAGAAATGTCTCCTATGTCAAATTCCCCCTTTTTAGCATCTGAAGTATGTCGATAGACGGTCTTCTGGAGAGGGAAGTAAGAGAATGCAAAAAGATCTTGTCTAGAAATACAAAGTGAGTGTAACAAGGACTATCAAACACAAACCTTATCTGGTGAAGGGAAAGTTCTGCTTTTAAAAGTCCGTTACAAATCTCTGCGGTATTTATTACATTACATGGAAGATGCAATTAAAACACCATCTGAAGTGAGAGTGGAAGGAAGGCTCCAGCTGGCAGCCCCCGGCCAGGCCCGCAGCGAGAGGCCGCTCGTTATCACTTGTTTTCGATCAGGGTCTGCACTTTGTAGACAAGGTCTCTGGCGATCCGCAGGATTTCCTCCGCGTTGTGATGCTCTGCCATTTCTAAAAGACACAGAGACAAACGTCCTTCACTCTCAGCAGCAGGAAGGCTCTGCCCTCCCGTTGGTATTAGCAGTAATTAATGGGTGTGACAGGAGCAGCAATCCCAAAGCCCTGCAGGGGTCAGGTTTGTAGAACTAGAGACGGAATTAGTGGGTGAATCCCTTAGTGCTGTAGGTCCTGGCATGGAGATCTAATCCTTCTGGCGCCAGTCCACATCCTCAGTTCCACAATAAACATGTCATTCAGCTTAGGCAAGTGCTGGGGTTTTCAGTTGGGTATTTTTGTTTTGGTGGGGTGGCTGGTTTTGGTGGGAAGCATTAAGGTACAGGTTTGGAATAAGAATGGCTGAGGCAAAAACAAATCTGGGGCTTCTGCAACAGATGGCTGAAAGCCACAGCATTGATAATTTAGTGAAATTACACAAAACTGTTTCCAAACTCCTTAAACTATCCCAACAGGGAGCATCCTGCGGGCAGCGTCCTGACCTACGCTCTGCAGCCAGGAAGAGACCAGCCTTTCTCTGGCAGCCTCTACAGAGCTCTACGGTGAGCCATCAACCACGCAGGTGGGTTGGGGTGTCTTGCATGAACAGTTATGATGTGTTTCAGCCTCAGCAGGGGGAAACCCTATAAGCAAAAATTACTCCAGCAACTTCAAAACCCGCAAGAGACTCTCACAAAAACGTAAGCAGCATTTTAGCATCTCCCATTAACCCCAGGGCAGAGTCACCACAGCAAATCTTCTGAACCAGGAGGTGAAACTTGCTTTGTGGTCAAAATTATCACTGAAAGCGCCACCATCCTCTATCATCCACAGCACTCTTAAAACGCTGCTGCTTTGTGCCAACTCAGCTCTTCAGGAGGAGAGGGAAAATCTGGGCTCTGCATTTACATGAAGGGTAAGGGGCTCAGAGCCTAAAATGACCAGGGCTTGTCACGACAGCAAGAACCCGACTGCGACAGCCTGAGTGCGGGCGATGGAGCAAACTCTCATCGCTTGCTTTTTATCAAAACATCTCTCTTAAAAATAGTTTAAAAAAAAAAGGTCTCTTACCATTAAAAAACTTGATGATATCGGTGAAGTCCATGTTGTTATCACGGATAATCTCTCGATAAACTTCCACAAGTGCTAAGGCAATGAAAAGGACAAAATGTTCTGAAGAGATGTGCTTTGCTGCCCAAATAACTTCCCACACTGTAAATACATCCTCGTACAACAATTCTGAATGGGAATAAACATTACAAGAGCGTCTGATTATTCAAATTGACCATTTCCCCCTCTCCAACTAACGCCTTACAGGCCTTAAGACACGACTCCTCCTCCCGTGCCAGCCCCTGGCGTGTGCGAGTGGGGCAGCACCGCCGGGTGTAGAGGCAATTCCCCGTGAAGGAGAGGGTTTAGGGCTCAGTGTCCCAATTCCCACCCCCCCCCACTGTGGCAATAAATAGCTGATGGATGTGTACCATCTCCCTCATCCCCTTTGTGCTTCAGGGTAGTTGAGGGGTATGTCTTCTTCTCGTTCTTGCAGCTCAGCCTGTAACTCCAAGGAGCTACTGACTTGCTCAATAGTGAGATGGGTCTTGATATCACCAGCTGCTTGTTAGAGCAGGGGTGGGTGGGATGTGCAGGGCTGCCCAGATCCTGGGGTGCTCCCACAATGTACACAGTACCTCACGCAGCAGAGTGCGGCAGCTCTTGAGCTATCGCTGAGCTGCTCCTCGTTATCAGACTAGAGAGGAGGCAGCAAAGCTTACAAAAAGCAGCGTGATCAACTTGGGATCACCTTCGTGAGCACACAGGCACTTGCACAACTCTAAGCTATAGGCACAGAGTATTATTACCTCTTTTGAAGTCAAGCAGGAACCAGCGATAGCAGAAGTAGAAGTGAGTGTAATCTCCATTCTGGTGCATCAGCTCAAAGAGCTCTGAGTCTAGAATCTAAAATGGAAAAACAGCAGCCATCAGTGCGGTGTCTGAAAGTAGCCAAGATCAAAGGTGCTGGAGTCTGGGTAAGAATCCCATGCTGCCCTTTGTCACCCCATCCCTTGGTTGGTCCGGGCGGCTCCTGAGCACAGGGACAGCCTGGTACTGGGTGTGACATGGGTGCCCTGGCACTGACCCATGAGGTGCGGCGCTGCTGCTGTGCAGGTAGGAGGTGACAACAGGCCACCTTCACTGTGATTTTAAAGGTCCAAGCAGCAAGTTACAAACGCTATTGGTTTTCAACATGTGGCAAATTTTCACCTTCCCACCCAACTGTATTGGCAGACTGTAACACGGGCTGGGACTGAAATCCAGCTACCAGGGGAACAGAACAAAGAGGGGCTTTTCCATCCCAAGTTTGTTCTGATGATGGGGCAGTTCCAGCCTGCAACGTCTCCGGGACTGAACTGAACTGAACAACCCCTTGCCCAACACCTGATAAATGTCTTAAATGTGAAGAGCCTCTGTAGGCTTCACATTCCTCATGGGTGCCATCCCAAGGGCTGCTGGAGGAGCAGGGTGGCATCCTCGGGTGGTCTTGCTGCTCAGCAGCAACACTGCAGCCCTGTGGTTGGAAATGCTGGCCATCTTGTATTAACTGACCTCACTGTCATACTTCTTTAATGTGCCACCTATCAAACCAAATAAGGGCCTGTTCGGATACTTTCCCCCCTTCTCATGCTAATATCCCTCAGGTGCCTGCTGCTTTCTGGACAGAGTGCAACGTCCAGGCCTTAAATCTATCCCCAAAAAGCCCTCAGTGAGCATCCTATGTGGATACAAATACAGCTATGGTCTATTTAAATCTCTAACAAATTCAGTTTGTGCTACAAATACCAGTGTTTTCTCTTCCAAAAAGCAGTGAAGACTGGATCTTACTGCTGTTCCTCCTGGATTTCAGTTGGAGCTGGAGGGAGCCATACACAGGAGTTGTTAATGGAGGCAGAAGTTTGGGGGGGTTGTTTTGTTTGTCAAATTAAGAGGAACTGACCTGCTCAAACACACACTCTTCATTGTCACAGCAAACACTGCCCCCTGAGAAGCAGGAAATCAGTTTGGGGCTGTATAAAAGAGTTCTTACCCTCCCCAGCTTTGAAGGCCCAGGTGACTAGGAACCCCAGTCATTGGAGTCCTGCCCTTGACCGTGGCATCACACCAGTTCTGAGCCTCTGCCACAACCTCATCTGCTGTCAAAGAAGGTTAAAAAAAAGACTCACTTGGATCAGGGACCGCATGTTGGCAAAGTGTGTGTCCATAGCACCTCCGTTGGGGAAGTTCTGGCTCATCCTCTTCATCAGGTGGCTGAAGCAGCTGTAGGCCAGTTGATCTGCAGATGTAATGCAGAGCGGTCAGTGCTGCTATTCTGTGACTCTTGTCACCCAAAATAACATACTGCAGGACGAGGGGAAAACAGGGCTTTCCCCTTTCTTCTTCCCTAACCCCGTCACCAGTGTTTAGGTGAAACACCGGACGGTACCTGACTGGCCCAGCTTTATCAGGTGTGTTTCAAAAGAACCCAGTTTGCAGTTGGTTGAGTTTCAGCTTCAGCAACTGCAGGAACACAACTGCTTTGAAAATTGAGTAAACTTTGATCTCAAAGTCAGTGAGTGAACAAGGAATCCCCGAGGTACCGGTGGCAGCCGTTTCAGTACAGCCACACGTGGAGAAAATAGGAACGGTGCAGGTTTGGCTGCCCTGGTGAGCTCGCCCTGGTTAGTGCAAACAGCTTCTCAAACAGCAGTTCTAAAGAAGGACCTCTCTAAAGATACCACCGTGTTCCAAAACAAACCCCTTCCTACCATTGTCAAGTATAACCATCAAAGGAGCCAGGAGGTCACACATGCCTTGAACATAACCAACTTCTAGGTGCTCCCAAACATAACTGCAGAAAGAAGAACACACAAGAGAGAATAGGATTAAAAATCCTCTTGCTGCATGGTGGCCTCAGAAATGTGTCTTACACCTAAAATACAACCCCTTGTGGCAGCTTTTAATTGTCTCGATCTAGAGCTGTAAAAGGTAAAGCTGGACGTGCAGAGAACTACAACAATTCAAATCTTCCAGCATGCTGGTATAAATGATGAGTATTTCTGCTGGGTTGTTTTTCAGGGTGATCCCTAAAGGCTCTAGGAACAATCCACTTGCACACGGGGCTTGTGCAGCGACAGCCTGGGAAGGACCAGCTACCCAAGGTGTAACACTCAAAGGCAAAAAGCATGGATTTTTAAATGGTACCTTGGGGTTTTTTTGGCTTTTGGTTTGTTGGGGCTTTTTTTCCCCTTAAGTGGAATCTTGGGATCTTTTTTGAGTGTTAAAGTCTCAGACACTTTCTGCTTTTAAGTGTGTTTAGTTTAATAGCCTTCATGGCAATCTGCGTTCCTCATAGTGAAAGCTCTCTATTGATTCCAGCTGGTCTGCGTGGTCAAGGATGGTGGTTTGATTTAAAGACATGGTCTTTCTGCCTGGTTAGTAGTTGTCCCTCAACACTATCTGCTCAAGCACAGATCGGTTATCCCTGAGCAGGAAACCAGAGCTCATGGAGCACAAAGAGAAGAGCCGAAGGGGCCTGGTAGGATCAGTCTCCTGAGGCAGAAAGAGAATCTCTCAAGCCTGTGTTCCAAACCTGGACAACCTGTCCCACCCACGCTCCCTAACCTACCTGTGCCTCCTTCTTGCAAGGCTTTTTTTAAGTTCATTAGTGAGAATTTTTATGCAGACTGTTATTTTCACATTGTTGTAGTTTATGGATGAAGACAGAAACATGAAAAGCAGATCAGTTTACAAGCTGTATCACCTGCACATGACGTTTCGGAGTTTCTCCAGGTTATCAGCAGTAAAATACCAGTAATTCCGGTCACATCTCTGGACATCTTTATCAATTCTGTGCAAATTTAAGGCAACAGTGTCCAATAACTCTATCTAGAAGAGAAAAGCTTTAGTTAGATCTGCTGAGAACAGAGCATTCCCAAGGCTTGGTGCAGATTCCCTGTAGGAAATCAACAAACCAGCAGTAGCACCGTTCTACTTTGGGCATACGAGAGCGGAAATACCCGATTCCTGCCAAAAATCCCAGGTAAAATGCATACACTTTCACTGGTAAATGCTCCATGCCTTTCTGTTTCCAAAGGGTTATTTCTAGTTGAACGACTTGAGCAGAGAGAGAGGCAAAACCTGAACTACTGATTTGTTGACAGCAACGCTAAGAGAGGTGGTGGAGCCCTGAATCCAGTTTTAGGCTGTGGTTCAATTTCATTAAATGTGTGGTTTAGCTCGAGTTAAATGACACTGAAATCTTACAAGTGGTGTGTCATCCACCCCCTCCGCCTCCCTCCCAGACCCTGGAAATTTTTAGCTGCTAGAACTGTTCTTTTCCATCCCCTCCCACTGAAAGACGTCCACATTTTTCTTGCTGTCTTATTTCCAATTCAGCTCAAAATCCAGACAAGAAGATTTGGATGCAGAAATCCTCAGTTACCATCCCACCACCTGTAGTTCTGGTTGGGGATTGTCTCACTTCATTCTACCTGAGAAAAAGAACAAGTCTTTGCTAGAAAAGCAACGCGGTGCAGAGAGAGATGACGATACTTATGTTGTGACCTACTGTGTAGGACGCAGCGCAGACAGAAGCAACATCCATTAAATAATCCCCCTGGGAACACAGCTGCTCCTCTGACACGGAATCCTGAGACTGCAGCACGGCTGACTTGGCTTTCTGCAGACGTGGCGTGTCTGGGTCAGTCCTTTCCGAGTCAGCGCTGGCCTCTTCCTCAGCCCCATCCTCGAAGGAGACGCTCTGCCCGTCATCGATACTGGACAGGATGCCCGAGGCCACAGAGTAGTTCCTCGAGGAGGGCAGCCCGGAGTCAGGGGAGTCAAACTCCACAGACTGTGGCTCCACAGCAGCGACGGCCGCCGGCACGTCCGCAGACACCACTGTGAAAGAGGGGTCGTCCTGACCTTTGGGGTCCCGCTCCGCTGAGTCCGTTTCATCTACGGATATGAAGACCTGGGGGTGGGCAGGGGAAAGAGGATTCAGGGAAAGCAAGAAACCTTCATGTAGCAGACAAACCTTCAGCCATGAGACAGGGATGTCTACTTTACTTCAGTGAACAAGATCTCCAATTACTAGAGCCTCCCTGCATGCAAATAGCTGAAAGCTCCTCGCTCGGTCTTTATATGAGGCTGAAAGTCTAAAAATAATAAGAGTTTATCATCTCATTTCCATCTCCTATGACTGTGTCTTCCCTTTTCATAATCTTCAATTAGGAATGCCTTGGAAAGCAGTGAAGCTTCCCTGCCTCCACCACCACCGCTACAACCATCAAAGATACGTGGCAATGGCCAGCAGACCAATGTACCTCAAGGTCTCCAACAATGCAATTCAGCTACTGCTGTTTGAAGCCAAGACTGGCCTTCAGATTCTTTCACCCTTCCCTCTTCTCTTGCTAAAAAGCCTCTTTGTTGAACTACATCAAGTTTCCTTCTCTCTTCTGTCACAGAAATCAGTGAGGTAACTGTTGGAAGTCTGCACAGGTAGTGGATGCCCAGAGATACTTAGGGCACACAACTGCCATCTCTCCTGTCCAACAATGTGAAAAGAAAGCCCTTTCTTGGGTATTCAAGTTACAGAGGGGTTAATTCAGTCTGCCTTCCTACTGCTTTGCATCTTACCTTAGACTGACAAAGATCCCCCCTCCCAGAATAAAACCACACCCAGCCTGTCCATCAAGGACACCACAGTCAAAAATGCACTTTAATAACAGCGCTGCTTTGCTCTGTGCTGCATTGGAATAAAGCTCCCGAGGCAGGTCCTGCTGGGAGCAGCTACAAACTACCCAAAATACAGCCCTGCTCTTAGTTCTACTGTGGAGGCACCACAGTAGAACTAAGAACTAATGGGCCGTCCCTCTGCAAACGCCGGGCCTTCCCCGCTGCCAGGAGTACCTACATCGTTGCTGATGGTGGAGTCCCTGTGGATCAGCCGCTGGACGTGGCTGTCGATGCTGCTGCCCGATGAGAACTTTGCCAGCGTGGCAGAATGCGATTCCTTCTCGCGCTGCTTCACAATGACCTCGCAGGCTTTCCACTCAGCCATGACCTTCTGGTACCGGAGAGCGATGTCTTCATCCACCTGCAGACAGACAGACAGACACATCCTGAAACACTGGTCCTCCTTGACAGGGAACATTAAAATGAGTGGAAGCCAGGAGTGGGAGGTCAAAAGCAAGCGTCATGTCTCAAACCAAGAGCCTGATGGCTCCTGAAGCCTCTTCCAGAGCACACATCACCGCGGCTGGAGCAGTGAGATATTGTGTATTTACTGCAGGGAATAAACTATCCCTGTGGGCACCAGAAAAGATTCATATAAGCATGTGCATACACTATCCACAGCGCTTCGTCACTGTTCAGGGAAGAACAAAAGATGTCACTGGCTTTCATGTGAAGTCAGATAGAATCTGCTGGAGCAATTGCTGCCTCTAACGGAATTACTCCTAATTTCATTACCCTTCCTTCCCAACTCCTTCTCTATTCCAAGTCTAATATAGCTCTTGCCATGAATTCTAGGTGACAGGTTTCTAGACCCCAGCCTGCGCAGAGCTGGATACTGGAGGAGCAGAAATCCCAGTCCTGTGGCTGCACTGCGCCTGCCCAGATCCAGGCACTCTGGTTCCCATAGGGATAAAGCAGATTCTTGCCACTGCTGGCTGCCTCTGGTGACAGCCAGACACAGGAACCCACCCCCCAGCCATTAAGGAACATGCAGTAATTTTAGTACTCTGTCACTTGTCAAGAGCTGAAGAGGAACTGCAATCCTGAACTGGCTGCAGGCTCTGGACTCTGCTGGCTGGAGCTGCGAGCAGAGCAGTCACGCTAAGAGCTGCGGGCTGTTTGTCACTCGAGGTAGCTGTCGAGTCACAAATCATAAAATACAACAGTTAGAGGGAGGCTGGGGGACAGCCACGTAAGGGAGTGCCCCCGATAGTGATGGCTGATGGCAAAAATACCATCAGAAGGCAAAGATGATAAATCACCTGCAAAGACTTCAGTGAAGAACAGGATAAGTGCAAATGTTACGGCTGTATTCATGTCATTCATGTAATAGACTGCTGCATTTAATGGGAAGCTTTAGCCTCCAACTGCAGGTTTCTTTCAGGAGTGGGTTACTGCTGTTATGTGCTGCTGGGACACAAACCCAACCTTCCTCTGGGTATTTCTACCCTCAGACAGAAACTTCAAGGACTCTTCAGAAAGTACATCTGGGCTGTCCACAGCTCCAGTAAAAGTCCACACATGAAGATGTGGTATCACGGAGATAAAGGAGTTATTTCAAAGAGCATTTTGAGGTCTAACTCAGCTAACACACCATGACTCAAACTGCTATCCAAATGTCAATGTCTCCCCATTTTATAGGTGACAAACGTGTGAAAACAGGACTTGTTCAGGACAAGTGCAAGTCACAGGTTTCCTTTCAGTGATTCTCAGATGTGATAACATATCATAACCCCTCTACTAACACGTGTCACTCATGTTTCCAGTAGCATTTTCCCCTTAGGAATATTAAACAGCAATAAAGACTAACACTTGCCATTCAGAAAACAGAGCCTGTTCTGCAGAGGTGCCTCAGCTCCCCGGGAAGCGGTGCTTACCTGCTCCATTTCCTTCTTGGCCATGCCGAACTTGTAGTGACCTAGCAAGAACGGCCATACTTCCTTGCGAATCTCGTGCTGCACCCCGCCGTAGTAAACTCTTCTCAGTAACTCCAGTTCCCTGTAGTTCTACAGCAGTCAGGAGAAAGAGGTATGGAAGTTAATACATCTTTATTTTCCTCTGGCATGCTCTTAATGCCAAGTGTGAAGACAGAGAAATGCACACACGGTACTAAATAAATTTGGCAGCTTGACTCAAGCCTTTAGGGCCCCAGCTGAAATCCAGTCTGATGCCAGTGCTCAGGCCTCCCATGGAAATAATCTAACTTTTAATAGACTGGAGTCCTCATAAGATCAGTTGCTTTGATGTTAATTGATATCTTTGCCATCACCAGAGAAGCAAAGGATAATAGAGACTAAAAATGAACTGATTTTCACTAGAAAGAGGAGTGACCCTATAGAAAGCGGAGTTATCCTATAGAAAAAGGAGTGATCCTATAGAAAAGGGAGTGATCCTATCCTGTGCAGACACAAGAACACCTTTAGTGCTTCCTGGGGTCCATTCTAGGGGCCACAGGCTCAGCGCAGCACGCGTGGGAGGCAGTAATGATCGTAGCAGTGTTCTGTTACTTACCTTCTTGTCCTTCTGATACTTGCTCCAGACCTCTTTAGTCAGCCCCCCCGCCGCGCTGGAGGGTTTGTCGGGGGGGACGATGGTGTGGTTCACGAGGGCAGAGAGATGGGTTCGCACGGTGGACAAGTGGCGGCAGTAGGCGAGCCCTGGGGTGGGAGCAGGAGGTGAACACTCATAAATGAACCACCTCCCTCAGAGCAGCAGCCCCTCTTTGGGGCTGTGACATTTTAAACCCGCCAGGAATAACCCTGTGTGTGTGAACTAACCTGGCACTGTACTGTACAATAGTGAAGACAAAGATTAACTAAATCTTACACAGACCACTAACATCTCAGCAGAATATTGCACTGCAACATCAACCTGAATTCTCTCTAAGCATTGGTCTGCCCATTGCTATGTGCAAACCCCACAGATCCTGCAGTTATGAAGCTGTGACACTTGGAGCCACATCTCCCCCACTGCCTCGAGGTGATGTGATGGCAATAAACCTGGGTTTGGGCTGCTTTCTACACAAAAGACTTTAGACAAGCATATGGATACCATAGGAATGGATACAAGAAACAACACTCACATCCATAAAAGGCTCTGGAAACTATCTGCCTCTTCATGCTGTCACACAACATCTTCAACGGGGTTCTGCGGAGACACGTTAACAGGAGCATGATAGGTGATGAGGCCAGAGATCACCATCTTCATGCTGCTCCCTGTGACCTACACACAGCAGCTCTTTCTCTGCACCAACATTTATAGCCAAAGGACAATGATAATGACAAATTACACTTTTTAAAGCATTTTCCCCAGCAGCTTTTTGGCCCAAACCAAATTCCCCTGGCCCATTAACCACAACCACTGGAGGTGTGTTGTAAAGGGTAAAGGTCCCTGTCAAACGAGAGGAACTGTTGCCCCCCACTGTAATTGTTAAAGAAAAGGCTTCTGGGGCAGAATGATATTAAACTAGACAAAAGAACTAGATACAATTTTCCTATCAAAATGTGACCCCAGAGTAGTTTGATAGGTTAGTTTTAATAAACCAGGTGTCTCACTGGGTAACTCCATCTTTTTACTTTAGAGACTACTTGAAAGTTGTTCCTCTCAGTCTTGGGTGCTGGAACTGATAAAACCTTCCTGCTTGGAACCGCAGCACACCCCGAGTGCCCGGGTGAGCTCTGCAGCTCTCGCTTACCTGTCGTGGATGCAGCTGCAGCAGCTGGGGACGTCGTAGGGCGAGCTGCCCGTCGAGCAGGAGAGACACGAGGAGCCCTGGCTGCAGTGCTCCAGCTGCCAGGACAGCAGGTTGGCCCCGAAGCCCTGCATCTCGATCATTTCGCTGGTGTCTAGGGAAAACAAGGCGGACAAAACAGCGGGCCATCAGCCTCTTCTTTCCTCCCTCTTCCTTCTGTGCACCCTGACGGCATCATGCTTTGCTTCTCAGCAGGCTCTGAACCTTGACTCCACAGAGGAGGGAAGCACCATCCTAGTGACCTCGGAAACGCTGCTCAGTACATCTACCCCAGCTGCAGGCTGTGCTCGGTCACTTCCCTTCGCCATCCCCCCCCTTTCTTGCCCATGCACATCCCAGTTCGTGTTTCGGGAGAACAGAGGAAAGGGAACTGCAGGAACAACCACACCAGGTTCTGGTGTAGTGCTGGGGTAACGTTAGCTATGGCCAGAAGAGACCATCTAACCTGACCTTCTATTTAATTCAGGCCTCGGAATGTCATTCTGCAGTTCCCGGAATGAGCCACGTAAGTGCTAGTCCAGCTAGTGTGCAGGTCTGAGCAGGAAAGAAATCGAGACAGAACGATTCAGTTAGTTTC
Source organism: Jacana jacana (assembly GCA_013400555.1). Classification (NCBI taxonomy): domain Eukaryota; kingdom Metazoa; phylum Chordata; class Aves; order Charadriiformes; family Jacanidae; genus Jacana; species Jacana jacana. Next base: position 427,852 of record VZTM01034523.1, on the reverse strand, counting down.
AGAAGAGGCTTCTTTCCCCCTCAGAACCAGACCCTAAAGTATTTAGCACAGGAGGACAGTTCAAGTCTCACTAATGTCAAGGCTGTGTTTATAAAAGCGGGGTGCTCTGCAGGAGGGTGTGATCCAAGAGGACGGTGCAGCTGCGTCAGCTCTCCCCGCTCCACCACAGCTACTGGCCTTTTCAACCACCTTCAGGAAGGCAACCCCAGAAAATCCCCAGTTGCCTTCAGAAAGCTTCTTCAGCTCTTCACTTTTCCCAGCTGGCATTTGAGCTCGCTGGGGTATTTTGGTTTTTTAATAAATAACTGGCCTTTCAGCTCACCCATGATTAAAATTAAGGCAAATGCCACGATACTGTATGTCGCTAAATTCACACTTGTAAGCAAAATCCAGTCCCCTGGGCCGTGCTTTTAAAACATAGGTTTGTTGGGTGGTGGTAGGGGCAATTCCAAACCATCTCATGCATTTTAAATCAAGGCAGGGTGAAGCGTTTTAGTGGTGCCTATGGGAAAGTGGGCAGAGGCGAGGGAGGAGTAAACCATCCGTCAACAGAAGAAGCACAGGCTCATGCGGAAGCAGTCATGTGTGTCTCGGTTCACAAAACAACGTGTGATGCAAAAATGCTCTTCACCTTAATTCTTCAGGAAGGAGCTGAATGACCCAGTATTTATTGCAGCTTCGTATTGGGTTCAAATAAAAACCATTGGACAAACATTTTTAGATGGTTATTTTTTTTGCTTCCCCTCTACTGACAAGAAAAGTGGGTTTTTCAGTTTTAATTTCTTATTTTGTTTTTTTTTTTAGAGAAACAAGGAAAGAACCCCACAGAACCTAAAGATTCAGATGAAAGGTACCTGAATTAGTGAAGAATTAGAGTGAACAGCATCTTTTAGTTACTCGTAGTGGTGTTGTCTGTAACTTCAGCTACATGCAAAAGTCGAGCATGTTGCAAAAACGTAAAAGCAGATGGGCAGCAACCCCGCTACAACAGTGTTGTCATTATTGGCAGAGCTGCTGGAGAGCCCCCAGCCCACCCGCTGCCCCAGCAGACACCGTCCTAGCTCTACTGTCACCTTCAGGCTTCCTTAAGCCAAAGCAGGTCCCTGACAGCCGCTCTGGTGGGAGAAGTTAGCATTCCCATCCCCTGACTGCAGACTGCGTGGTGTTTCTTGAGCTTTAGATCACAGTGTCAGCCTCGTAACACGCGTATGCGGCACTGTTAGACCTTCTCCCTGCCCATTAGCACCCACAGCCAGACGTCATCAGTTAAGACACACAGAAACTTCCTGAAACAGTGTCTTTTTTCCAGGGGAACATGGTATTTTTGAAGTTTCTTTCTATCCATACTTTCCAAGAACCCTTATTAACTTGGGCTGGGCTTTATCGGTTTCTAGGGGCTACTGCTGTGGGATAAATGTGTGGGCAGCCTCCAGGAAACAACCTCGACCACGTTCATCTTCCATCAAACAGCACCGTATGGAGATGTCTCCTACAGCCAGTCCCACCTGCCCAGGGCTGACACCCATTTGGAACCAAAGTCATTGTTCTGCTCTTTAAAGGTGTGTCTTCTCTGAAGTCAAGATACACTGCGTTTTTCTCAGTAAATATAAATACCAGAAAAAGCACATTCATGCTAATGTAATGAATGAGAAATACAGACAAAGGCCAAACTTGCCATCAGTTGCTCTCCTTCCTATCCCCTCTGCAGATGTCAAACTTCTGACAGCTGCTTTCCAGCCCAGCAACAGAGAGGATTCTGGTTTTGCTGATCCACTATTATTAGTAGGAAGAGGCAGAGGCTGCTGTTCTGTTTGTACCAGCAGCATGCCAGGTTTGGCACATGCCCACTATTAGATCCTGAATGCTTGCTAATAGATGGACTTCTTGACAAAACCAATTTAACACCTCTGTTATGAACTCCTTTAGATGAGAGATTTCTGGAGGGTGGAGAGTCTTGGAGCTGATGACCTGAAACCCAGCTGGCCTACGAATGGAAGAATGGAACGAAGGCACCCAACTACTGAAAGTTTTTGCCTCTCCATACAACCTTCTCTGCACACTTCTGCTCCCCTGTAGAGGTACCCAGAGTGCAGGAACATGCATACCTGAGCCATCCCTGGGCTGAAATGCTGACTCCCTACACTGCTGCCCTGTTCTCTCCACGCAGACACGCTCCATTTCTGACTTTGCCGAGCACCTCGCTGAGGTAATGGTTTACCTCTGGTCCTTCTGGATCTCCTTCCAGAGGAAGGAGAGAAGGTTTGTCTGTTCAGCAGCACACACGCTCCGAGGAGAGGGAAGATGCTGTTGCATCCACTTCCCACGGGTTGTGAGCGTATTCCCAGCCTCTCTGCACAACTTCACCTCCGGGTCTCATGGTGGGAGTGAAATGCTTTTCCCTGTAATAATGCCAACACTGTTGTATGCACCAGTGGAACGAGCTGCAATAGAGCTCTGGGACACAGGGGAAGGAGGATAAAAACCTTTCATCCTATTAGGAGCTGTGAGGTTCCGAGAGCAGATCATTGATAGCATTGCATGTAGCTTATCTTCCTCCTCCTCATCATCGTCAACAGAGGCAGAGCGGCTGGCAGCTAAGTGGTGGTAGTTAATAGTTACTGCTCAAAGAAAATAGTGAAAGAGGAGCATAAGAAGAGAGAACTGGACTCTGCAGGACAGCTCAAAAGGACACGTTCAGCAAAGACAAAGGACTCGAATCCCGCCCTCTTCTTGAAGGCACAAGCTCCTGTAAATGGGTACCAAAAAGGAGTTTCTTACAGAACAAAAAGCATGCTCAACCAAACACAGGCCAGCTTTAGATTGTGCTCAGGCTGTGTTCCCAGAGCACAGTCACCTCAGGGCAACGGTGAAAGGTCCCAGTGCCAGCCTGCAGAGGGTGAGCATGCTCTTCAGCGAAACTCCACAGGAATTCTGGGCTCCAGCTACCTGCCCTTACCAACACTGTGGCCTCTTCCACTCTGAAACCTCTGCCAGATGCATCTGGACAGCAAACATTCTGCTCCCCAGCTCTCTCTAGCACTGCAGACCCACAGGGAACAGACCTCCCCCTGAGGAAGCCCGGGGCAGGAGCCAGCTCTCTCTGTCCTGCTCTCACCAGGCAGGTCTGCGCTGAGTACACCCACAGAACCTGCACCCCCTTGGCTCAGGGAAAGGCAGAACATGCCATTCCCTGCTGTGTGCACCAACTCACCTGCACAAATCCAGAAGCCCTAGTAAAGCATGGCCACCACGTGGTTCAGTCCCCTGGGGTAAGGAGGGTTCTTTGAGATTTCTGCTTTTTCAGCTGCAGTAAGACCCAATATGAGCAGTAAAATCCAAATCCCTTGTAATCTTTAGGGTCTGACCTTTCTGGGAAATTCTTGCTTCTTTGCCAAGGGGAATAAAACATGCTGTTTGAGAACCAGCTCAAATGCCTTCTTGCATGTAAGGAAATTCTGTTTGCTGATGACATGAGGTGGTTTGGTTCCTGGGAATTCGTTTTGTTTCCTTGGAAGGGCCTTTATTTATCCATTGTTAAGGTCTTGCTTCCAAACCAGGAAAACTTAGTCCAGGGAGTTCTTGGGGTACTTTAAGAGTTGAGTTAATGGCTTTTTTCCTAATAACAACATTATGAGCAAGCACTGTGGCCAATAAAAATATCCTCACTTTGGGAGCAAAACTGCTCTTGGCTACTCAAGCAGTGTTTTTACTTTTAGTCTCAATTTGCAAGCCCAGGGGAGTATTTTGAAAACTTCCTCTGCAAAACACAGAGAAAATAAGTAAGATTCCCCACCTCAACTCCATCTCCATTAAGACAACAAGTTTCACCGCATTAAGGAAACCTACAGTGACTTGTACCTGGTGATCACAATTACCACACAATGAAGTTTTGTGGTAGGTTTGTTGGGGTGGTTTTGTATTCTTTTTAAGAAAGCAGAACAAAGGCACTTACTGTTCTCATGCTTGTGTCCTGGATAGATAATTCTGAACACATAGTCTGTAGAAGTGTCTTCAGCTGGCATCTCCTCGAGGTCCACCGACTTGTTGCTGTTCCGTTTTCGAAGCTTTGGAAATACCTTGCCCTAGAGAAAATAATGATTCCATACATTCAGCCACAAATAACTACTAGAGCACAACAAACTAGATACTGCAGATCTTCGGCATCTTAAACCTTAAAACAACTTTCAGTGTTGGGAAGTGGTGAGAGAGTAAAAAACAGTAGAATCACATAAAGCAGGTGGTTTAGAAGGACTTAACACAACTTTTCTCTGCCTTGTCATCCGTAGGAATTGGGCACCAGCTACTTCAATAATCCAAGCCACCACCAGCAAGTATCTCCCACTGCATTTGAGCCTTGGTCCCTCTTGTCCTCTTGTTTGGGCTCATATTTTGATGTGATAGCAGATGCCAGTTCATTGCTTAATGGGGTAACGGAGACGTGAACAATTATAGACTACCAGTATAAGAATCAGATTGGATTAAAGGGAGTTCTTTTGCCCTTCACTTTACTATAAAGCAGCTGGAACTCAATGCCTGGACTCAGGGGAGCAGGATGCTGGTTGAACAAAGACATGAAAATCGGCCCTACCTACTAGAAGCAGCTCATCAGAAAAGGCAGTACCTTGCCCTGCTGGGACCAAAGCGGTGGTTCCAGCTGACCACGAGGCAGAAGACCGTTTTCCAGGCAGGACAGAAAGGCGAGGAGGTGACCCCCTTGGGGGAAGTGCAGTGGAGGTCTCTGTGTTCCATCCTGACTCACCAAGACTAATGTCCATCTGCTTTCTGCTGTAAAGGAGGACAAGGGGAGTCCACACTGTTACATCGGAACCTCTATTTTTGGCTCTTACCTTCTAAGTGAATTCTATTCGTGATCATCTCTGAGCAGATGAATAAATCTCTGTAAGTCACAATGTGGTCTAGGGATGATCTCAGCCCTCGACTCCTAAAGAAGCTCAAGGTACAAGCAAACAATGACAAAAACGTTTATAGTTATTCTGAACACTAACCTAATAAATAATAATGGAATAGCTAAACTAAGTCTCTGATGTATGAAATAACTTGGCAAAGGACACACAATTTGGAATGAAAACCAACCTCACTGATCAAACAGAGGCTGTTTAGTCCTGTGAGAATTAGCAAGTCACACTCCCTGTTGCACATTTTTCTCATCTATCTTCACTGTCACTAGAAATTCAGCACAAATAAGGAAACCTGCCCTGGGCTCTGGAAACTCTTTTAACGTAATAACCTGCTTCTTATACAATTTTCAAAAGAATGCAGGTGAATTAGGTTCTTAACCTCCTTTTCCGAAGCTGAGGCAACTGGAGCCACCTGGGTGAAGGGGGGTCTCCAAGAGCAGGGGGTGCCAGCAGCGTGACTGTGCCAGTTCCACTCTGGCAGCCAGGAGCTGTGGCAGCACTGCCACGTGCCTGTCATCCCGTGCAAACAACGAACCCCGTGTTGGGGACAGTATGCCTGGCACTGCTGCTGAAACAGTGCTCTCAGCAAAGAACAGCAGAGGCTGCTGTGTTTCATGTCTGTCATTTAATTCCCCTTTTGCTACAGCAGTGCCACAAGGCAGAGCAGTGACGTACCCGGCCAGTCAGTGAAACACCGACAGGCACAACGTGTCCCGGGGAAGCTGATCAAAGTCAGGTAAATGGGCCTGAAATAACCTTGCAACTGTCATCCTTTGCCAGGCAGGATTCTAGACTTTAATGCTCCTATGCCCATAACCAGTTAGAAGCATTAAGGACAGCGAGGGAGGAAAAGTAATCAGCCAAGGGGCTCTCCTGCTTAGGTGTTCTACAGCGACACACATAAACTGTCTCCTACAACAGGCTCTTATTGAAGGTCCTTTAGGTCAACTGTAACTCAAATCTGACCTCAAATAGCATTTCTACATGTTCTTTGTCATTGTGCTGTGATTTTTTAAGGCCTGTGGCAAGGAAAGCAACGGGAGAGACGTTTTGTTCCAGATTCCTCTCCCTGCAGTGAGCAGACGGGCGTACTGAGAACCCGACGGTCAGAGGGTGACAGAGGGTGGCTCTGGTTACACCCGCTCCCACCACAGACACAGCAGACACACTCTCTCTTCTTGCAGTGGCCAAAGGATGCAGGCCCATGCTTACAAAGCCAAAGCTGCTGTGCTTCCAGTTTCCCCTAAGAGCTGCTCTGCAGAGGGGCTCAGAGAAAGCAAAGCCCGGGGCAAAAGCCGAGCGCAGGAAAGCAGGTGCCCACTGGAGGAGTGTTGGCAGAGGGGTTCCTGCCAGGCCTTTCGGGGAAGGCACCTGAAGAAGGAAAATGGTTTGCCTCCCTTTGCAACAGACCCCCAAGAGGCGGCTGCACTAGCGTTCTCCCGGCAGAGAGGGGCTCTGGGAGCAGCCCCGTGAGGGGGGTTTATGCTTACGCTGCTGATGGCAGTGGATGCAGACGATCTGGCTGAGCGGCACGATTAACGCATAGTCCCAGTAAACACTAAAAGGGGAGAAGAAAAAGTGGAGGAAACATATTTTTTTTTCCATATGCTTGTGGTTCCACACACCCAATAAAAAGACCTTCCTAAATTAATTACTGCTTATTAAATTGGGTCATTTAAGGTAAATTAATAGCCAAGTGAAAGGCGAAGGAACTACTTCTCCACAGCGGATACATCTGGCACTTGCCTTTTCATAATCTCCCTCTCCCTCTTCACCTCCCTTTCCCCCCAGCCCCACACCAGGACACAGCAATGCCCTGGCTGAGATTAAAACCCCGGGGCACAGACTCCATGATGGCCTCGTGGCTGGGTTTCAGGACAGGCAGGTTCAGGTCTGTCTCACACATGTGATTTATGGGCAGCAGCATGTAAATCCGCTGGGGCTCGAGCTTATGGACTGAATACTGGAAACAGCTCTGAACCCTTCTGGGAACAACCTCGATGGAGTTTAGCAATAAAAGTCAAGGGTAGAGGGTTTCATTAATGTTCTGTTGAAAAATACACATGAAGTTTTAGAAAAAGAATAGTGTGGATTAAGCATTTGAGAGCACTGTTCTGGGGTGGAAGGAAGCATTCCCCGAGGAGACAGACCTGCCTGGTTCAAGACTTTACCTGTCTTTCTTTGGAAGCAGAATCCAAATGAGCTGAATAACTGATCTAACGAAAGCCAATGACATTGCAGGTCTCTCTTCCAGGGCTGAAATTAGCCATGCTTGCCAAGTGATCTGTGACCCTCTGAAGGGACGTACTAGAACTTTAATGATGGAGGGTAGAGGAAAGGCTCTCTCTCAAACACCTGGAAAAGTGGGCTTTTGTTTTCCTTTTGAAAAGACTTGAAAAGGGCAAGACAGGACCTTTGGAAAGTTGCTTCACTCATGGCAAAATAGCTGCCTGACACCTCAAATTAGGCATTATTCAGAGGCCCTTCAATTAAATCAGCCTGGTTACACTTATGTCATATTGCCAAGCATACAAGGAACAAACACAGTGAATGCTTCTGATCTTTTCCTAAACCCAATGACTACCTTTTCTCCAGCTCTGAATCTCCAAGGGTTCCATTCATCAGCTGATTTGGAGTCCACTTTAATGTCAAACTATCTGCTGACTGGTGAAGGGAGAGATATCCAGGAATTGCCTCCAGGTCATCTTTCTGTGAACAGAAGCAACAGAGTCATTGTCACGTTCCAGCCTTCCTCAGCCCCACAAGTGCCAGAGCAGCGCATTATTTAGGAGCTGCTGAGGGAAATCTTAACACCCTTTCTACTAGAAAGAGGGGGGAAAACCACAGTGTGGTGACTGGGTTTATGAAACACAGCCAGTATGTTTGTTCCTCCCTATGGGCTCCCTTCACAGTTGACACTGGCTGGGCAGCAAAAGCATTTGTCACACCTAAATTTGCCTCAGCATAACAGAGTCAAGTGGGAAGGCAGCACTGTCCTGAGGACAAGCCATTAAGGGAGTACTTGCCAAGCCTAAGGTATGTTCCTACCTACACTGCTGCCTTCTCAAATCCCGGTGCACTCACCGGCTGGACCAAGACGTTGTTTTTCCCATACAAAAGGTGTGTCCGGGAATTCTGGTGCAAAGACTCCACGTACTCCCTGGCCGACGCAGCAAAGCGATCCTCTGACGTGCTCCCACTCGAATGCCGCTTCCGGATCTAGCACACAGTCACACACACACACGAGGCAGACCGGGCAGGTCAGGAATGACTGTACAGCAGGCCAGCAAAACTGGAGCTTTCAGACCAATCTCTATAGGGTGAAACAACTGCTGGAGCCAGGAGACCTTGCAGAGAAATGGCCCGGACTCCTACTCACCCTTGGCCATGGCAGCTCCTCATTTCCTGTGAGCTACCCAGGCAGATCACAAGTGTCTAAAGCCACAGAATTTAGTCCTGGCTCTCAAGCTTTTCTACAGACAGACAGAGAGAACGTCTGCGCCCAAATGGACTTCTAACCCATGGGAAAGGCTCCACTACAGAAAGGGTGTTTTGGATTCACATCTCTCCCTCTTGGGGTTGTTTTTATCATCAACCTGTGCCTTAACTCCAGAACAGCTACACAGTAAATACCTACTCCCAGGGCCGGGCGCTTCGAAGGAGAGTCTTGGCGGCCGTGTATCCCGTGAATCCGGTGCCGCTGAACAAGCTCATCTGCCGAAGGGTCTGTCCAATAGTGATCGGCTGTTTTCAGCTTGGTGTACTCCAGAGCACATGGTCCCACTAAGGAAACAGCCCAAAAGAGACACCTTCCCAGTCTGCTCAGGAACATACTTAGTCTTACCCTGCTGGCCAAGTACTGAAAGTGAGATCTCCTTTTCAAGCCAAGTGACTTTTAATGATCGCTGAATGATCCTGCAGGATCAGCGCATAATATAGACAACACATACAACAACATATCAGGTCCTGTTGTCTCGGGTTGTATATAGTATCTGTAGGACAACACCCTGCCATAGCAGTGTTAGCAGCTGCAATCTGCTGGCAAGTATTCCAGACAAAGCCATTCCCATTCTGCTCTCTGATCCAACCAACAATTACTAACAGAACTAGATGACTGGTCTCTCTGGTCTCGTAAGCAACAAAACAACTTATTCTGTTATAAGTAGCTAAACTACAGGTTAGGGATAAAAATCACCTTTTGTCACACTGTCATACTAAAAAGTGCTTTAAGAAACAGTTTATTTTCTTTAGCCTAAGAAGTAACTCTGCAAGAACTCACCTAGAAGAGAAGCCAGTATTGGGCCACACACAGGATCTGCCAGTAAAGCTTCTTTTTCATAATATTTACTAGGAATAAAAGATCAGAGCCCAGTTAAAAACTGGTTGTTATTTTTAAAAGCTCTTATGCCTCCAAGTAGCATGAGTCCACTGACTTTAAAAATACCCCACATTCTAACACAAAAATTCCAGCAACAGAATTTTGCTGTGATTATCAAATACAGTCTCTCACAGCGGGCTGCAATAAACCTGTGTATCGAAACGAGTCAGAGACAGACCAAAGGGATCCAAACCCCTGTACTTCCTGAATGAGACGGGTGATCTCATACAGAACAAATGTAGTGTTGGGTTTGCAGGGAAAGGCAGCCTTCACAGCATGGTGTGTCCTGCACTGATGGTTAAAGATCATTCAAACACACCGTAAGAAAGCCATGGAGCAATCCATTCAGCCTACTTTAGACGTCTGCTTCAGAATCAGATCAGTTCCTGAACTATGTCAGTAACATTGGCGAGATCTGCGTGGAGCATAACGGAGCCTAGAACAACCAGCTCGATAAAGCTACCCTCCAGACTCTACCTTTGCCAGGGAGACCACCGCTCCTGCAGATCCACACCCTGCCCTCCATCAGCTGCGCCGTCCCCGGCAAGTCACCTCCTCTGGGTGTGCTCATTCTGCCTCGTCTATTTTTGAGCCGAGCTCCTGAGAGGCAGGCGCCTGCCTTCTGCTAAATGTGTTTACCCCATATATTTGATCTGGGGCTCTGGGCACTAATGCAATATGGAGACAAACAATAACTCTCTGCAAGCAATTTTGTCAGTTTTCCACAGAGACCAAGAGACCCACACATTCTTAAACACCTCTTCCATCTGTGAGGAAGAAGCCTGAAACACAGTCAAGAACAACAAACTGCCACAAATCGTAGCTCTTGCAATGACCCCAGAGTCTTCCCATGGCAGCAGGCAATGTGGACATAAATCCACATCCCCACAAATTCAGAAGACCCAAATTTCTTCAACTGCCCTTCTCCTCCGCTGTCTCTTCCACTAGATGGGGCTCAAACTCTGAACCACCTTCTCTTCAGCAGGAACAGCAAACATGAAGGACTTAAACATGGAGCATCTGAGCAGCAATGTCACAAAGAGGCATGAGAACAAGCCTTATGAGGAGGTTTGTTTTATTCCCTGAGTCAGGGTCTCAAAATCACACACCTGCAATGAAGGACCTGAGCCTAACTCATCTGAATGGATGGAGAAGGCAATAAAGGGGAACTTCTACAATTCACAGTAACAGAACAATCGAGACCAAACTCCCCTGACAAGTCTGTGGATGAATTATGTGGAGGGAAAACAATTAAAAATGCTTGTATCCATGTATTGGCAGACCCCACTACATGGGACCAAAATGCTTTCCTTAGCTACCTCTCTGGGATGCAGTCACCCTCTCACTGGATCTCCCACACACAGCTCTGCAACCAAACTGGCATTGGATATCCCACAGCAACAGTTTGCTTTGAACAGCACAAAGACCTTCCTTCCCTCCTCTCTCTTTTCAGTGAAAGACAGATCATGAAAATAAAGCTGATGGCAAGGAAAACAGTAATGCAAACTTGGAAAATACTGTGAAAATAAGTTCCTCTGCCCTCACTCTCCTCCTGGTTCAGACCCATGGGCTTTGGACAGCCAAGAACGTGTCCCCCCACTGGGCACTGACGTACCTTACTGGAACCTCATCAAGCTTGCAGAGTTCCTGCCTTTCTCTTCCTACAGGGAGTGTGCCCCGTAATTCTCCTCGATCAGTTATGAGAGAGCAGGAAGGGCAAGAGTCAAGAACAGCCCCTTGGGAAACCGAAGCTAATGCTGGACAGCAGGAAGCAGTGACAGAATGGAGAGGATTAGTCTTTTCCTCTTAAAGAGTCCCTGTGGATTACATCCATAAAGTGTTGATGTTCTACCCCAGTTTTGCAAGGGAAGATTCGGTTTATACAGAGCTTCTGAAAGGGAAACATGATTCCCTGTTCTGAAAGGGAAACACGATTCAAAGAACCTGTTTCCACAACCCTAAGGTTTTATGTCATTAACTCCTCCTGTTCTAAACTCATTCCCCTTCTTTCATCTACAAAGGGCATTTTCTTCCAAAGGATTACTGTCAACTAATGTAAGTGAATTAAGCACTCCTGACCCGAGAAGACATTTCTATTCCACTAAGGTCTAAGTCCTGTTAGAATTTGGGCATCTAGTACACTTCAAGTTGGGGATTTTCAGCGGGCTTCTGGAGAGCTGTATGGCTGTTAGCGTTCTCCGTAAGTCTGAACGACTCTCGATGAGTCAAAAGAAAAGTACATTTCTTCTAAATGGTTCTGCAACTGGTTTTCTTCTTAGCAGAAGTCTGATCACAGGAGTTTGCAGAAGACTTTTGATGAAATCCCTCCTTGCAGATACCAAAATGCACCAGCCCAACAAGTCCCTGTGCTTCTCATTCTTTCCTTACCTGCAGTTATCGACAATGTACTGCACAATCTTGTCCAGCACTTTCTCGATCAGAGCTGTCCGAACCCAGATGTGTTTGATGGCCTGAGGTGTCAGGACGGGCGTTTTGCTTGTGGTTGATCCCTGCCTCTTGAGGGGCTCTTGCCCATTTGGCTGATTTTTCCTGCAAAAGGAGACAGAGGACATGGAGTCAGCGTTCAGACTCTGCTCAGAGAGAGCTCCCCAGTGAAAGGCTGTGTGGAGAGGTGTTGGAGTACACAGCATGTAATCTAACACAGGAATCTGCCTCAGCTACAGGACTGTGTTAGTCCCCACTGCCACTGGGGTGTGGAGTTTAGTTAGTGCAGTAACAGGGATTTTCTGAAAATCAGGGCTCTAACGACTTAGGATGCCTCAGCTCTGAGCTACGAATAACTCCGTAAAGATCATCTAATGCACAGACAGATGCTAAACAAGCTCTAAAGAAAGCCCCTAGACAGGCCTACATCAGACACCTCAGGCTTGACTAGGTAGTCACCTACCAAAAATGTCTTTTCTATTTCTGGAGCTTTAGGAAAAGCCCCATGTTTAAGGTCCTCCAAAACTCCCCAGTACTAGGCTGAAATGAATGGGCTGGAAATCCATAGCAGACCATACACCCCAAAAGAATGAAAAAACAACAAAAATGCAGAGCATAGTGGGAAATAAATAGCACCTAAAGAACAGCAGTTTGCTTCTTATCAAACAAAGCTTCAGGCTTAGCAGGGAAAGCCCCAGGGAAGATGGTAAAAAGAAGCTCCTTGTCTCTCAGCTTTGCCTGGTACCTTCAGGCTGAAGGTAGCCACGGCCCCAAGGAGACACAACAGGATACTCCCACTGAGACCAGGAGGATTTGAGATAAGACAGACAGAGCTTTTCCAGGGACCTCCTGCCATACCATCATCAGGCAATCCTTGGGTCCGGGCCCATCTTTTCACTCTCTCTAAAGCACCATATATAGCTATAGCAGAGTCTGTGCTAGCGCCTTGGCACCGAGATCCTATCTCCTGCCACCCACAGAATGACAACGAGACAACTAAGGGATAAGCAACATCAAACTGAGAAACTAGAGCTATAGCAAATGAGCATCTGAAGCCAGCTGGGAGCTTGCTCGCAGCCAAGACCCCCTGCTTGTTCCTGTGGCACCAGCCAGCACAGCAACAGGTCTACCCCAGAAACAAGGAGCTGATGCTGCCTTTTGATGGCAGGATGTGAAGCTGGCTGTACAGAACAGAACCCTTTCCCGAGCATGACTGTCAACAAGAACGCAGGGCCTGATTGGCATGGTGGTCTCTGAACCACGTGGGAAGCTGTCGTTCCCCTCTGGAGTTATCACTGTCCAGAAAATCTATGTGACCCCAATCCAACGAGGGACAGAGGCATGTTGTGCCCCACGCATGCTGTGGGAAGGAGTTTGCTGCAGGTACAGGATGGTTTCCCCATGGACCCCAGTCTTCTGTGGCACTGCACCGCTTCTCATGGCTGCAGCTGCAGTGTGCATCATGCCAGGGAGCAGTTCTGTGCCTTCTCAGCACATGCCCTTACCCACACCATGTGTCCTGCTGCAGGAACTGCAGGTTTGCCTTGGCTCTCCACCCACTGCACAGAGCTGATGGGGGAACACTAAGCCTCTTAATCTCTTTCCCAGAAAATGTTCCCCTTAAAATAGCAGAAAGGAGGCTTAATTCTGCCCTAACAAGGAGAGAAACCCTGACATCTTCAACAATCTGCAGTAGAAAATCCATGTTCTCAAATGATCCTGTTCTTTCACAGCACTCAGGTCCCCTTTCAGGAAAGTGCTCGATTACAACTACTAAATACATTAGTTGGGGGCTGTTTTGAGTGAGACCTGTAACTCCTCTCCGCATTTACAGAGTCCCTATTCCTTTGCTAGGCCATGACAGAACCTCTACAAGGCAGCACACAGGCAGTGACAACCCAAATTGTGAAATACACACCACCACTGACATCAGAGGAATTCAAATATGTTTAATTGTGTCCCAAACAGGAGCCCTCAAGCCTCAGGAGCAAAGAGACTGACAGCACTTCTGCCTCATTTTATAAATCCAAGGAAGCAAGTCCACCTCCTGCAGTAACTCCTAATAGAGTCTCTCTGCTGGGCGTATTTTCTACAGCACTTAAAATCCGTGGTTGTTCATAGCTGAAAACCACAGAATTTCTCCAGAAGAAACCACAGAATTTTAAGTTCAGTTGCTCCTTGCTGTGAGAGGACGCAGCCCAAGGTCTCTGGTGGCTAGAGCAGGGTTCACACGGGCTCTTAACCAAGGAGGAGGGTAGAGAATTTTCAGGAGAAAGCATCCTTCTTCCCAACATTTAAAAAACTAAAATTAATAAAATCCCAGCCTGTGTCAGTAGGCACACAATTTACAAATTTGTCAAAAAGTAGGTATGTACCTGTTAAAAACTGCACAAAGTTTAATGATGACAAGTCTAATAAAGATGAATGCCAGAAAATCATGCAGAAAAATAAGTGCTAATTTAACAAACTGTCAGTAACTGAAGACTTTAAAGCAATGCATTGAAATCAAGGTCTGTCAACAAAGCCTTTCACAGAGCATGTTGATAAAGAGACCTTCATTGCTGACCACCACCTTGAGCTCATCCTTCTTCCTATCAGCCCTTTTATCCAGCAGCTTAACTATTTCCACAATAATACCCACAAATGTCTGTTACTGGCTTGGCAAGGAGCATGCCAAAACAGCTTTCCCAGTAAGTCTGTTCTTCAGTTCCTTTTGCCACCCACATCCCTTCCCACCAACAGTCCAAAACTGGTCCCCTGTACCCTGCCTGTGAGCGCTCTCTAAAATCACCAGTTATTATTCACTTTTGTTGCATGGCGTGGGCTGGACACACTGATCCACTGCACTGAGAAGGAAAATGAAACACCAAAGACCCGATTCCCCACCCCTGGCCCTTTGCTAAAACATCTTCCTTAGAGTTACAGACACAAAAGGGACACGGCTTCAACGGACACGGCCAAGCCAGGCCCCTCTGTGTGTACCGAGCTGTCTCTGCGTCCTCCCCACGCTGCACACGTGTTATGAGTTTTGCTGATAACCAGACCTCACCTGCTTTCCACCTGCTGCTGCAGCTCCTGCACCTTCTTGCACACCTCTCCAGCCACGGCGTAGGTCTTGCCCACCTTGGTGAAGAGGGCGGCCACCTTGTCGGTCCGCAGGAAGCCGGCAGCCCTGCGCTTCAGCATGTGCAGGAGACAGGCTTCCACAACCCCTGCACGGAAGGGAAGGAGACAGTGTTATGGGTCTTCTCCTCGTGAATGCCACCTGCAAACACCCACTGCTCAGGTGTGGAGTCAAGAGAAGGGAGGAGCAGGGAAGGGGCAGACACAGACAGACAGACTGGATCTCGGAATCAGGTGAAGCAAGCACGTGCCTGGCCTGCAGCAACAGGCACCCTGCAAGGTCCAGTAACATCAGCACAGAAATGAACCAAAGGACTAAACCGTCTCCCAATATTTTCACCCCATTTTACACACGTCTCTGGGAAAGAATTCCTGACTCTTCTGAAAACGAAGCCAAACCAAAGGCAAAGCCTCTTCTCAGCTCCTCCTGGCAGACCCGTGTCCCCCCCCTTCAAATCTAAGGGGTTAGAAGTCTGCTGTCACTGCGGATCTGCTTTAGGCAGAGGCTCCTTTTTACCTTTGCCAGTTGCTGCATCCGTTTCTCCCACTTGTATTTGCCCACTTGGTCTGGTGTTTGCAACAAAAAGGACTACTTTTGAACAGGTCATGCTTTCCTGTTCTTTGCTGCTTGTTTTTAAAATCGTTGCAGGAATTTTAGCACTGTGGTGTGACGAATGCTACTGGCAAGAAGGCACCTCAGGGAAGTTATCCCCAGGTCAGGTCCAACCCTCAACTGCTCTCTGAGTGCAGAAGGTGAGAAATGGCTGTATTTGGCTGACTGCTGGCGTGCAGTCCATCACTGTGTACCATTTAATCCACCTAGTGACCCCACAGCGTCCCCTGACACTGCCCCTTGATTTGCTGAAGCAGGGTAACACAAATCGTCTTTTCATTTCTGATTATTCAAACATTAACTCTTCACGTCCCAAATGGAAGCGAGATACTTTCATTATGCCACTTCTCCTTGGAAACAGAATCACAGAATGGTTTGGCTTGGAAGGGACCTTAAGTATCACCCAGTTCCAGTCCCTGCCCTGGGCAGGGGCAATTCCTACTAGACCAGGTTGCTGGAAAAAGAAACAAGATACATAGAAATAAAAAACCCAAAATAAAGCCCAAGCTTTCCCTGTCCATTAGCTTTTCAACCCAGACTGCAGATGACACATCTGCAGACCAGTTCATCCAGAGGGAGGGGGAAAAACCCCATTTATCTGCAAGGTGTGCTCTCTGAAAGGCAGGCAGGAGCCCCAGGGGCCGAGTTCAGCTCCCCCGTGTCTGACAACAGCAGGCAGTCCTGCGGTGGATCGCAGTTAGAATCGCCACATTAAATCTGCCTTAGGAGGAACAAATGGTCCTCCATCTGCTCCCACACACGCTGCTTCTCTCCCAAGGGTCAGCAGCTCCGTTTGAAAGAAGACAGTGTCTGCTGCACTTGGAGCCCGATGCTGTCGGGTGCTGAGCGTTTCCTGAAGACTCCCCCTCCTTCTTGTCCTCAATGGCCTCCCAATCCCACAATTCCCAAAAACTGCTCTTGAAGCAGACCCATCCTCACCATCCAGTCCCTGAAAACCAACCCAAACACCCAACTTCTTTGCTTTGCAAGACGGAAGAACGACCTGCTGAATGAACAGGGAGATTAAGAGAAGCATTTATGAGTTATTAATAACTTCACATTTTGCATCTATCACACTGGAAAAAGAGGCAACTCTAATTGGCTTCCTGCTAATTATCACTCCCCACACCAATTAACCTAATGTGTGCTCAGAAAGCACAACCATTTGCTCTTAGAGTGCAGAAAACAGCACTAGAAAAACAAACGGGCAACGTGCTCTGGGCTAACCCTGCCACTGCTGTGCTCTCCACGGTGAAGGGAGGTATTGTTTTAAGCAAAGTAACACTGGACAAATCTGACAGAAGATAAAACTTCCACGGAAAGCCCCAATTTCCCCCTGGGACAGCCAGTGGAATGAACTACTGATGGCTCAGGGACTCGGGACTGTTTGTTTTTAACAGCTTTCATTGAGATACACCTACCCTGAGTCAGCAAAGCCGAGAGCTCTAGCAGCATCCCCTGAACCCATCCTCTGCAAAACGGGGAAGTCAACATTCTCTCCTCTCCTCCTTCCTAGTCCTAAGTTTATTCCAACAGCAAATTCTTCAGAATAAATTTGATATATTCCCTTACTGCACAACCAATATGAGAACCAATGCAACTCATTTTCCAATTTCATCTTAAAATAAACCAAGAAATATGTACTCTCTTAACAGCCTCTCCTCAAGCTGCCTGATCTGGAACATGTCACGCAAACGCCGCCGGCGAAGCGAGCCAACAGCACAGGATCGTGATGCACGGCGCTGCCACCAGCTCCTGCCAACGCTCCAACACCAGGGACAATTCAGATAAACACAGGAAAACCCTACACACAGGCAGCCACCCTCCAATAAATGAGTAACTGGGGAGGTTGGCAAGCCCTGTGGAAGGCAGCACAGCTGGTGAAAGGAAACAGCGTGAATCGTGTACCTACTGATAATGAAGGACGTGGGGGGGCTCTCTTGTTGCTGGGTCTCGTCTCTTTCTATATATTTTTTTTTAATAAATAAGAGCATTTGAGCATTCACAGCATTCAGTTGATGCCCTCAGCAAATCCACGGCCTCTTCTGTTTCCAGGGGAAATGGACAGAGTTGCTGCTGTGTTAGAAAGCGGACAAAAGAAATACTGCCCCATCTGTGTTATTCCAGGTTGCTGTAACCCAAATAAAGCCTCTCCCAGTGGTTCAACAAGGTATTCACACACTTTTACACCCACTACCTCTCTCAGAAAAACAGTGTGATTCACCTTTCTTTGTGATCCCTCATTTAGTTGCTTATTACCTTCCAGTTTTGTTTTAAACAGGACTGACAAACTGCTGTTTGGATGGATAAATCCTAAAAAATGGGTTATAACCTTCCGTATTAGACTAGGGTCCCATTGCACCAATTACTGCATAAGCACATGCCGAGGGGCAGTCAAACACAGACAGGCAAGACTGATAAAAACCATAGAAAACGTGCATAAATTCATCCCACTTTCTGCAGTGAGAGAATGCCATTCTTGAACACTTCAAAGACTTATCATCAGGAATTGGGGATCAAGGCCCTTATCAGCATTTCATCTGGGAGTAGATTCTTTGGAGGCAGAGAAAAAGGGTTACTCCTCCTTGTGAGATGGACAGAAGTCACCGTGTTTCTCCTCTCCATCGCTTCCTGAAGAAGAGAACACCAATAACCCTCTGTGCTCAGGGATGGGTTGTGTTGACCCTGAGCTATACTGGAACAACCATCCCAGCATTTCCTATTGCTGTTTGCAAGGAGGGTCCTGCCCGGGCTGAACCTGGAGGAGTCCCAGCCCAGGAGAAGCAAAAACTAGCTCTTCTTGGGCAACGATGGAACGTGCCAATGGCCTGGGCTTCTGCAGGGTCCTCTTCTCTCAGGGTAAGAGCCTGATGGCATCAACCAATGCTACTGAGCAGTGAGTCTGACACCACTTCCCACGCTGCTGTGCTTCCCAGTCAGAACTACCACCTCAGAAAACAACCACCCCCTTGTTTTTTCACCCACACTAGGTACAAGAGCCTAACGAACTGTGGCTCTATTCCCTGGAAGGAGGACCAGGACACACCATTACATCCCTGCTTGACCCCTCTCAGCCATCGCCTCATTCCAGGAGCCACTCACTGCACTCAAAGGACATCTGGAGGTGCCACAGGCCATGGCTGTGGGGACACACAAGAGGGAGGCAATGACATCTCTGTGACCCAAAAGAAGGGCTATCCATGCATTTGGCAGAAGCTGCAGTGGGGGCAAAAACTGCTTGGTGGCCCATGGGGTTCTGCAAGGCCAGGCAGAGCGGGACAGGAAGGACAAAGAGGGGTGTCAGCACGGGGATGTTCTTCACACGGCAGTCACAGATCCTCTCTAGCAACCATCACAACAACGCTTAACCCAGCTGTTGTTTTGCTCTGTCTTTCAATTAGAAATAAAGAAAATGAAAAAAGTGAGGCAGCTTTCCGGATGCCTGAAGCAATGCAGCAATAATTGGTTCCAAATCTGAAATGAAACAACCTGCCTTTAAAAATAACTGCAAAGAAGTGCATCGCTGTTGCTTAGGAAACGGGCTCCCTTCCCACCTTCACTGTTGGGGTTTTATCTTTCTTTAAAACAATAAAATATTAATGACAAAAATTTAGTGAAAAGCACAGCAGGCACAACTTTAATTATTAATAAATGCTGCAGCTGCCACGGAGGGCAATTTCCACAGCCTGTCCCTAAAGCCCCAATATTTAATTATTCCACTGTGACATTTCTCATCACAAGGACTTGGCGTGACATTAGTCCCCAGCTGCCTGTAATACACACACAGCGGTTATTTGCAGCGGGAGAAACACTGGCATTAGCTGCTGGATTGCCTCAGAACATATGTTCCACGGGACCAGAGATTACCTGCACCACGTCCAGCCCCACGTGAGAGGCACCCTTAGATCTGCCTGCAGGCCACCGACCCAGCCTGTGCCACCTCCAAGTCACTGCACCCTCCTCTGTGTCACCCACGGGCTGAGGAAACAGTGCTGCCTGTCTCCAACTTTCCTCTCCAGGCTCCGTTATACAGGGAATTATTCAGGGAATTGACTTTACATTCCCATCTGACCCAACCTGGACCAGCTTTCAAACACTGAGCAGCTTTTATCCAGTTAAACCACAGAGCACTGGAGGAGAGCAGCACGTTTCACAGCGCAGATGTCCCCCTCTTCCAGCCCAGGGGACCGTGCAGATGTCACCTCTGTACACAGGAGCATCACAGCGCATTAGCTAAAAGGGGCACTGCCTGGAGGAACCAGAGAGGACCTTATGCCGAGCCCATTGTCCAAAGGTGGACACTGAGCTCACTGCAGCTCCTCACCAGCAGCCACAGCCAGGTTCTCTGCACACACAGAGCCAAGCTCAGGCAAACAGGGAACTTCAGCACGTCCTGAGCAAACTTGCAGAAGAATCGCCTCAAGCTGCAGAGTCTTTTAAAAGACATCAGGCCCCTGACAGTGGTGCTGCAAGGGCTTCACAGAGAGAAAATACACGGTATTTGAGGACGTGTCCTTACCTTCTCTTGTTCGTTTTCTCGTTTCTAGTTTAGTTTTAAACTAACCACAAAAATTAGATTTCTCTTTTCTAAGCACTGGATTGAAACAGTACAAGTACACTTTTTACAGTGAAATCAAACAGCATTTACAATCTCTTCTTCCCCCAAAACTCTACATCTCCCCGGGAAAGCCTCTCCTTTCCCATGCAGGAAGGCCCCCACGAGCCCATCACCCTGCGGTGAGGCTGCTGACACCTCTTGCATCCTGGTCATCTTCAGGGAATTAGTGTTTCTTGGCCAGCTCTTGGATTGAAATCAATTCTCCGTGGCAGGCTCTTGGCACTCATCTTGTAGGCTTGTCAGAATAGGTGAAAACAAACAGAACCAACCCAGTTACCCTGAATACAATATACCCCCTTCCTGCTGTTCTGCTGGGCAGTGTCAGAAACGACAAGAAATTTCAGCTGAGCCCGTGGAAGGGCAAGGTGTGCACAAACACTCCCCTTCCCCATTCCCACGGGGCACCAGGATACATTTTCAATCAGCTGAAATCAATATAAACTACATATTACAATCACGCTCAGAGACACAGGCAAAACAACCCAAACCCAAGCAGCAAGCACTGGAGACAGTATGAACACACGGTAGAGCTGGGGGTGGGAAAAAATAAGCTTGACAGAGAACTATTCTGGGGGAAGAGAGCTGCAGAGTTCTGTAAATCAGCTTCTGTAAACCTGCTTTATTTTTAAGAAACCGAAAAGGGGTAGTTCCCCCAGCGCTGCAGACTGCAGAACGCAGAGCTCAGTCTGCTGCCCAAAACCAGAGCACACCACAGGGGTTATGGTTAGAAGAACCTTTGGGACAGGAAACCGAAGAAAAGTGGGTAAATAAACCCATCTTAAACGAACCATTTCCCCCTTTCTGGAATCTGATGCTCTAAAAAGACTTGAAAAGAGGTGAAGCTGTGGGTGTTTCTGGAGGAACTGATAACATCAGGAAGGTTTCAACAGGCAGTTTTGTGTGCAAGCAGGGCGTTTGTACGCACACAGGCCTTTCTTCCTATGTCTGCAGGCACAGGGGTAAGTAACTTCTGGAAGCTTTGAGCTCAGCACAAGGGGATCCTCAGCCTGCCTACCCTGGCTAGACTTACAACAATAAATACCTACAGAATCTGACTCCAGAAACACCCAGATATTCTTTAGGTGCAGGTGGGAAGAGCAGCACTGCACTAGGAATAAATCAGCACAGCTCAGGTAGTTCCCCCACATGCTTCAGCTGACAGCAGCCATCCAAAACTTCATTAACTGCAGCCAGTTCTGAGGAACATCCCCTGCAGTATCCACCACCAAATTTAATTAAGTGCAGATATGTTATTGATTTACAGTCCCAATAATCACGGTCCCCAACAAGCTTTGGAAAATGTCACTTTGTTGTGACTTCAACAAGGCTACTTCTTGCAGGGTCAGGGGAACAGGTTCACTTTTCTCCTTTTTTGCCTTTAAAATCTTGATGTGACTTAATGGAGCGTGAAATAAGAGAGCTTTAGGGATGGGGCTGGGAGGGTGGTAAGCAGAGAAAAGAAGCCTGTGGAAAGACTGTTTATGGGGCTTATTTAGTAGATGAGATTTCCTCAGACAGGAAGAAATACCACAGCTAAATACCTTGTTTTCATGGAAACTGCGCACAGGGAATTGAATTCATGAGGCTGAAGAAAATAAGAACAAGTGAAAAGAGAAGGATGATAAAGAAGCAATCAGATGCTCACGATCTCCAGCTGCTGTTGCATTACCTAGCTAATCACAGATCTGCCCAGTAGGAAACCAGTTTTATTACCAAGTTATAGCATGCTCTGTCATTGAGAAGCACACGCTGAGCAGATGAGATGCTCTGTGGTACCTGTGTAACAGCCAGGGGCTGCAGAGGAGATGCCCAAACCTGCTCCTTTGCCCAAAGGGTTCTGCTTTGTGCATTTTACGGAAGAGGGAAAAACTGAACATCAAGCCTGCGCTGAAGTCTCAGTCCCCATTTGACATTCCATCTTCCAACGCCAAGGATCATCGACTCTCTAGATAGAGTTGCACTGCAAATCAGGGACCTCATCTGACAAGTCCAAGTGCGCTCAGGGGACACTAGGCAAGGGCAACACGGAGCGAGCTGTGCCCCAGCCAAGCTCTCACCCCCACCCGCCTCACCTGATCCTCCACACACAGAGCCCAGCAGGCAGCAGCCACTGCCACCGGCTGGAAGGACTCCCCCCCTCTCAGAACAAAAAGCACCAAAGTGCTAACTAAAAGTTCACTTTGAACAGGTAACTTCCTCAGATCTCTGGTGCTGGGATTTAAACATCACTGCAGGGGGTATGAATGACAGACAGGTATCTGCAATCAGTTCTTGATTTTCAGGGTTAAGCACGTAAATCTGCAGAGAGTCCACACGTCACCCAGACAGAGGGTGTACCCTTCATGCAAAGAAAACAACAAATTGCTTCACAAAATAGAAGAGTAGGAGGCAAGTGTAGAAGAAGTAAAGCCCAATTAAATATTTTCTTTATAATCACAAGCTCAGGCTAATGCCTCAGTAGCTAAGCACAGCTCATGTGCTGTAACTGCCCATCCCTTAAGAGCTGCACGCAGCCAAGTCACCTGTATGATGAGAGACTGCAGTGCTCCAGCGGATGTCCACTCTTCACCACAAGCTGCAGACACCTGAAGCTCCCAGTCTGGTGTATTTATTACACACTCTTATTTTCAGCAGCCCTGTCACAGTTATATTAGAGCGACACCAGCACTGCTAAGGGACGGGTCTCTTGGGGAGTTAAAAGCCTTTCTGCGGCGGCTCCTACTGCGAGCGGTGAGCTGAGCCGTCGGGAGGGCAAGCTGTGTTCATGTTTAAGTTCATATCCATTTCAAGCTGCAACATCAACACCTTTAAAGTATCTATTACTTTTATTCGTGTTTATTAAAGCACTGATGTAGGGAATCACTTGGAACCCATGCAAAGGGCAATACCAAGGTGCTAGGTGCTAGTTTTATTTTACAACAGCACAGAGGCATTACCTGTGACAAGGACTGCACAGAACTAGGTCCTGAGCAACTGTCTAGGAGGGGACAGTCTCTGCCTTGCAGAGCCCATCAGTAGAGGAAGTTACCATCACCTGGGCTCAAGCTACTTGTGTTTTCTCTGCACACACACAGGACACAGACACCATATTTTCAATAAATCCATAGAGGTAAAAAAAATATCTAAATGGACAATCCTCAGTTCTAAAGATAGCTCTGGCTGGGAAACATCAGGGCTGGAAGCTGGTGCCTGCTCCTCTTTAAAATCTGGACCATTAAGCTTCAAAGAACTCAATCTTCAGAGAGCAGAAGTGTTTCCATTAAACACTCTTAAGGGTAAATCAAAATCACTGAGGTTTCTCTAAATAATTGAAAATGATCCAGTTTGATGGCCCAGGACTAAAGTGAAGTGTTTAGCAGAGTGCTCTAAAAAGCATGACAGAGTGTATTTCACTTCTCAAACTATAACCACGTGCAGTTCAAAACCTGTTTGATTTCACATCAGAGCCAATATTCACTCTCCTTTCCTCTCTCCTCTATAGCACACCACTCATTACATTAAAGCAGTCATCTCTGCAGCACAATCAAAAACCTTTCACATTTGTGTGAAAAAATATTTGCCTTTCTCCAGTTATGATCATCTGGTACCCTCTTCTAACCTGTTTATGCAGTGAGGTAGAATCTCTGTAAACTATTTCACAAGCATTATTCATCACTGAAAATGTCCCATTTGTTTTCCAAGTATGAGCAGTAAGACAGGGAAGCTCGTGTGTTCTTAGGAGACCTGCATTTCCATAGCAGATTAGCTACGTGTTTTAAAAATATCACTGCTAAGGGCAGAAAGCCAGAAGAACTATAACAATAAATTGTCTGGTTGGACCATGGTTACTTACATCTACTTCTACATAAGACACATTTCTGTGAGCTAAGGAAAAAAGAGAGGAAACTGAATTATTTTTTTGTCAAATCTCGGATCATTGTGCTATTTAGAGGCCCCAGGAGACTTAGCTAAAGCCCCAAAGCATAAAGCACCTCCTCCTGACGGGGCTGCTTTCAGAGGCACTGGAAGGCTGTAACTCCAACTGAAACAGCTGGGAACAGCTTGTTGTATGGACGCTCAGACGCTCCAAAAAGGAGGTGCAGAGGAGATCCAACTCAATCTCCCGCTCCTTTCACCTGTTAACACTGTGTTGCAATACTTCAAATAGGAGGCAGGGAAAGGGCTTCTATCAGGAACTTATTTCTCACCTTAAAAACAAAGAAGAGGTTCTCACGCTGCTGCCTTCCACGGTTTTACTGCAAGTCTGTGGGTGTCTGATAGCCTTCTGAAAGCTTTACCATCTTGAAGCATGCCACTGGATAAGAAATGTATTTAAGAAATACATCTCTATTCTTCAGTTGATTCTATTTTCCTGTCATGAACTTTAATCCAGTCTTGTAATTTAGGGCCACGAAGGAAAAGATTTCTGACTCATGATTTTTCATTGCTTGGGGCTGGCAATCGTGACGTTTGGTGACTCTGATAATTGCTTGGATTTCAGGTCCTGAACACGAAAAAGCAGAACACAAGCTCCAGCATCATGCAGTCATTGGCTCCTAATTAGATCTTCTCTTTCAAACACAATTAACTTTGTGCAAAATGGGATAACAAGTCATCATAAGAGCAATGAAGAAAACAGTCCCACAACTAACCACATTTTTTTTGTGGTTAACCCTTATGTATGTGAGCAGTGTTGGTTCCCAAGCAGCATTCCAAGGCCATCCAACCTTGGGACACCCAGACACCTGGTCTTGAGGAGTTACCAACCACACTCCCGTTCAATGGTCAGCTTTGACAGAGGCGTATCCCTGACTTCAGTTGAAGCTATTTCCTCACACTCCTACAAACTCATTCAGACACTGAAACTTAAGATCTGAACTGATCTCAGACTAAGCATGTGGCTCCTCAGAAAACAGCCACATAATTGCTTTCCCATTGTCTGCCACCTCCAAAGGAAGGGAGTACTCATCTGCTTTAGGAAGCTGTGAAGCACTTAATTAGAACTGGGAAGTGACTGTTCAATTGTGTGGTGGAATCTTAACAAGTGCTTTGCAAGTTAACTGCAGTCACCTTCCATACTGAAGTGGGACACAAGGACCATTCCCTTTATCCCGATTTGCCAGTCCTTTCCCGGTGAGCAGATACTGACTGACACAGAGCTATTCCAGCTGACATTTCCCTCGACTTATTTTCCAAGAAGGAAGCATCTCACACTGGTGATTACCCATGCCCATGCCCCCGGGCTACGTGAAAGCAAACTGCAGTGGATGGATTAGGTCTCCTCTGAAGTGTGGAATGAAAGCCTAAAGCACAGCTGCTTCAAAAGCACTCGTGTCTGAGAGTTTTCCTCCACTTTTCTTCCAAGAACAATAAATGCTTGTGCAGTCCTGATGTATGCAGACACTTCAGGAGCTCGAGAGCAAGGGCACACAACATGGGATACACCCCAACAAGGCACACGGGGCATAAACAGTTCAATGATGGTTGTTGCACCAGGTCAGCAAATCTTTGAATGAGATTTAACCCCCCACACACTCCCCACCAATCTTTAAAAAGTCCCCAAGATAAAAATGTCTTCCAGTCTCACATCCTCAAAACCACAGCACAGGCCAATATCATTGTCATCAAGACATCGTGGACCTCTTCACTTGTGGACATCCTCCCCCTCAACCCATCTGCCTCCAGTGTCATGTCCAGCAACCACCAGAGGTTTCACAAACAGCTCCTTAAAGAGAAGACCGGGCTGGTGGTTGGGCAAGTCAGCACTGGGGTGATGTTCAGGCAAGTGTCTGGTCACCTTGGGATGGTGGACGTCACCTGAAAGGACTTAGGCCATGGCCTAAAGGACTGCTTGCTGATGTGAGCCCATTATATCACGAGCTCCCTCCAGAGCAGTGATCACGTCCTTCTTTTGTTTGAAGAGCAAACTGTGTGCGTGACTAGACGTGGGCACAGGTATCATCAACACCTTCACTCAACAGCTCTGCACCTGAAACCTAGCACCTTTCCCAAGCATCACCGCCCAGATCACCACATGCATTTCCTTTTGCTTGTTTTAGATCTGTGATATTTAAACACAGCATTACCCAGAAAAATCAGTAATTTTCATCGGTTAATGAGAGAAGAAAAGCAATATGTGTAACGGAAACACCAAAACCCAGGGTCAATGCAGCTGGATCTCAGGCTGAGCACCCCAGAGGCCTGCTCCTCGCCTCTGCACGTCCAGGCTGGGATGGACCAGCCCAGGAAATCGCAGGTTCTGCAGCGAGTATTCTCAGCAAATCTATCCAAACACAGCTTTAGAACAGACTCTGAAAGCAAAGATAATTAAATGGCACTTAGGTAAGGAAACAGAAAGACTTTCAAATGCATCTGACATGAAGGACTGTAGCCTATACTGGGGGTAAATCAAATTATATTAATAACTGGAATAGGAAGAACCAGCACATCAGGTATCTGAGGTATACCGAAAGAGATACCCAAAGTATCAAGAAAACAAAAGTAGGCAGGAGTTTGGCTGCTTTCTCTGATGAAGTTTCCTAGCTTGCAAGGGGTTAGGTCACACTCACATCAGCATCCCAGCACCAGCAGGAACATGGGATGCACTTCAGAGAGGGGCCTGGATCCCCAGCTCCTCCCTTCCTTGCCAGCAAAAGAGGCACTAGTACCATAACACCAGACCCAGGCACAAGAGCAGAAACGTAGCTGCCACAATGGAATATATGTACATGTTTTACACATAATGCCCACAACACCCTGTGGAGGAGCAGCCCACGAGGTGAGGGCCTCGTTGTGCAGCCACCCCCTGGTAGCACAGCGATGGCTGTGGCTCTGAGCTTCACCAGACGTGCACCACGCGCGGTGCTGTGGTGCTCGGGGGCTGTCCCCCCTCAGCCTCGGGGGTCCAAGGCCCAGGTCCCAGGGACAGTGAGAGAACCCCCCAGCTCCCTCCTCTCCATTCACACACCAAGGATAAACAGGTACAACACAAACCTACAGACCTCGAAGAAGCCTCACACACAACGTTAAACACCGTTCTACAGCTCGAAATGAGAACTGGCCTCCTCAGTTCAACCACAAAGGGACTCGTACATTTTAATTAATGGGTTTAATTACTGGTAGCAGGTTTAGTATTCAGGCCAAAAAAACCCAAACCTTATCATGCAGTTCATCTCTTCCTCAATTGAAATAAAAACCTCATTGAAAAGCCAAGTTCTGCGTTTGAGAGTGCCCAGGTTACCAGTGGTGCTCATGTTTACTGCCAACCTTCCCCAAACGCAGCACCTCCCCTCGGTGAGAAGCAGGGACACTGCATTTACACCTAAACAACCTACGTTGGGATTCTGGCACAGCCCAGCTCCCAATAACCCACCTGAAGTCTATGACAATTATTTTACAGCAGGAGAATTCAGGATTATTTCATTTAATGCACTCCAAATATTTACTCAAAGAGAACAAACAGCTGAGATTCATTTCAAACAATGTAAAAATGCTTTAAATGGTAAACCAGGCCAAGCACAGTCAACTCTTACGAACAATAATGTAATTAGGAGCCAATTCAAAGTTCACATTTCTTTCCAAACAAACACGGGGTGAATGCTGAACACTTTGTACAACCCTGGTTTGTGTTTGTCAGCATCCCCACTACGCCTAAGGAGTAATTACACCCATCACAACAAAGCCATTAACTGCACTGAAGGAGATACTATCTGGACAGAGGGGTTTTTTCCAGAACACTTATCAATTTACCTTTTAATACAAGACATTAAAAATATACTCTGCATTTGATTGCTAACACGACAGGAGCAGTGTCCTCCTGCCAACACAGCCCGTTCACCAGGCACCAAGCACGCCTTTGCTCTAAGTGTCTCTTCCAGGAGAAGGCTCCCCACACGCTCCCCTTTCCTTTTCCTCCTCCCGTGAAGCACGCACACCAACGGAGCAGAGTTTGCACAGCTGGGGGCAGTTCTCACACCGAGCACACAGGCAAAACACCAAGGCTGTTGAGCAACTGTCCCGGTGACTCACCATGCTGCCATCGACTGTGGCCGGCCACCACGGGTGCCACAACTGGGCTGGATGGCAGAGATGGAAGAGGAGCCTGCAAAGCCTTTCCCAAAGTTTCTCTTCCCGATGCTGCAGGGAGCACATGGACATTGCACACTGGGCAGAGGGCCTGTGCCCCACTGGAGGCCCCAGCTCTGTGCAGTGCTCTTGGCTGCCCCAGCTCCCCAGTCCTGGCTGAGCAGACGGGAAAACAGAGCTCAGGGCACTCACGTTAAACACACCCACTGGAAACCAGGCAGCTCTTTGAAAAACATCAAAATGCTGCTTTCAAAGATGAGACTGAAAGAGTATGATGGTTTTCTGGCTCTTTTTCCTTTTTTTTTTGTGACAAGATAAAGAGTGTCACTAAGCTCAGTTTGAATCAGCTCTGTACATCTAGGGTAAGGATACCCTACCTGGAACACCTCTAGCTTCTGTGAAGCCTTCTGTACCTTTTTTTACATGAAAGGGAGAAAGGAGAAGAAATATTAAGCTTGACTGGCCACGGAAAGGAAAGCACTTAGAGAAAATCGGTCCTGTGAGGTTCATGACGTGAGCTCCACAGCCGTGAACACCACGCGGGTAACCTTGTCCTGGATCACTGACGAGTAAGGCGTGTTCCATTATGTATGAAGCCAATTTAAACAGGTTTTTAATTCTTTGCTTGCAGCAGCACGTCACTGTCCAACCTACAGCCAGCCAGCCATACAGAGCAAGGCTGAGCACAGCTGCAGGTACTTTTTGGACAAACACAGTCAACGTAATACACTGGACATGGAGATCCTACTCGCTGGTTGCTGGCAGAGAGACGTTCGGTAAGTGTGGAGACAGACAGAGGAAAAGCTTCCTTTTTCTCCCCACTTTCCCTCCCAAGTGTAAAAGCTGGGAAGGGCAAGTTTTCCCAGGGAGAACACGACCAGCCACAGTGACTTCAGGGAAGGTGGTGGGAGGATGCAGGAGGAGGGCAGAGCATCCTCCCCGGCTCAGGGCGCCGGCGCTGGGCTGAAGGAGCACAGTGCGGTCCCTACGTCACACCATGTCAGCCACCGTTACCACGGAAACGGCACCAGATAACCCAGGCTGAAAAGATCCCCATCCAGTTTCTAACAGAAACGCCGGTCCACTAAAGATGCTAAGAATTTCCACAGAGCTTGTGTCGTTTCATCATACTGGGAGGGACAACACAACACCCGAGAAATTCACGCACAGCAACCCCCAGCCCAAGATCTGGAATATCTATCCCGAGATGGCACACGTTAGCCACACTGCACACACTCCAAACGGCTCTGCTATGGCTCTGAATCACAGCTGCATCTTTTAGACATCAGAGAGGACGAAAGAGTAACTGGAATGTAACTGGGTTATAAACTGGGTTGAGAACAAACACAGAAACATCTGCATTCATTGCCTCCCCATGAGGATGAAAACGTCAGCACTGTTTTCCTTCCCTCAGCTCACACACAAGAGCAGGGATTGTAAGCACAGTCACTGTGGTAGCAATGAATCCCTCACCCTGGACAAGGGGGGCTGATGGGCACAGAGGCATTATTCCTCCAGGGCCAGCAAGGGTAGGACAGATAAGGTCCAGGGCTGGAGAAGGACAGTTCCTTCAGGAGCTTGTGAAGGTGAACTCATGGCTTCATCCTCTATGCTCAGCAGACTGGACAGGCAGCTGTGGTCTCATTAGGGTAATCTCAGGGCCTCCTACCCATCAGATGCCAACATACCTCCATCCCAGATAAGCTCCTCTAGACTTGTCAACGAACCCTAGACAGCATGAGCTGCTCTTGTCCAGCTGCATGCTATGGACTGAATTCAGGACCAGGGCCTGAATTCCGGCCCATTCTAAGGGCCAGAAATCCATGGGGAGACTCATTCAGACTCAACACCCTGCAGCAATCTTACAGAGAAACCTTCCTTCTGCTGAACAGGGGGTGCTCCCAAGCCCTGATCAGAGATGCTGTGGTCCAGCACAGGGTCGAACAGTGAACACCGACTCTGCCATCTCAGCCCTGGAGTTTGTGCTCCTTACAAACCCCACATGCTGTACCAGAGAGACACTGGAGGGTGTGGGAAAAGTGGCACACACTACTCAGTCAGCACCTTCAACACTTAGGACCTAGGAGAGTGAGGAAATTTTCAGGCACGGATGCAGACAGGCCCTGAAAATCAACTACCATGGATTTCAGGCACTCTTGCTAAACCCAGCCTTGCAGGAGAGTAAAATGATTCACAAGAATTCTATATTTATAACAAAGATTCACTGAAAGTGACTCATGTACCAAGCCAATCCAATTTTAAATAGAAGGGAAAAACCTCCTGAAGAGGCACATGAAACTGTCGTGGGGGAGGGAAGAGAAGTGCACAGAGGAGAGCCCCAGCCAGGAGCCGTTAGCCAAAGCTACTGGAAACGGTTTCTCCATGCAATTAGCTGAAGTGATGGCAGAACATTCAGCTTCACCTACTTCTGGTTTAGAGTTAATTAAGTCCTACATTCAAAGCAGCTGCCGGCTGGAATTCTTCCTTGGGACAGGTAGGATTGCTGGGCAATAATAAGGCAGCTCATGGAGAGTTATTAGTTCTTCAGACCCGACGGAATTCAGAACACAAAGCCAACTGCAATCACAGTGGGAGGAAGGGAGAAATATTAAGATGATGTTACAGTATTCCTAATTTTGGCCGAGCACATTCT
This sequence comes from Jacana jacana, assembly GCA_013400555.1. Taxonomy (NCBI): domain Eukaryota; kingdom Metazoa; phylum Chordata; class Aves; order Charadriiformes; family Jacanidae; genus Jacana; species Jacana jacana. The sequence goes on along the minus strand of VZTM01034523.1, from coordinate 397,039 downwards.
ATCAGAAATAGCTGCCGCCCCACCACCCTTTACATCAACACTGCAGCACATCTTGCAGAATGTCATTTCATAGAGAGAGAAGAGACACACGGTGCCAGGAGCTCCCCAAATCAAACAAGCATCCCCCAGCACAGGCACCAGCTCAGGGCTCCTCCACCTGCTCCGAGCTTGGGACCATTTTCCTCAGTTACTTTTTCTCCTCTGTATAGTACAAATGTAGAGTAGATAAAAGGGGACTATTTAATATAACCACAACCTACATGGAGGAAACAGCTACTGTCTTTATTAACAGCAATAAAACATTAGCCAGAAAAAGTGGCCAAATCTTGCTCTGAATGCATCGTGCTGAGTAAGTTCTCCTGAGCTGTAAGTAAGAGCTAACTGGGAAGCAGCAAGCTGGGTAGCGGAGGGCTAGCCTTACATACCCAATAACCACTCACAGCAAGGCAAGGTGCAATTTCAAGGAAAACCTAACTATTCCCTGGCTTTGGCTTTCAGTAACGTGTGAATACTTCTCTGTCTACACAGTCCACTCACCCCCAAAGCCAGATCTAACTTCTCCTGTTCTTAACCTCCGCACCGTCATCAACACATGACCGGGTGTTCTAGCGCTAGAAGGAGAGGGAATGGCTGCAAGCTGCAGCAGGGGAGAGTTAGGCTGGACATGAGGAAAAAGTTTTTCACAGCAAGAGTGGTCAGTCAGTGGAATCAGCTGCCCAGGGAGGGGGTGGAGTCCCCATCCCTGACTGTGTTTCAGAGCAGATTAGATGTGGTGTTGAGGGATCTGGTGTAGGGGAGAACTTGTAGAGTGGGGCTGATGGTTGGACTGGATGATCCCAAGGGTCTCTTCCAACCTATATGATTCTAGGATTCTATTCTATGGGTGTGCTTGGCTGCAAACACTCCGTTCTGTGAAAGGCAGGAGTGTTCTGACTGGAGAACAGCCATCATTCTCAGTGTTGCTCCCAGTTAAATCTTCATTTTGAAGCACGAAGAGAAAGCAGCCAAGAATCCGGAGGCCAACATTCGTATTTGCAATTGTACACAGCTTTAATTCTCAGCAATATCTTGCTGTGATGTTTCTCCACGCACCAAAGTCTGATGAATAGTGTTAATTTTTTATTTGCCCTAGTAAATTGTGGACTAGATTTCAGAACTGTGGAAGAGGCAAAGCTTCCAAAGGAGTCCTTGGCATGAACCTTTAGGAGCCAACCTGTACCGAGAATCCAGCATGGGACAATCCTTTATCCACCCCCTCACCCAGGGTCTGCTTCACTCCATCACAACACAGACACACCACTGCAGGTCTGCAGGGACCAGGCAAACCACCAGCACGTTGCAGAATGCCATTTTAATATTCCCCTCCTCATTAACAATGTACACACGGGTGTGACAAGTGTAAAGAAAAGGAGACGTGGGTCTGAACTCCATGATTTTGAATATTTAAATCCCCATTTACCAGCAGAGAACACACATTTCTACAGGAAAAGTCAGTTTATGTAGTTTTTTCGATTGTCATTTACCACACAATGCGATGATGTGACTGCTGTCCTCGTGTACAAATTTCCGGGTGACAGCTTCTTCCATGATCTGCTTTACCTGAAATAAACACAGAGAAGTGATCGTAAGATCCCATCAGCAAAGCACTTGGGAGTTCCAGTTTCAACTTCTGCTTGCCCTCTCCCCAGCACCAAAAGACTAACAACCCACACAAGTCACTCTTTGCAGGGAAGGAGGGACAAAAGCATTTCAGAAAGGAGCAGCTTCCCATGAGGATGAGGGAACCTCTGGCAGAACAAGGATAGGTCTCTTTGGGGTGCGCGCCCGTAAAAGGCTGGGTTATTCCAGTGTGCCCTCCAGAGAACTTCAGCACAAGTTCCAAAGGGCTGTGCAAAACTTTTTGTATGGCTCATCCTTGGCATTCCTGTACAGAGGTACTTCTGCTCATGGAACAACATTATGTATTGCCGTGTCTTCTTTTCACTTTCCAGCACAAAGAACCCCTTACTATACAGATGTACACCCCCAGAGAGGTTTGCAGCAGCCTCTCCCCTGCTCGGGGACTTTCCATGCTCACAGTAATTACAAGCAATGCTCTCAAAGCTCTGCTGCAGCAGACACTCTAAAAAATAATATAGCACCTACAGAGAAGGGAGCGCCTCCAGTTTTCACTCCTAGACACAAATAAACAATTACAGCAAATAAAATTATATTTATCACACTTCTCACGGATTTAAAGCAAAGTTCCTCTCCGGTTTCAAGGCTGAGGTGTCAAAGCCCCAGCGGGAACTCATTTCAGTTAACTGACTTTCCCAAAATTAAGAAGAAAACAGGCAAATCTTACAACTAGGGCTGTGAAGAGAGGGTGCAGTTACCCTCATTTCATCTGCTGGCTTATTCCTACCTCGGTGGCTTCCTCAGCCTCATGCCAGATGAAACCTATTTGCCTCAACCAACCCATTTATCAGACACTCCTTCCTTCCTGGCCATGGAGCACTTGCTTTCCCAGCTACAAATCCACAAGCAGTTTTGGTTTTCCTCATTTGTGAGCTATAATTACAGAGGTCGGCCACTCTGCCCAAACAAATGCCACATCACTTTCAACATACGAAAGCAAGTGCTACTATAGCAGAAGACTTAACAAGATCCTCTCTTCTTCCAATCTTTTTAGTTTATTTTAACTTGAAAACAATTTTTACAGCAGTCAAACAGCCAATTATCCAGCAGGTAATCACTGTGTCTCTTTACCAACAGGGCCAGCAGCATGGCCATATCAGCTTGGTTCGACCCAAGCACCAGTGCAAGCTGTAGAGCAATGTCCCCACCAGTCTGCTGCGGGGGCTAGGTCTGCGTGCCACAGGGACCTCCAGCCACGCTGGCAACTGGGCACTCAGCTCTCCTTAAGGCTGCATCTGGTACCCGAGACAACCAGCGTAAGGCTCACTGGGTTACTCACTTCTTCACGGCTCTGACAGGCCTGAAGGTTTGAAGCCTTCGCCCTCGAGCGCTGGAACCAGAAGCTGCAGGTGGGGTGCTCCACGGACAGCTGGGTTCTGTTCTTGCACTGATGATATGGCAGCTGCCTTCTCCAGCTTGGAGGGCTTCCTCCTCCAGTGCACTCACTTGCGAGGCCAATTCTGGATGCCGTAATCAAGCACGGCTCCCTGCTGGTAATCCTCTTGAGGCCTCCATGCCCACCCCTACGCCCCCGCCCCAGCTGGCAGCTCCAGCACTTGCTGCACGAGCCTCTCAACACACAACGTTCTCCTCGCCCCTCATTCTGGATCAGGTTCATCTACACAATTTGGGCTCCGTATCAAACAGGAGCCCTCTGGGTTGCAAAGAAAACATTTGGGGAAAAAGAGCTAACATGTTAAGAGGTTTTGAAAGTAGAGTTTTGAGAGTAGGGCTTCAAAGCAAGTCCTTTGCACTTTATAAATGCTGGCTCACTGTTCACATACTGAGGCTTGACCAGATGAACTCCTGGCAAGGCAATCTGTTCCTTTCCTGTGGCATTTCTGACATGGCTAGTAGAACTTTGGACTTTACAGTAAAGCACTGGAAGATGGAGGAGTAAGAGGGTGTCAAGAAGCAAAGGTGTGAGACGGTCTCACAGGTGGGATCTCATATGGGAATCATCTGGATTATCCTGTCTATCCAGTGATCCCCTTCTCACATTATTGGCATCATTGCTGATTTACAAGCTTGATGTCTGTTTGTCCTGGCAGGAACGCAACAACACTTCTTCCAAACCTCACCTAGAGGTTTGGAATTGCTTGGGTAACGGCCCCTAGGCAGAGCACAGCTCAGCAAAGGGAAGGGAACAGCAGAGCAGTGCAGCTCTGCCTGGTTAAATTCCAGCTTGGACCCTGACCTGCATTTTCACACATGGGAGACAGCATGTTCCTGCAACCACAGCCTGCAGTGGAAGGACACAGACACTGCCATCCACTGCCTCCAGGCCAACCCATCTCTGTGCCTCTGCCAGCCCATCTGTGAAAGGAGAGTGACCCAACCCTTGCAAGCTGTTCTCATTCCACTGGATGGAAACTACTAAATTAAAGGCCTGATTTACTGAAGGGAAAAAGCACTTTGGAGTCCGCTACCACTAAGGTGGGCAGAGGAGGAAGCAGGAGAGAGCTCCACGAGGGTCAGTCGTGTACACATGACTCAAGTTCAGAGACATGAATTCAGGCACCATCCAGGACTGCAGGCTCTGATTTCAGTCTCAGCTCCCCAGGGAACCGTAACTGGAATTCAATTCCTGATGACAGGGAGGAAGAAGAGTCATTTACCAGGAGCGAGAGCTCTGGAGCTCAGAGGCCAATTCACCACTGCCACACATCTCCCAGGCGTACCCCAATCATTAGTCTTTATTAGCTCAGAGTGTTATTTAGATCCCAGCCTGTAGCCCAGGAGCAAAAGAAAAAAAAAAAAGCATATAAAAAAAGAGATTAAAAAAAAAGGTTTCAGATGCAATAATCAAGGCTACTTTTACACAGCAGGACCATATGGTCAGTCTAGCAGCAGACTTCAAACCCAGGACCTCCAGAGCGAAGCAGAGCAGGCAGGCAAGCGGTGTCTGTTCCCAACTGCCACCAAACCCAGAGCAACCTCTGCACGTCTTCTGGAGAGTCAGTGAACGTTATTAGAAAACATTTTCAGGGCAAAGACAGTAGATGTGAAGATTCAAAAGCTGAAATGCAGCGTTCTTCAATCCCACGTCATTCCTGACTGCCACGTAATTCAGGGATGCTCCAGGCAAGGAGCTAAATCAAACGTTTCTGATCAAATGGAACACAAGCTGTCTTTCCCCCCCCTTGCAATTTTGTGCAGCTGTCTTCGTAGGGAATCATGCTGTTGTGTCTGTGTTCTGGGCAGGCACTTGTCAATGAAGCTTTCAAGCACAGGCCTACACAGACACCCACTCGCAGATACTAGCGGACCTGACCAAACTGCAGATTAATCTCATCAAAAGAAACCTCAACAGCCTGCTCCCCGCCCAGTTCACCCATCCACCTGCACAGGTAAGGAAATCTGCTCAGCCTGTGGAGCTGCTCTTCATGCTGTCACCTCCAGCCAGAGCCAGCGCTGCCAACAGAGACCTGCTCAGGTGGGAGGGAGGTGGCCAAGGCGCGACACAGGCTCCCTCCATTCCCTTGGAAACATCCTCCCCTTCCTTGCAAGGTCGGTACAGGACCTACTCATCTTAACCAGGCTGCTCATTCATGCCTGCCAGCAGACACAAGGGTGCAGAAAAGCAGCAAGCAGAACATCAACTCCCGTGGGTTTCGATCTCTCCATGAGCCAGCAGCACCGCACCAGGGCATCCCCAGAGAAATCAACCACAGGCTCAGAAGACATCCTGCTCTCCCTAGACAAGGGAACGGGCTCCCAGTGCACCACATTTACCAAGCACTAGAGAGCAAGGATGGGAAAGCTCTGCCTACCCAAGGAAAGATAGGAGTGAAGACTACGCTGGTGGTAGCATTATCCCGGTAAAGCAAAGCTCCTCGAATAGAAGCTGATAAGCCTTTGCACGGTGTTACGATGGATCACTGCTCTGCCTCCCTCCTACATCCTACACTGGCCAAAATCTTCCAGAAGCAGTCAAACAGCAAACATAGGCCACCATACACGCGTTATTTAGTAAGTTTCACCCAAGGGGAAACTTTGGTTTTCCAGATCCCAGGGGTCTCTTCCAACCTAAACGATCCTATGATTCTATGAAAGAAAAACACAAGAGAAGTGCCTTCATGTTTATTATTATTCCTTCATAAGGAAGTTGGAATAAAGTCCAATTTTGCAGCAAGCTGCTGGTGTAAGAGATCAATAAAATGAAGACTACTAAGCTATGACATACACTGACTATATACTGACTTATTCACAAGCACAGGGTTGGAAGAGACCCACAGATGGTGCCTTTCCCATCCCTCTGTTGGGTTCCTGGTCTGCTCCAACAAGCCCCAGCAGTCAGGACCTGCCTTGCTGCAATTTGGCTGAACTGTCACCATGATGGATTTCCAGCCTGGGCAGTCCAACTCATCTCAACGTAGCTGGAGCCTTCAGGGTTAGGAACAACCTTTCCAACCAGAACCACTCTTCTGGAATACGGGTTGTAGTGCTTTCCCCAACCATGCGTCATGATGGGACGCTGGAGAAGCACGGCAGGGACAGACAATGCAGCGCCAAGCAAAGAACACCGCTCATAAAATCCCAGAATAATCAGCACCACAGTTAAAACCCACAGCATTTTTTTTTCCTCAAAGGAGAAAACCTTGTGTCCAGAATCTGTGCCTTCTTTGGCTTATGTAGTTACTGTTCATTTCATCTACTGATCGCTCCTGCTGCACTGACTCTTTCTTACTCTGGGTGAAGAACTGGGTGGTGTAAATACAAGCTGCCAAATAAAGTACTATATTTCTGCTCAGAAGTGCCTGCAATTGTGTTTCTGAAAGGCTCTGAAATTTTTCAGGGTGAAACTGCTGGTTATCATTATCCTGCTTGTTTCACAGCTAGAAAGAGTGCTGTTTAAACCCAGAAATGGCAAAACCCCTCCATTTCAGTAGGTACAAGGAAATGGCCAGAGAAAAGCCTGGTTTATGAGTCTGCTTGTCACAACAGATTTTCCTGCAGAGAGATAAGTGTTTGAAACGTGAACTTATAAGCAGCCTCAGCAGGAATCCCGGTAGAGTTAAATTTTCAAAACACATTACATGTCCTCTTTCTATTAGAGCCAACAAAATACATTCTTTACCAGTGGGAACTCAAAGTCCATCTGAGAAAAAAACAACAACATTACATTTTCCCAAAGGAAAAACACAGTTTTTTTGCTGAGAGGGAGAGACAAAATAAAAAAAAAACCCACTTTGCACCAAGTGACTTTAGAGACAACCATTTTATATTGTGCAAAGACACCCGAATTGTCACGGGCTTGGTGCAAACAGCACACAGAAACAACTTACTCTGAACCCCATCAGATATTGAGGTTACGTGAAAATGATTCAGTGGGAGGAAGAGCCGGGGTTTAACGGACGAGGGACGGGAACGACCACTTCGATAAGGGACGTGGATTAGTAAAGTTCTCAGTGTAAGACCACCAACACACAACACGCAGAGCGCTACAAGAGACTACACGAAAAGTCACACAGAATAAAAGATGAGGCTTAAAATTCTATTGGAAAAAGTTAATGACCGTTGTGAAGGGCAGTGCAACCTGGTGGATGGTATACCAGTGCTCTGCATTCAGCTCCTGGCTCCACTCATCCATTATTTAAAAGAAAAATAAAATCTCAACCTTGGTGTTGAGACTGTCCCTGATACCGTTTGTCGTCACGTGAGATGGAAGAGCCAGGGTCCCCTTCCAGAGGCCTGTGGGGAGCACAGGAGAGGTGTTACCCTTACTGGGCAGGCAATCACCACAGAGCTCTCATCACTGCTGCGGGATGGAAAGCTCTGGACTAACCCCAGAAAGCCAAGCCAATACAAATCCTCTAGATAAGCATTTGTGAGGATTTGGAGAAGAAAAAAAAACGAACAAATCAAAGACAAAACAAAAATGCAGATGACATAAAAGGTACAAATAACACTTTGAAGCATTATTCGAGTAATTTAAAAGCTAGAGTCCAATTAAAAAACATTTTAGAGACTTTAAAAACAAATTAGCCTCAGATTTTTTAATTATATACCACTTGTTCTCCTCTGCTGGAGTTGGCTTGGATCACGAAAATCCATTTCACTCTCAATCTCATACATTAGCACAAGATTGCAGTGTTCAGAGCTGGAAATCGTTTCTCAAATTTATTTATATATTTAAACATTAACCCAGGAGAACAAGAGCATACACTTTCACATCAAACCTTACAGTACCATGGCTCAAAGGTCCTAGTTTAAGGTAAAATTTGTAAATGAAGCAGCAGGTTCCTGGCTGCATTAAGCAGCAGCATTTGGCTGGTGGGCACACACTGGTTCACACACACAGCCAGGTGCCGGCTGGGTCATCCCAGGACACAGTCCCACAATTTTGTGTACGTGCCTGTCTGTCTGTCTCTACCCCACCACTTCCACTCAGCCTGCCCTGACCAAAACATCTGGTATTTTCTGGTTTCAACACTGAGGAATATTAGCACACCAGATTCAGGCTCAGGAACCGTGGCCGTGGCAACCTCTTCTCACCTGGGCTTTAATAAGTCGTGCTCTCCGGCTACCTCTAATTTCTCCAGCTGTGAACCAGGGGAGGGGACACGGGAGGTGGATAGTTAGCTTTTTAAAAATACTTTTTCTTTCTGTGATGTGTAAGCACTGTACCTTCACCTAGCTGCCGTGTCCGAAAAGGCAGCTGCACACGGCTGTTACACAGCCAATGCCACACAAATGCAAGTGATGGTACTGGGGTGTCCGGGGAGAGGCGGGTGCCTGCTATGGTGGCAGTTCCACCTGCAGCGCGTTCAGGAAGGTGCTCACAGACCAAGGGAAGCTTAGGGCACCAGGAGCCTCCTCCCAGGACACCCGGACAGGGGCCCCAAGGCAGCGTCCTGCTGCAGGGGGTCTCGGCAGGGTGGCAAGAGCCATTCCACCCGAGCGCAGGCCCAGCCGCAGCTCTGCCCTACCAGGCACGGAGCACCATGCCTTGAGAAGACTCTAGCACCACCAGCCCGACCGCAAGTGTGACCAAGTGCCACCCTCCCCGCTCCGGTGCGGGGCGTCCGGCAGCTTATCCACAAGTGGATCTCGGGTTGTCCCAGCAAAGTGCCGCACTACTGTCGGCAAGAGCACCCACCCAAACCTCCCCCGCCCCGGCCTGAAGCACAGGAGCCACCCCCTCGAGCAGACCCTTCCTCCGGGGCTCCCAGCACTCGGGAGCCAACTCGGCTTAGCCCAAGGTACCTCACAATGGCAGCTAAGGACGAGCTGGAACAGAACTAGCAATGAGAGAAACTCAAGCCCCGAGCAAGGCACCACAGGCCCCTGTCCCGACCGAGCGCCGGTCCCAAGGGCAGCACCGGGCCGGACCCGCCGCCCCGCTCCCCGGGGACCGTCCGCCCGGTCCCCCTCGGGGGAAGGTCACGGACCCCACAGAGAGGGTTGAGCAGCCGTCGCCGAACAAACCCTTCACCCGCTCACCGCTTCCCCGAGAGAAACCGGGTTTAACCCAATCTGGCCAAAGCTTTATTTTATTTACCCGAGGCAAACTCCGAACTACCAGCCCTACCGCCAAAGATTGAAGGCATTCATCAGGCGGAACGTTCAAGCTTTTTCACCGGCCTCAGCCCGCCCGGAGAGGGGAGACCCTCCGGCCCCGGGAGCACGGGGGCCCTGGCCGCCTCACGGCCCCAGCCCCGCAAGGGGGACCCCAGCCCGCCCGCCGCCCCTTCCTTCCTCACCTCCTTCTTCACATTCCACAGCAGCTTCTCCTTCACGGCGTCCGCCGNATGTTCAGTACCTCACACCGGCCTCTCTGCAGAAGGGAAGGGAATCGAAGCATCAGGTCAGTGAGGTGTTAAATCTAATTTTTCTAGTGCGGATTTCCTTATTTTCCACTGAAAGAGCGACAGTGTAACTCAGCTCGTTTGATCCGCCTGCTGATGCTGGCAGAAGGACCACAGGGAGCCCAGGAAGCCCTCAAGCTCTTCATTCAGAAACAAATAACGATGTAGGCAACGGTTCCTTCAGCAGGGGAAATGAGGCCACCTAAACCAGAGCTCCCTCTCAGCGAGTCCTCCAGCCCTGCTCAAAACCCCATGTTACTGTGGCTGCAAAAGCCACCACAGGAACACCCAAGCAGAAGGAGAGCTCCTGAGGGGAGGGTGTAGGAAACAAGCGAGATGGGAGACAGGAGAAGAAGACAGAGCATCCATAGCACAGGCAGAAAAGGGAAAACAGAGGTACAAGTTGTTCTACCATGAGTGTGCAGCTCCATGCAAATCTGAAGGAGGCAGCAGATAGAGGAGACTGGATCACACTACTCTAAGAACCAGAAGTCCTACAACAATGAATGAAAGTAAGCTATTTCTACAAACTTCCGGCAACAAAGCCAGGGTAGGAGCACCCACCTACACAGGCAAACCAGTTCCCAGCGCAGCTGTGGGTACGCACCAGAAACCAGTTACCCAGGAGAGGCTTCTCACCTTTCTGAACAGAAGGTGAGAACAGTTTTGCAGTTATTGCTCACAACAGAAACCTGTGGCTTAGCTAAGAAAGCCGGGTAACAGCAGCAGGGAGAGCAGCTGAGTAGAAAAGCCAGGTAAGAGCCTGTTAGTTACATTAAAAGCACACCTCCTGCACAGCACAGACTGCATCTTTGGTTCTAATGCTCTGCTAGGGTTAAGAGTTGCAAAACACAAGTTGGCTTACCTTTGTGGTAATATGAATTGTGTGTAGACTTAATGAAATATTAAAATGTTTTATGATTCTTATTAGGAAATGAAGTTATTTCGATGAACATGAAAAAACCACTGCAGTCCATCAATTGTTCTACAATTAAAGGAAAAGCCCAGAGAAAAATCAACCCCAGATGTCTGCGGTAAGTACACTGACACCTCGACACACAGCCTGCACTTGCAGGATGAAAGACAGAGCATTGCTGATACAGGTGGTTCCTGAACCACCATTTCTGTGGTTCAGGAATTCTAACTACTTGGTGAGGATCACAGCTACGATCCACAACAAAAATGCTGAGACCAACACAGCAAATAAAAAGTTATGATGCTGGAGGAAAAAAAATAATCACAGAAGCCAAAATATAACACTTTATTAAAAATTAGTGTTCCATTTCTGTTTAATGCACTGATAAAAGAGAAAACACTTTAATCAACAGCTAATGTGTTTACTGCATTAACTAAGTATTTTATCCATAAGGCTGACCCTTAAAAGTTAGACATAAAACAAAGCCTGATGTTACAAGAAAACAGCTTGGTCACAGAATGTCAGTTTAAACAAGATAAGCAATCATAGTTGCTATCCTCTGGATATAAAATATTATAGAAATCCAAAGTTCTTTACTACTATTAAACAAATTAAGCTTCAACATCCCCAGGTAGGGGAGGGTCTTGCCACCGTTTTATTACGGATGAGGAACAATTATGCACATACAAAAAAACCTGACTTGCTGCATGTCACTGAGTTAGTGGCAAAGCTGGAAACAGGACTCGCACCCACTCATCTCTTAATAAAAGCTCTGGTATCCTAACAGAGCGGAGGGTGGGAAGTTTGGCTGCAAAGATTTAACGCCAAGGATTGCCAGAGGACAGAACCCAATTGTGTGAAGACCAGGACTGCCAGGCCAGACTCCTTAAGTCATTCTTCATCGGTATTTCTAAGAGTGAATCGTGTCTGAAAATTAAACTAAACCCAAACCCAAACCAAACAGCTGATCAAAACCACAATAAGCATTGCCTGTTCCAAGCAGAATCCAGCTTTTCAATAACACCATAGTATCAGTCCCTCCAATGTGCTCCCACTCTCGGTGATTTTTTATTTTAACCAAGAAATGCAAGAGGGAAAAAGTCATCGGAATGTAGCGTTACGACAGGATAAATGTCTCCTGTTCCAAAAACGAAATGTCAAGGTGCAGGTTAAACATTTAGTTTTGTCTCCAGCATTTATCAAGCAGCTGGAGGCTGCTACCCTGCAGAGCTCTCTCTTCTGACATTATTGCCTAATTAACACTGATACTGGAAAGCTGTTCAACGTAAGACATTCACTCAAGGTACCAGATCTCCTTCCCTGTAGAAGGACAGTGGCTGTTTTCCGACATGTGAGGACCCCATTAAGGAAACATGCAACCCTTTATTACAGTACTTGTGTATAGATAGCAGTTAGTATTTTCCATTCGTTCCCAGCCTACTAATATAACATTTGAATGCACAAAGGTTCATGTAAATTTAGGAGCAGAAAGCACAGTAAGGTTTCAAAAAGAAACAGTGGCTAATGAACACCAGCTGATACAGTTAGAATTCATACACTACAAATGAGGCAAAAAGGCATTTCTTCCTCCTAAAGGCTACCACCAATTCCCAGGCACATTGGTAAACACATCCATTGGTGATGGTCTACGTGGAAGCCATTACAAGTCACTTAACTTGCAGACAAACACATACAATTAGAAATCTATAATGTCTTAATAGGGACCCTAAATTGAGACCTTAGAAGAGCCTGGGGAAGCACAGCTGTCTGCTCTCTGCAGAAGAGGACAGCCCACTACAAACAAGGGAGCGCTGCGGTTCAAAACTGCGTTAGGCTTTTACTGCTGCTTTCTCTCTCTTATACCAGGTTGTGACAATACATTTTAAAGTTCTAGAATGTTCTTGTCAAAACAATTTATAGCCTAAGTAAAGGATGATTAAGATGAGAATATAAAGCATGTGTTACATCAAAACTACAGTATCCGAAATGATCAGAACCCGGTAGTACCAAGACTGTATGAATCAACATGCTAGGATTTTGGTGGAAAGGACATCCAATAAACATCCTGTATTGGAGCAGTTCCAGATGAACAGGGCTCTGAAGAGAAAATGTAGTGTTCTATCACTTGTGTTAGAAAAATGTTCAACCCACGAACTGTGCGAGTGACGGCTGCATCCACATCTACATTTAGACTTACTGAAACTCTCTGTAAATTATTCAATTATGTGAGCACTCGAGTAAGAAATAACTCCAGGCATTCCAGATTTTATCATAAACCCTAACAGCCCAGAATCTCTAATGCTGCCATCGGGCTAGCCTTGTGCTTGTCCGAGTAGCACACATCCCAGAACACACCTACAGAGATTTCCTGATGTTCTCCCATTCCCATTTGGCCACCAGCGGAGGGAACCACAGAACTCTGAGTCAAACCCATCCATGGTATTGACCTGGGACCTCTCAGCCACATCCTGAAAACTTTATCAAGACAAAGAACACCAGCACCACGGTTTTGAAACATCTTCTGAAGAGAGAAAACTTTAGTGTTAATGCAATTAGATTTTTACTGGGTACAGCTTTCAGACTGACAGAGTGCTCTGTCCACAGTGGGCACGCATTGGTTAACAGATTCCCAACATCATTCCATTTCTAATCGTATCTTAATCTAAAAGCAGATGTTTTGTGATCAGTACTAACGGGGTAGAGAAAGCAGAATGAATGGGGCTGTGAGAAGCTGAAATGAAAAGGGTATCTGTCCACATTTAAAAGTGTTCAGAACTGCTCACAGTTCTTACTGATATTCCACAAATACCAAGTAGTTATTTTACACTTTTAATCAGAGTCTCACAACCCAGATGGTTCTCAAAGCAGTTTGCTTCCAAGATGGATTTAATCTAAATTCAAATCAGAAATTAATATTACTTGTTGGCTATGGGAGACATGGAACAGAAACCCAACTAAACCAAAACACAAGCTCTTCTCAGCTTCTTACAGTGTAACAGCGACTCCTGGGAGAACAGAATCCAACCACGGAATGTCAGGTGACAGATCTGACCCTCATTCTCTTTCACACACTCCTTCACATGCCCGTACTTCTCAAAGAAAAGAAATGTGAAGATGACGTTTTTCAGCTTATAACTTATTTTATACACAATTTTTGCAAGGCTACCAGCATCACTTACTGAACCTGTTAACACTCACTACAATAGTAACAAGAAAAACCAATATAAACCATTTGCCAAGAAACCAAAGTGCCAGGTATGAATTTTAAACGGGAGCCTTATTTGCTACAAGATGAAAAAAGGTACAAGAGAATAAATCAAAGCTATTAAGTGCAGCACAAAGCCCCTGCCACTGCAGGCTGTGCTGGTAGCGTCAAAGCACCCACTACACTGTAATTTAAATAGTATCAGTGGAGGGGAAAAAAAGTGAAAAACCAAATCCACACCACACTCCAGTGGAATTAAAGGAAAAAACCCACTAAAGTCTTTGTCAAAGCTAATCTCAGCAGCTGTATTTTCACTGGCACAATAGAGCCAGCTGGAAAACAACAACTTACAGAAAGCTATATAAAAAGAGCAGAGGTTATTAGACTTTTAAAGAGGCCTTCCACAAAAAGGCAGGTGTGTTACTATTACTGTGGCAACGCTGCTTCCTGAATGTGAGGAGAATTAAGGCTGCCACATGCCGAGGTCTGGCAAGGCAATAGAATCCTGAAAGTTTGAAGCCATTTAGTGTCTTCTTGCCGAGCTTCAACAATGTCGTTTTCAAAAGTCTAACTGGAAAGTGGAAATAACTGTTTGTTCCCTCCCCTGCTTCTATTACCACCAAACCATCTACCACCTTAAGTCTGCTTAGGATTCCACTGTATTAATTTGAGATGATTTTCTTGCCAGGCTTTTGCAGTAATTTGCTGTAGAACTTTCAGGTAGACTTGGCCCTGGTGAAAGCAGTTCAAGACTCACCATGGTGGAATCTGGAGCTTCCAGTCACGTGCAATATGGGAACACAAATGCAGTTGTGGAGCATGTTCCCCCACTGTCACACAGCCATAGCTGCCAATGAACAGCCATCAAGTAATAACCATCCATGAGTGGTAAAATTTGAACCTGTATCTCACAGGTGGAACATACAAGCACATTTAAAAAGACAGTAATAACTTCTCATACTAAACTTGAACCTGTTTCCAGATACCCAGCTTCTAGAGCAGCCTTGACTCCAACCTTCTGGAAGGCCCTTTACAACTAGGACTCAGCCAAGCACTCACACAAGACACAAGAATGACTATTTCAGCCTAAAATGCAGGATAAGCTACCTTTCTCCTGTGTCCAAGCCCTCTTGCAGTTTCACATTAAACCAAGACTTTTATGCCTGATCTTTTCTTTCCACTTGAACTTCTATGCTCTAGAAGGGATTCAGAACATGAAACTTGAATCTTCACGTACTGACCGGTGAGTTATCTAGCACTGAGTTTGGACTTCCCCAGTCACTCCAGTTCTTCCCCTGCTGCTCGAGAAATTTAACATCAACTAGCGCTTTTGGGCCAAATTTTCATCAAATTTCCGCTTTTGGGAAGAAATGAATGTAGAACTAGTTCCCCAGATCGCTACTGTTTAGATGGACAGGACAGCACTATCTCAAGCCTAACCAATTCAACCCTGCCACAATCTGCTCAGGAAGTTTTCTTCCTCGAGGAAGTTTCTTCCTTCCCCACAGCCATTCCCCCCCCCCCAAGACAAGTCATCACATAGATATTTAGATTTTCAAAGTTTTTTCATTTTTCACAAGGGGAGGGGTTTTGATGACTTGACTCTTACCTCTTTGGAAAATTGTGCCTTAGAATTAATTAATTTTAAAGAGAGCTCTCTTGGAGCACAAACTTTTGCACGTGTACTGGGGCAAAGAGGCGGGAGAGATGACATGGGCGGCACATCTACCTCTTGGATAGCTAACCGTTCCTTCTGGGGCTTATCAGCTGTAGTGTTTGCTAAAAGCAGCCGTGTTCAAGTTCTCTCCACCCCGTCTGCAGTACCTTGATTTAAAAAGTGGAAGTTCCATTATACAAAACCCTAAAAGGGGCAGGTATCTGGAAAAAGGTTTTCAGATCACAGCATCATTCAGGAAAAGCAAGAGAACTGGCGAGTCACGAGATACGCCAGAGCCACCACAAACTGCCAGAACCAGTGCTCCCAATTCCACTCCTCGCGTGGCACGAAAAGGGGCCAGTCTGTACTTAAAGCACACGGTGCAAAGTGAACATCTCAGTTCTCAAAGGCCTCGGCCTTTAGTGTTGCTTTGTGCACACAAATGCCCGTCTGCTTCTCTAGGGAGCCGAGAAGCCCCATGAAGATCGATCCGCAGAGTCCAGCTGATCCCTCCCTACCTGCTCTCCCTCAAAGAGTATCGACAAAAGCCTTGACACCGAACCCCTCTCCCTGACCGCCGTGCTAGTGGCCGAGCTGACGGTCATCATAGGTGCTGTATCTCTTCACGTGGATTCGGCGCACTCGGTCACGAAGTTCAAAGCCCTCATCATCCTCACTGTGAGAGGCCTGGCTCCGGCTCCTGCTTGTGGCTTCCAGCAGAGAGTTATCAGGAACCCGTGGCGTTTCATACAGTAAGACATTTAACGTTTCCTCATAAATTCGTGCCTCGGGGAATTCAACCTAGAACAAAGAGCACATGGCCTTTTCCTGATCGATGTAATGTGACATGGAACGCCTGCCCATAAGTAGAAACACACTTGAGCTGTAAAAAGACTCTACAGTGTCTATAGAGAGAGCAAAACAATTGCTTTCTCTATAGAGAGAGCAAAACAATCGTAAATGGGAAAGATGAGCAAAGCAGCCCAATTCCTAATAGAGCATTGCTCCCACCACCCCTTCTTTTAGATGGTTCTGGAATGGAATATCGTATGTCTGATGCTTCAGTGCTAATGTTGGACTCTGGTCACCTTACCTGTACCACCACAATCAGAAGGTAACTTCTCAAGTTAGGGAAACTCCACATTTATCATGCTAATCATGACTATATTTCCATGCATGTAACCCAGCTCTTTAGAATGCAGAGGCTTGAAAGCAAGTCTTTAGGTAAGCTTTGCAAAATCAGCAGCAGGAAGAGCATGAGAAGAATTGCTGGAAATGTGGGGAAATCAAGATAGGCTAATTATTGGGAACCTTTTCTTTTTTAACAAATATTCTATAGTTTTGCACATAAAAGAAAAAAGAGAAGTACCATGTTTCTGAACAGTGTTTGCACTGCAGTTTCCATTTCACTAATTTCATCCCATCCATTTCAGTTACTCGGGTTGGGACAGATCGGTTTCAGTCTTCTCCTTTTTGGCATCTATTTTCCAACACTCTGGAGAAATTTATACTCCCAGATGCAACCACTTAGTCCAATTACATAAAATGATTACATCAGTGCAAAGTAACTGCACTGAAGTGAACGTAGGCAGGTAGAATCAGGAGCAGAATTCGACCTTTACTTCATTTAATTAGAGAAGAACTTAAAGGCACTTACATGCTTTAGGGACACTAAGTCAGCTGTAAGAGACTAGTGCTAAAATGCACAAGCTTTCAGAATTACCAGTCCCAGTCTTTTACTCTTTAAACCTGCTACCATTACTGCGTCTTCTCCAAATTCTATCTAGTACACAGCACCTTATACTGAGACGCCAGTTGCTCCTGCAGCTCCCTAAGCAGCAAGCCACCATACTCATTTTGATGTCACTGACCATCAATTGTAGTCAATGTTCAGGAGAGCTGGTGTCAAAGCTTTTCCAGTAAGTGATATTGCTTGCCCCTTGTGGCTTAAGCTATACAAAATCTGTATTTTTCTGCAATGTGTCATCAACCTGTTGTTGTTTTAAACCATAGCAGAGAGGTGGGTAGAGCTCCATTACCTTGGTTTGCTTCTTCTCTGTGGCGTACACTATAGAGGTACAGCAGACTTCAGCAAGCTTCCGCCCCTGTCCGTAGAAAGACCAGCAGCAGATTTCATCCCCTATAACATCCTTAATGAAAAGAACTCTGCCATTGAACCGGAGAGAGAGTTTGTCAAACAGTTCTATGTTCTTCAGTAAGTTGTCATCCGAGTTACTGAAATACAGCAAGAAAAGCAGGGACACGGGTTTTGTGGTTTTCCAGTGGCCATCTCTACAGAATTTATGTGCCTATTCCACTACCGCTTCAAGCATCGACTAACTGCAGAATACAAATAAGTAGTGACTCATTGCCACATGCTGCCAAGAAAAGAGAGGGTAATGGCCAATTCAGATACAAATAGGAAGCTCTGATCCCCATGAGCAAACACACCAGCCTTCAGAGGTCAAGTTATATAATTAATAACGACAGCACAATTTCCCAAATCATTACATCAACTGTCTACAGCTACCCCTTGACTAACGCCCAAGACGATTAAATCACACCCTAACTGCTGGTCTCTTTAGCTCAGGGACTGCACAACTCCAAAGAGTCAACACAGTTAAAAGCAAGGTGTTCTAGACGTAACAGCAGTGATACCATACATAAATCTCCAGGGGGAATACATTTTATTGGCAACCAACACAACGTAGGATCGATCTTTTCAAAGCAAGATCTAGCCATCCTACAGGAAAAAAAATATATATAGGATAACAACTTTACAATCAAATAAAGCTCTCAGAAAGCTCTTAAAATTTAAAATATTTTACTTAACATCATGACCAATGTCCTATTTGATTAAGTATAAAAAACCAAAACCCAACCTAAATCCTTATTCCTCTGTTACCAGCTAGAATGTACCTGTGAACCAGACTTTCAGCTGTATCGAAAATAAACACTGGGTGCCTTTGTCTGTTTTTTTAAGGTGTTTGGGAAGTTACATGTGGATATGTGAAATGAGTGAGCACACTGCCTAGACAACAAAGGCAACCTCACTACCTTTGACAGTAAAATTCCTTACTCTCTGGCTTGTCTCTCAGAAGCTCAAGGTTGACAAGCTGGTGCCAAGAACCAACCCAGAGACACGCCACTGTCCTGCTGTGTGCAGTACCTTAACTTGAGCAAGTGCTCCGGGAAGGCTATGACGTGTTTGTGACTCAAGACACTGCTAGTAACCACAGCTGGCTGGGGTTTACACACGCTACTTAATCCAAGAAGTATTTCCGTTCAGATCTAAAAATGCATGATGTGCAACCCAACAAGAGCTTCAGCTCACAGGAAGCATTCAATAAAGCAACCTGGGATTCAGGCAGTGACAAGTCCCAGGCTCTATCAGGTGGCAGAGCTGGGAGAAGAATGCAGAAGTCTTCATTATGAGGTTGCACTGACAACGTAACTGAGAAAGGTCCTTTTACCATCAATTAAGAAGAATAGATGGGGGAAAAAAATATCTTTGCTTGCTAACAGCCAGTGTGGAGTTTTAAATAAAGATGCCTCATCTAAACGCTATCAAAGCATGCAGATTCATGTGCAAGGAATAATTAGAACCCTGCAGCTAGTTGAGATACCAGCACCTCCTGGTATCTAGGATTCGTTGCCTTCATTACTAGCACATTTACATTTCCAGACCCCTGGTGACTAATCTGCTCTTCTGTGCTTGCTTTAGAAGCCCTGCCGTAAGCTAAAGGGTGACACTGGGAGGAGCGAATGCAACTGGCAGATACAGGATGCAGTCGGCTGCGAAACAGGCTGCTGCTCAGCACTCCTGCAGGCAGCACCTCCTGACCACCTGAAATACCTGAGAGTGGATCTCGCTGACAGACAGACAGTTTGTCTACAGAAAAAAGCTTTCATGACTGCATCTCAGATGGAAGAGGCTGAAAACATGGATTCTGCAGAGCATAAAGGATTACTCACATGGCCTCAATGACTGGTTGGGGAAAATCCAACGCCATTCAGACAGCACCGTAACTAAGGGATCGTGATAGTTACAGCATAAAACTAAATACCATTGCTTTAGACAGGAGGAAAGCCAGTAAATTCTTACCCTGGCCCTATCTGGGCTGCTCCCAAGCAGACCAGATACTTTCCTTTGTAACCAAGTAATTTACTTATTTAGAGGCACTGGAACTTCAAGAATTTCTATAGGTCAGAGTAGAAGAGCACTGGCAGAGGCATATGCAGACTCTAAAGCTATAGGGATCGTGGCAGCATTAGCTCTGCATTGATAGATAACACTCTGATAACCAGTTGGTATTGCATTTCCCAAGTTGCATCCAGCTGCAGCCAGTATTGGTAGCCTCCTCCTTCTTACCCACTCTCTTGGTTTTGTTCATCTTTCTCACACACTGGAACTGTGCACTGGACTCCAACAAGTACAGTTGTGTTCTCCCCCCATTTACATTCACATCAACCAAAGCATCTTGATGCACAGAAGAGCACTTTTGTAAGCAACCCCCCCCCAGACAAACCAAAACCCACCGTTAGGTCATACAACATCTTCCCTCATTCTCACAAAGGGGAACTTTCCCATTACAGCAGGGAAAAACACGACTTACCTGGTGTAGGAGTATTTGTTGTTGCTTCTATTATAAAGCAGCTTAACAACAGGCTATTGGGAGAGAAGGAAAAAAAGCAGAAAAGTTAATTTCTGTATCTGAATATATTTAGCAAAAATTCAGTTTCTCACTGGACAGTTGTGGAAAAGCAGTTACTTTCATTGATGATTCTATCAGTCTCTCCTCTTCTTTGGGAGATGTGATAATGGGGATGCTACAGACGGGCTCATACAAATCTTTCTTGTCCTGTTTTAAAGACAGAAGAGAGAGGATATAAGTGAGAGAGGTAAAAGCCCCAACCAACACCTACTGCTGCTGTCTACTCCCGCCCCTCCAGCCATGTTCCCAAATCCTGTGAGGCAAAGGAAAAGCTCGGTGTTGCCATAGTAACCACACAGCGTTTCCTTCCTCTGCAACCCAGAAACACAGCGGAGATTTCGTATCCCCAGAGGGCAGCAGTAATTGAAATATTTGGATGCAGGTGAGCGTCCTTCTCAGCTAGAGCAAGGACTCTGATTTCAAGTCATAATTGGCTTAAGTGGGTTTATTATTCCATCCTTTTTTAAGGAAAAGGATAGTAATAGTTTGCACTAGTTTTAATCAACTCAAACTACTGCAGTGTATGAGAATATCAGCCACCATGAACGGAGTGTTTGGCAAGAACAGCCTGTCACCAAAACGGCCTTCAGCCCCTTGTGGTACAACAGTACACTCTGTGACTCCACATTCCTCCTGTAGCAAATTCAGGGAAGCTCAAGAGCTGATAGCAAAGCCCTAGAACATTTTGGTTTTTAGAAGGAAGATTTGAAATTCCAAACCAGAAGGAAAGTGGTCAGTGTGAGTCTGGATTCCATTCAGCAGACAGAGGCAGTATATTGAACCCGGTCTGTGAGGCATTTATTAATTACTGAGTTTTGTCCTGCAAGAAACATTCATTTCACAATTTTAAGACTAATAATAAGTTATACATGTATATCTAACGCATCTGGGCCAACCTTATTAAAGGGTTAGCAGAACTCAATGTCACAGGGACTGGTACAGTGAATAAAGCTACTCTAGGCTTACATATATGGCAAATAGTAGTAGTAAACTGATACAGGGAAAAGGCCTTAAACTAGTCCATGGTTACCATACAGGCATTTGTCTCTATTAAGACTCAAACTTGGAAAAACCTTACCACTTTTTCAGTGACTCAAACCCATTCTGCCTATAAATATTAGCTAATTAGAAGTGACGTATCTTGGGGAAAATTTATCCAAATGCCGTAAATTCTTTTAGAACACATGCTCAAAATAATCATGTTTATTCCCTCAGTTTCTCTTAAATGTCAGGCTTTTATTGCAGGAATTAATTCACTATCTGTTTCCTAAATCAAATTTAAAAAAACATAAAACCCAGAAAAAGAACCAGCCCCTGTATTTAAATGGCAAACCGCGAGCACAGCTTCAACTTATTCACCCTCCCGGCACCCCTGTGAAGGAGGGAAGTTGTGCTCTCCCCAGCTCCTCTCTCTTACCTGCAGGGCTGCTTGGCACATGTCCACTAAGCCCTGAATGAGATAGTATTTGGCTTCTGCCATCAGCTCTTTGATCTCCTGCCTGTGTTTCGGAAGTGCAATCGTGTCATCTCGGAGATAGTTTAAAATCGTTCCAAAGTGCTTCCCACAACGGTCTATAAGGATCCAGCCTGAAAAATAACCAGCACACCGTTTCAATCACCTCAACGCTCGGGGTGCGAGAAAAAGCTCCTCAGCCTAAACAAGTCTAATGTTTCCTGAAACTGCATGTGACACCCTTCCCATTTCATCCCAGCAGAAGCCTTTACTGACTTTGAACAAAATGAATCTGGTACCAGAAGAGGAAGTGGCAGTGGAACCACTCCTTTGGTACCTCCTGTATGTTCTCACTACTTCCCAGCACCCCAAACAAAAGCCCTCACGCTAAAATTACTTGGTTTCCTATCACAGGCCCTAAAATTGCTGCAGGAATTGGACTGCTCTGTATCGACTGAGGAGCTGATGGGCTGCCTGACCAAAACTACAGTCTGTCTTTTCCCATTAAGGAATGGACTTTTTCAACTGTTACAGGAAGTCACAGGTTTACATCTATTTCACTGACTGCCCCCGCCATTCACACCCATTAGAAAACAAAAAGGCTTATTGTTAGGAAGGCTCCTTCTTTGATTTAGAGGCTTATCTTATTCCCAGCAAAATGGGGGTGTGCTGTATTTGTGCAGGAACCTGCCACTGCGGTAAAGCTGGCAATGAGAAACTTACTGCTAAGAAAACCAAGGAAAGACTAGAAGAGAGAATTCACAGATGTCTGCCACAAGTAGATTTGGGTGAAATTCTGTGGCCTAACCAGAAGGATTTGGCAGTTTTGCAACCACATCTCCTGCTGTTGCTCAGAGCTAAAAAAAGAGAATTGTTCCAAATATGCCAAAAGGTAGACTAGCCCGGAAAACCCAGCAGGGGGGAAAGGCTGTTCTAGTCTCCAAGCAGGAGCAAAGAACAGGACAGAGACAGACAGGAGGGAGCAGAGAGGAAACAGGAGCAAACAGACAGCTCTGGCAATTATAAAATACCCTTGTCGTCACATTCACTGGGAAACAGGATGTCTGACCTGCTGGCAAACAATAGCCATGTAGGACACACACAGGCAGAGGGCTCAATACAGCCCCAAACCTTTTCCATACTGCAGGAGACAGGCAAAAAAGTGGTAGCTGGGCTAACACACAGCTAGATTCTCCAGCTGTAGCTCTCAGAACGGGAACCTGGTCCTCCATTCAGGCTGAAGCTCTTACATAAAACTTCCGGACTAAACAGATTTAATTGTATGTAACACTCAACAGGAGCCAGCCCACTCAAGGGGAACTTGGTTTAAATAATATGGCAAAATCCACAAGGAGTTGTTTCAGTTTAAATAAACACACTGTTGGGACATCAAGTACGAATTGATGTAACCTGGGCACCTGGAGGAGCTTTCACAGGAGTGTTCAGAAACACCAGGAGGTTAAATACTTGCCAGCCCCTCTCAGGCTCTTCTCGGCAGGGCCATGACCCTCATTGCTAAGGTGTCACTTTGTCCTGGACTGCTAACGACAGGAAAAGCAAAGTACTTGTAGCCATTGCTGATACTGGTGGTCTTATTCTTGCTCTACTGATACTGGTCATCTTACTCTTGTTCTACTCTATAATGAGCTAAGGATTTTCACAATGCCCATACTGGGTGTCCAGCAGGAGCTGAGGCACTCCTCGGCTGGCAGGTAAATAGTGTCACAGCACACTCACAAGCCACAGGTGGAACGTGCTACTGGAAGGAGGAAAGGAAAAAAAAAAGAATTTTCAACACAGCAAACAAGGCTATTTGAGTTTTAAAGATGGAAACGGAACGTCCCTCCCCACGTAGGCACTTCGAGTGATGCTGCTAGATGACAGCTCATAAACCCACGTCCTGTCTGTTCAGCCTCCAGAACACCAACACTCTGCACACCGGCTGTGGCCGCAGGACAGAGAACCAGTCCTTCTGCTAGTTCATTTTAGTAACAAAAGGACACATTTTTATAAAGCCCAGGGGATTGTTAGTGCCAGTGGGAGTTGGCTGCCTAGAGTTCCAAGCTATTTTTGGAATATATCTTTCCCTACATCCTTAACCCAGCGTAGTCTTGAGATAATGAAAAAGCCACGTCCTAACCCCAGTTGGTTTACAAAACTCTCAACAAGAAGAGCCATTCTCTTACCTTCCTTGTCTGTGAGCACTTCCATCCTGCCACTGAACATGGCCTTTAGCATCGTGTCGTGCCTGGTCAGCACCTGCACCGTGGTGTAATACAAAGAGCCCCCGACGTTCAGCCGCACGTACTTGTTCCCGAGGCTGCCCACTTTGAAGCTGCAAGTTTTGGGCTTGGGCCCCACAGCTGGGCAAAGGGTGGTGGTTAGACACGTGTCCCCCGACATCTCCTTCTGTAGGTAGATGACAACCCTGCAGAGCGTGGGCTTGATGGATTCCGCCGTGATTGGTGAAGAATCAGGAGTCACCAGAGGAGGACAGCGAGGCAAACGCGGTCATAACCACTGCACCCGTGGAACAGAAACAAGATTAACACAGAAGCTTGGAATTTCCATTGACGACAGAAATACGAAGCCCAAGGTAAAGAAGAGCCAGTCTCAGTACTTCCCCAGGGACCCACCTCCACACACTCTGACCAGAGAAGAGTTAGCTGTTTGTCAGACAACTCACACAGCAGTGTAACGGCTGCTCAGCACCACGAGGGCAAGTTACCGTCACGTACCTTCAACATTCAACACGACCTTCTCATCCAGAATGGCCAGTCTTTGGAGTATTTGCCTCAATGGAAAAACCAGTGAGATGTTTGCTGCTTCTTTCTCTCCCCAGTCTCAAAATGCTCATCTTTCCATCGACAATAAGCTCAAAATGGAAACTCTAGGAGGGCAGATCTGAAGCTCCCTAACTAGAAAAGTACAAGCACAGGTTTCTTGCCTATCCTTCCAACAATTACTGTTCCCAAAAAGTTTCTGCTGTTGTTTTGTTGTTGTTTTAACTCTTTCACACTAGATACCTCCTCTCTTCTCTGTTCTGTGCCTACGGCACATGAGTAACCTCTCATAAATATAACAGCCTGCTAATTATATTGCTCCTCTTCCTACATCCCTTTTCCTTCTCAACCCACCTCAGCTTTCAACATAGAACAAATCCCACAGCCATCTCCCTGCACAGCTACAGATGCCATCCTAACACTGCCAGAGCTGAGTAACTACTGACCTTAGAACAGCACCTAAAACGTAACGTTATTCTGCCATTCCTAACACAACTATTGCAATTAACTGTTGTAACTAGTGTAATTAAACTAGGCCCATTAAATAACAAGCAACACAAACAGTGTAGAGATCACCAAGACTAAGTCTAAGAATTCTAGTGCCAAAAACGCTCGGTTTGTCTATAAACACTTTAACTAAACTCCCACTACCCCTTCTTTGCTTTCAGCTAAGCCCCAGGAAGGCCGCAGCAAGCGTCCACAACACGAACCTCCCTCCGGCCCCGTCGCTTGGGTTAAGCAGCCCATGAGCACATCTCGGTCGCTCCCCGTGGAATCGGCCAGACAGGCAATTCCTGACGGGTAAGTAGGCAGCAGCAACCCAAAATCCTGTTTTACAGTCACGGTGTGACACAAGACACTCGTTACCCCAGAGCAGTTACAGGGTCCTGAGGGTTACAGGGAACCAACCAGAAACCACCCAAACGTTGCAGGTAAGGCAGTTCCCCCCAGCCTCTCCCAGGCATTTACCAAAACCCATTACAAATAAGGAAATCAAGACCAGAAAACGAGACATCCTGTCTGGTGGTTGAGCCCTTTGCGAACAGGGGACACGCACCTTGGGCCTGAACCTCTCTCAGAGATCTCCTGCCCTCCTTTGGGACCCCCCCTTTTTTTTTGGACAAAAGCAATTTTTAAAGACAGCCAGGTTGATTCTGTAACAACAGAGAAATCCAGAGGAAGGCAGAGCTCTCCAGTTTCAATGCTGACTGCCTGAACACATTCCTCAAAGCCACATTTTCAGGCAGTTCCACCACTCCAGCCCATTTCTCTCTTCGCTGACCCAGCAGGAGGAGGGGAGCAGGGCCCCCTGCACAGCCAGCCCCAGCAGGAGCCGGTGCCATCGCTCTAACACGTTCACTAACTAATCGTCTAGGAGGCTTTTGCTGTAAATAGCAATGGAACTTTTAATTACCCCCACTAACACAACAGCACATTTTCTCGTCCCTTCCTTCCTGCCTCGTGTGGGAGGCTGCGGAACAACCACACCGCGGCTGGGAAACAGCACCGGAAAATGCTCCCTGCTGAGAACCGCCGTCAAAAGGGACAATTTTAGCGGCTACAGGCGAACCCCCCACCCCCGGCGCTCCTGCGCGGAGCCACCCGCCAGCCCCGGCCCCTCGCTGCTTTACACCCGCGAACCCC
>VZTM01034523.1:314797-355832 GCA_013400555.1 Jacana jacana | reverse complement strand
ACAGGGACAAACAGGCTGAGGAGCAGGGGTGGGGAAGTGGGGGGGACCTTCCTGGGCAGGGACTGGGGGGATGAGAGAAGCTGGAAGAGCCCAAAGCTGGGGCAGAGGCGGCGCTCGGTCCCGCAGCCAGCGGGTCCTGCAGGGTTCACAGCCCGGCCCCAAGTGCAGAGACAAGCCCTGTCCCCCCCTCCCACCTCGGGGGAAACAGCCACTGCCCAAAGTGGCCCCGAATGAAAAAAGCTAAGGAACACTAATGCTACTGTCCTGTGCCATTCCTTCTATACCCTGCACCCTCTGGAATGAGCCTCAAAGACCGTATTTGCTAAATATATATAAAAATGACACCTCCACAGTGACACCCCTCCACATGAACCCCGAAGCACCAACGCAGCACCAGGCACTTCCCAGCCCAGGGTGTGAGTGCAGCCTGGAGGACCCAAAGCCAAACTTCCCAGGGCTTTTTGAATCAATGAGCCCCCCCTACACAAACAAGTGCCAACATCCAGGCACTGGGGTGACCTCGGTGCCATCCAGGTGCCGGGGAGGGGACGAGCCCCATCAGGTGTGAGTGGGAGAGGGGGGTGAGGCTGGATCCCCCACAGGCGGGAGGAGAGGCTCTTCCTGGGGCAGCCGGTCCCCGACTTCATCCGTTCAGCCCAACGTTAGTTTGAAGTCACATTGCTAAAAGCAAAGAAGGCCACGTAGAACGTAAGCGTCCCTGACGCCGACACCCGTCGGGATGGGGTTTCTCACACAGAAACTCCGTGCACTCGTCTATTTTTACACGAAGCAGCAAAGCGCCTCACCCCGGCACTCCTACCCCGCTCACCTACACGGACCAGAAATAGGCTGTGCCACACAGTGATCATCGGCTTCTCGCTCGCTTTTCTCTCCCTATTAATCTAATTAAGAAACTGGTAACATTTAGCTATTTATAACCAGCAAAATCTCCATTTTAAAAGACAAGAAGCCCCGTGTTTGCAGTCGAACAGGAAGGGTGCTTGAAGCCCAAACCAGAGATACGGTTAAAGGCACCCGCTCGCTGCGCCGTGAGCCCGGTCTGCAGCTCCAGCCCAGGGGCTGCTCCCAGCAGCGCTGCTTCCCTCACCCAGAACCAACCTGTTCATCTCCGGCCACCCCCCAGCTCCAGGACACTAAACACGACCTGGAAGCACTTTATGCCACCTCACCCCGCTGGGTGTCAGCGCTGCCAGCGCAGCACAGGGCAGGGACACAGAGCAGGGACACAGCACAGGGCAGGGACACAGCACAGGGCAGGGACACAGAGCAGGGTAGGGACACAGCGCAGGGTAGGGACACAGAGCAGGGTAGGGACACAGAGCAGGGTAGGGACACAGAGCAGGGTAGGGACAACAGCACAGGGCAGGGACACAGCGCAGGGCAGGGACACAGAGCAGGGCAGGGACACAGCGAAGGGCAGGGACACAGCGAAGGGACACAGCACAGGGCAGGGACACAGAGCAGGGCAGGGACACAGCGCAGGGCAGGGACACAGCGCAGGGCAGGGACACAGCGCAGGGCAGGCACACTGCACAGGGAGACCCCAGCAGCTCCCTGGGCCGTTCCAGTTCCCGAGTACAGACAGCCTGTGGCAACCTGAGGCAGGCTACCAAAGAGTCCCTCAGCTCCTGCTCAGCGCTACCGAGAGAGCAAGCCATTATCAAATGATCAGACTTTCAAAGCAATGCACTCTATAAAGTCTCTGGCTTTATCTGCACTCTGCTATATTTCTATACAGGGAAGCACAGCGGATGGGTTTCTCCCGGCTTCAATCACCACAAACAAAACATTTCTTCTTTAAACACCTCAAACCCCCAAAGTGCAGGACTACCTGCTTCAAAGTTCCAACTCTTCTGGCACCTGACAGCAGAAAAATCGACTGGATTTGGTTTAAAACAGTAGAGAAAGTCTTAAGGAAACCCTCCTATTACTGACGGTGAAGGAACAAATCCCCTGTCATGAGGGGGAACGGAGAGGAGCTGCTGGAGTGAATCACAAGTGCCGGGGAGGCAGCACTCCCCCACACACCCAGCTCATCGCTATGGGAACTACTACTGGGGGGAGTGTGGCACAGACTCCTCCAACAGAAAACAGAGGCAAACTTAACTCCCGAGTGATCTGCTGGACTGACACACGCAGGTTATTAATCCTGGTAATTTGTACTCTCCAGCAGCCGTAAGGATGGCTGTGTTGGACGGCCACGCTGCTTTACCGCGGCGCTGGGATCTCTGCAGGAGCATTTCTCTGGATCTGTTCACACCACATTCCATTTGCCCTTTTCCTTGCCCGGGCAGCACAGTGACATCATCCCACCCTTGTCCTCTCCTTTGTTTTTTTGTTGGTTTGTTGGTTTTTTTTAAAATAACTTTTACTCCAGTTGTGTTGAAGGTTGTGTCTCGGTGGGAGGGACCCTTTGGTGAGGGTCTGTCCTGTTTGCAGCGCTGGGGAATGGGCACCTGCCACTTCCACCAGTCCCAGAGTCCCTCCGGGGCTTCCTGAATCTCTCTCTCACCAGTATCATCACTTAAATCTAACATCTTCATTCAAAACAGCTATCAAAACCCTGTCACCTCAAAAAAGGAGACCTTCACCCCTATGATCAAGTCAAACAATAGGTAAGACAGGAGCCAGAATAGGCCCTTCCCTGCTGAAACCCACTGGGTCTCAGGAGCTGCTGGAGTAACCCCAGCATCACCCCCCCCTCTGCAGCACCCCAGCCCTTCGGAAAAGCGAACCCCTTTGCAGGCAGGGGGGGCTCTGAGATGAAATACCCCACGTACTTATGAGCAAAGGTGCCACCCTGCGGGGCTGCGGGGCAGCACCCTGCCCAGGGGGATCCTCGCTCGCGGGGGCCGAGGGAAGGATTGCACCGAGCACAGGACGGGAAGGAAGGGCAGAAATCCCCAGCTCTACCTGTTTGTGAGGACCCCTGAGTATGTGTGCCTTGGCGCCTTCGCACGCCGTCCTCATTGCTTCCAGCGACGGGGTGCCCAGCAGGTCTGTGATCAGATCCAGCTGCAGGGACACAACAGGCAGGTTTGAGAGCCCGGACAGGAACCACTGCACTGTGACACCACAGCAGGTTCTTAAGGTAACGAGAATCCCATTTCAGGAACCCATCAGTTCAAACCCACACCTCCACAGACAGCAAAGGACAAATGCTGAGGTATACATTGAGTAAACAGCAACCACAAACAGCTGTAGGTTCACTGGAAAAGCCCCAACAGAGGCTGATCTTCAAGTTTGGGAGCTTTTGTTGTTCACAGATCCAGTAAAATATCTTATTGCAGTTTAAAAGTCAATTTTATGTCATGAAGAAAATCGTTAAGTACCATTAATGCTGTGGTACCCATTCCAAACCCTAAATATCCTCAAGGGAATGCCAGCACCCCATACCAGTATACCACACAACATCATCCCCCAGAACAGGTCAGCTACTACTTCCCACAAAATATTTTGCCATCAACAGGAATAAAACTATAGAAAATGGAAAAAAACCCTCAGAGCTTCAGTACAAAGACACTAAATGAGGAATTCCTACATAGGAGGAAACTAAGTTTTAAAAAAATAATAATCTGTCCAGCGCCAGAGGAAGGGAAAGGAACGGGGCTGAAAGACAAAAGCTTCCTAAAAAATTGCTGCTGGCTTTAAAACTGGTCTCCACTGGTTGAAATGACATTTCAGTCACCTTTTTCATTTTGGAAAGCAACAGGCAAGCTTTCCCCTTATTCCTCCAAAGGGGTGTGTGTACACTCCTTTAGTGGCTGAAAACAACTTCAAAACACCCTGTGTGAGTCAAGGAAAACCAAAACTGTTGTAACTGCTCCCGGTGCCTCAGGGCATCCAGACTGCACAGCCACCTGCCCACAGCGCCCAGCAAGGATGGAACGGACACTGGTACCAGTATTAGAGATGGGGATGTACATACACTTCATTCTAATGGCTACAGAAAACACCCTGAGAACAATTTTCATAATGATCTCCTGAAAGTCCCCGTTTAACACCTCTCAGGGTATAACAGGGCTGTGCTGGGGTTGTAATTCCTGTCACTCAGCACACACAGTCTCAGGATTTCAAGTCTGTAATGGCTGAGCTGTAGAGGAGCACAAGCAACGCTGTCAGCACCGCATCGTCCTCCTCCTCTCGATAGAAGGACGAACGCCTCCACCTCTGAGATCTTGCTGGAAACATTATTTTCTATCTCCTGTAAAAACAGCCCTTGAAGCTCAGTAGAGACCCAGGCCCTTTATCTTTGCTTCCTGCAGGAACAGTGACGAAGTTTCTGGTGCATCCCATGTCTTTGTGCCTAAGGCAGCGGCATTCCCGAGCGCTGCTGACCCGCAGCAGCCTGAGCAGCACAGCTGGCGGGCAGTTCAAACAGCTGTGGTGCCAGCGCTGTATCTGTAGCTGCACACTGCCCAAAAGCTCCCTCCTTTACAAAGAGCTTGGTCCCACTGACACCACCTTCACCGTATCTCGGTAAAAAGCTACGGCTTTGGTGCTGCGGCAGATCCCCGGGGGTGAGACAGACTGAGAGGTCTCAAAAGCTACCGTTAGCAGCCACTGCCTGTCATTCTGCCTGGGAGGCACCAGCGCTTCGAACCGGCCGGGTCCTACGCCGTGTGCAGGCCAAGCCGAGCGAAAGCAGGGCTGTGGCTCTAGGGCAGCAGCCTCAGTGACTCCAGGGAAGCGGGCAGGGGGAGGTCTGCCAAGGGAAGGGTCGTTATACCTGCTGTATGGGACTCTGCGCCTGAAACAAGATTCTTCTCCCAAGTAACTCTGCAAAGATACAGCCTACAGACCAGATGTCAATAGCATTGCTGTAGTGCCGGCTGCCCATCAGGATTTCTGGAGCTCGGTAATACTGAGTGACAACTTCCTGAGTCATGTGGCGAGATTCATCTAGTTCTTCCACCCTGGCCAATCCAAAATCACAAATCTAAATTGAGAAGGTAAATAAGAAAATTAAAATAACCAAAACACTTAATGCATTTCAAATAGGTAACCTTCTGGTAGCCAAGCAGGAAATTCCAAACCAGCAGTTCAATAATCAGATAATCTGCTGCAATGCATAAGCAAAGGGGACAGGGAAGAGGAAGAAATTATGCTACTTTATTCCACAGCCATTTAAACTTTCTACAGTTTTGACACCATGGTGCATTTTTAGTCGGTGTTACAATATTTATAAACTGTAAGGTGAAAAGCTTGGCAGTAAAACATAAGTAACACACACTGCCAGCCTCTGAGCACAGACCGCTTCACCCCAGAGCGGGTTTCATTTCCTCATGACGTGCCTCAAAACGTAACAGTACGACTCCTCCTTCTGCCCACTTTGAGGGCTTTTTAACAGTTTGTGAACCCAAAGGGTTAAGAAAACAGACCAACATTTTCTCAATTAGAAGGCTCAGCAAATTGGAGTGAACAAAGCTCATTTTGTTCCGTCTGGCCCAGCTCTGTGACAGGCCGCAGCCCTGCCAGGCTTCAGGGGCCTGAGGAGGTAACGGCAGAGCCCGGCGTGGTGCAGGGGCCCGGGACAGCCCCAGGGCAAAGGGAAGAGTCAGCTCCCTCTGCTCTCCCACATCTGGGGAGAGGGATGGAGGAAAGGGCAAAGGAAGATGTTCATTTCATTCATAATTTATCATATATGTTAAGTAGTCATTTTTAATCTGTGGGATTTTCTTTTGCAGTGACTTTCAGAAAAAGTTGAGATTAACTGGTTTTGTTCAAAACCAGTAACAGCTGGTTGGTAAGAACAGCACACACACAGGCACATTTGCAATAAATATAAGTAGCACCTTAAGAACACAGTTGCTGTTCACGAGTAGGTTCCCTGGTTTAATGTCTCGATGTAAAATGCCGGCAGAATGTAGGTATTTCAGACCTGCAATATGAAACAAAACCAAAGTAAATACCTTTTCTCCTTTCAAAAGAATTCCAAGGCTGACTGCATGTGCCTGGAAGGTCCCACAACTCCTGATGGGCAAAGACTTTGCCGCTGGCTCTTCCTTTACATGACTCTACCTCCCAGTCTCGGGTACACACTCGGTCAAAGGAAGGATAACGCTTTTGGGGTGTACAAACGAGACAGAGCACGTGATTTAACCAGTCTTTTCCCCTCTTCTCACTAGAATAATAGATGTTTGCTGTTTACCCACAATATTACACAGAAAGAACAAGTTTCCACAGGTCCCCTTACTCAAGAGGAGGACGTCTCGAGAACAAACATTAAGAAATGGAGGATCAAAAATTAAACTACTACATAATTTGCAATAATTTTAAAAGAAGAAAAATTACCTCTTAAAATCTGGTAAAGAAAAACTTTGACATGATCCGAGCTGAGTGGCTGAGGAGAGACGATAATCTTATGGAGGTCACTCTGCATCAGTTCAGTGACAACGTATCTTCAGTTTATTAGTTAAGGCAAAAGCGGAACGTCCAGCACACATGGGCTCTAACTCCTAAGAATCTGAGCTCCTACGGTCAGAGCTGTCCAGTGAAAAAGAATAAAGCTTCTTCACAGAGGTCAAGTCTCCAGACTCTTACAGGAATGGAAATAAGAAACGGGTTGTGAAAGCAAAGAGTGACTCAGTAAAGTAGGGGTTGCATTAAGGCAGTTGTGACAAAATTACAACTCAGTAAACAATGAAATATTAATATAATTACTGACACCTCGAAAGCTTTGCACTTTTCCTGAAGATTGGTAAATCAGAAATTACAAGCAGCTCAAGCGGTGCCTTCGTAGCAGACACACGTCAGCGTGGTTGAAGTAGACAGACCGGGAGGCAGGAGCCCGTGGCAGCGGGTGACACTGGTCCCCAGGTCCCTGCAGCACCAACACAGGCTTTCAGAAACACGGGCGCTTCCGAAGCTCACCCCGACCCACTGCCTCACGGGCTCGGGCGGCACAGACACCCCCCCACCAACCCCAGGCATCCGACCCCTTTGAGTGGGAACTGGAGGAGAAAAAGGGGAAAAAGCCCCCAACCTCTGCAAACTTGTGTCTGGAGGGAAAACTAAAATCACAAGCAGAGCCCACCGCTGCAGAGACTGCAGAGCACAGCACCCCTCCTGCCCTCCTACAGCCCGCTCCGGAGCGCTGCGGTGCTCTGGCTCAGGCTGGCGTTTGCTCAGGAAGTGCCAATAACACCAAAACTGTGAAGTTTAGAAGCTGAGAAGCACAGAGAGAGCAGCAGGGCTCAGCCCACAAGCTCAGTGCCCGAGCGTCGCCCTCCCGAGTGCGGTACAGTCACCAGGCTGAATCCTGGGGCCGTGCCCGCGGGCTGCTCAGGGCACTTGGTGACAGACACCGTGTCCCGTGGCCAGCGCTGGAGAGCCTTGGGCTGCAGGGACGCTGCTTCATTCACCAGCACCACCAGGAAGGCCTGATTTCGGAGCTGTGGCTCAGAGCAGAGTTTAAACCAAAACCACTGCACCCCTGCTTTCAAGGAGTGAATTTGCAATCCTGAGAGTTTTCAACTTTCACATCAAATAAGCTTGATCGGGTAATTAAGCAACATCCCTGCTTTAAAAGCTACCTCCAGCAGTCATTTTTGGAAGAAAGGAAGTCCCTGATAGGGTTACATTTGTGGCTGAAGAAGGTGAAACAGACCGAACCTCCCCTTCCAGCACGGTGTGGGCTGGCTCGCTGAGTCCCTGCCAGCGCTGGCACCAAGCGTGGTCACAGCAAGCCCTGCTCCTTCAGACACAAACGGGACAGGGAGGAGATACCTGCTGCCAAGGGCACGCAGAAGATCAAGGAGAGAGTGAGAAATAAAATGGGATCTCCTGGGCCCCGGTGTAGTGTCCCCCTGGGTGCAGCAGGTTCACCCTCAGCTGAGCACAGAGCAGGCGCCAGCTCTCAGCACCCCCAAACCCCAAACCCATCATCTGCTGGGGCCTGCAGGAGCTGAGCTGTCCCCCCCAGGAGCGGGCATGGCTCTGCCCCCCACTTTGTGGGCAAACACAGGGATTTGCTGTGCTCCAGTTCAACTTCTCCTCCCTATCTGCCACGCACCAGCTTCAGTAACTTCATGAGCTCATCCACCTCATGGTGGTGTTCTCAGGAAAACACCAGCCTGACCCTCCCTCTGCCAGCAAAGCTGGACCTGGTCAGTCTGGGGGGGCTTGGCTTGGTTTGAAATCTCTCTGTGATCCTGCAGGAACTGAGCAGTTGGTCCCATGCTCTTTATAACCAGCTCTGTAACCCATCAAGCCTGGCCCAGGTTGCCCAGAGAAGCTGGGGCTGGCCCATCCCTGGAGAGGTTCGAGGCCAGGCTGGAGGGGGCTTGGAGCAACCTGGGCTGGTGGGAGGTGTCCCTGCCCAGGGCAGGGGGTGGCACTGGGTGGGCTTTAAGGTCCCTTCTAACAGAACCCATTCTATGATTCTATGAAATGTAACAGACAAACCCTGACTTCAGTCAAGAGAACCCTCTCTCGGTAGCACCGGATGAAGGTCAGCCTCGGGAGCAGCTCTAACTGGCTCTTACCTCCAGCACCAGCTCACTGGCACAGGGCAAGTTGTGCTAGAGCAACCTAGAGAAGACTTTCGTTCATCTCTGCCTCATCCATGTTCTTCTCCCAGCTGTTGCTCTGCAAACCCTCCCCAGCCAAATCCCCATCAGCCAAACTGCTCACCACACAAAAACTAATTTCTAAATTAACTAATGCCAACTTCTTGACCGCAGAAACCCCCGACTGCAATTGCAGTCATAAAGAATTCATAAAGGAAAAAAGATCAACCCTGCAGCACCATAATGTCTGCTCCTCTCATTTCTCTGTTCCTTTCAGCACAGGCCCTCCTGCGTGTTCCCACCAGCCTTTCAGAGCTTGGATTTTACCTTATGGCTGCATCAAATCTTTACATTTCATCTGTAATGTAAAATAGTAAAAAAATCCAAAAGCATTACTCTGCACTTTATTATGATAAGATTTCTGTTTTGCTACGCCACAAATCCTCCTAAATCTCAATCCCGAGCATAATGTCTCCCAGATGTCTCAACTAGTTGCCATGCCAACTAAAGCAGCTTAAATTAAATGAGGGCCTGAAATGGCACCTGCACCACTCCAGGTCTGGTGCGCATTAAATAAAGCTCTCTTGACAGGGGCTCAGAGGTGCCATTAACGTGAACAGCAGCTATCTGATTACTGTCTCCAGATAATTTAATGAGGGTCTCTAAACAAGAGCGAAAGCACCACTTGCTCCGTGTTCCTGCCTGTTACACACGCGGCAGCGTCTTAACCAGCTGCTCCCCAAGTGGGTCAGCGACTTCGCTCTGGCCAGCACTGGGAATGGTGGGCAAAAACCAGCCCCAAACCCGCCCCGGGACTCCCATCAGCTACTCAGACAGGTACCAGCACCCCTCTCCCCGCCTCAGGTCCAACCACAACACGCTGGCGGTCACCGGGGCCGTAAGATGCAGCTCAGCTCAGCGTTACTACCCGATAAAAATTGCTCCTGACAGCAGTAATTAGTTAAGTAGCTGTATAAAATTAGAACTACAAACGTACCAATTTGCTTCAGAATAATTATGGAGGCAAATGCACAGCACAAAAGACCTTCCCTCACTCTGTTGACTGGGAGACCTGCTGGGTTGGGAACTTGTGCAAAGTGGCAGGCGAATTTCAGAGGGGAACGCTCTCGGCAGGACTGGGCCCGGCCGCAGCGCGTCCCTGCACACCTCCAAAGGCAGCTCTGAGTGGTTTGCTCACAGGGGAGCAGAGGGGTCTGTGTGCTGCCCCAAGCAGCATGCTCTTCTTCAAACAAAACCAAACTCTTCCATGCCTACTTCAGGAGTTTCTATACAAGGTGGACAAGGGGTTTTCTCCCATTTTAGAGTACTTCAGATACCCCTGTTTGTTCAGTACGTCTCACCGAGCTTGCTTTGTGACGCCGCCTCTGTCCTCTAACTCTTTACAGACTTTATAGCTGCCTGGTAGAAATATTCCTGGAGCGTCCTCATTTTGTGTCAATACCCAAAAGAGGAAAAAAAAAGTCCTGGTCTGTGTAAAAGCAGTGCAATAATTATTGAAAAAAATAATCATGTAATGCCTAAGTAATTTTTTATGTTTAAACTTTGCTGACTTTCTGTTAGAGGTGACAGAAGCACCTCTAATTCTGCAATGTAGCAACAGTGATTCATGCCATGTGTCAAAGGGCCCTGAGAAGCAGTAGCAGCAGCTTTTTGGAGGGAAACGGGTTTGGAATCAGGGAAAAGAAATGAAAAAGACGTTTTTTCATACTGGAACTGCTGTGGGTGACCCTGCTCTGGTTGGACTGGATGAGCCCCAGTTCTGGGGCTGCCAACCCCACCGTTCTGAGCCTCTATCCTGTCCTGTCAGGTGCTTCTAGTGCTCACTGTCATGGAAAACGTTTTCAAAACGTTACCATAAAAACTTAGGGCAGTTCTTAAAAGAGAACGTCTTTGTGTCCCCAGTTGCAGAATTCAGAATGACAATCCACTGCAGAAGGTTTTGGGACTGGCAAAAAAGCCAGCTTGTAAGTCAGTCCCTGACTGACAGCAGCAGAACGACCTGAAAGGAGTTAACCATGAAGGAAACCAATGTCCCTGGGCAGCAGCAAAGCTCAGAGAAGTGAATGTCCCATTTCTGTACTCTTGCCTGCACGATTCCACGGAAGGAGTAACCCTTGGCCTGGGCCTGCTTTACTGTAAAGCCCATCTGACCTGTTACAGGACGAGGGCACGGAACTTGGCCATGAACCAAACTCCAGGTTTGGAGACTACTCATTTGCTGTTCAGGTGAAAGGAACCCCAAAGGAAAAGGTAAGAGCTTTCTCTAAGGTTCATCTGAAAAAGCCCTGGTACTTTCAACCACTTGGTAAACCATGCTGTACTTTGGTTAAAATCACTGAGTTTAAAAGGCACCTACTTTCCTCGCCAATCAATTCAAGGTGTTATAAATAGATCAAACCATATTTCACAAAGTTCAGTTTATCTAAAAATAAAGAATGACATTTTTCTACCCATTAATTGTCTCGTAAAGTGGGTCACACTAAAGCAGCTAAAACCTATCAGTAATTAAAGAATAACCTTCCAAAGTCCACCCGTAAGAGCGAGCTGGCGCGCTCCAACCTCAGGCAGCTCCTCCCGAGACCGACCCCGGCAGAAGGAAGCTGCTGAGGGAGAAGCGGGACACACGGCGGGGACACCCACGGGAGAGGGGCTTGTGGGTTTTTCAAACCCAACTATTGCTCTGTGTTAAGTATAACAGGAAAAGCTCCCAGGTCCCAGTTGTGACAGTATGAAAACTATGTGATTCCAGACAATAAATGCTCCACCAGGACACTTCATTGATGTTCCTGAACGTATCCATGGGCCTTTTCAGATGAAAATTGACCGGTGTCCAACTTAACCTTTTACCAGCCCTTTCCTTACACCCTGCCTGGTTTACAGCAGATTTTGGTAAGAATTTTGCTCTGGGGAGGAAGTTTCTATTTGCACAATGTGGTTGTGAATGATCAATGTGAGAGACCGCAGCCTGAGCTGTACAAGGAGCAGCAGTTCCCGGAGGTGCCCAGGACTGGGCAGGCTCTGCTGAAGTGGCTGCTCTCAGCAGCGCAGCACCGAGTCCCACTGCCAGGGCTTGACTTTGGGGTTTTCCACAGGAAAGACCGGAGTCTGTTATAGCTGCCCTCGGCCACACAGCAGATCCCTGTCCTGAACTGCTGATTTGAGAATGGAAATGCCAATGAGTCAGGACATTTGATTATCTGCTCCCTAAAGCACCACTTTTACCAAAGTCTAAAAAGGTGCTCTGTTACCAACAGCACGTTGTATAGAAATCTGAGCAGTTCATAAACTCTGCAGATAATCTTAAAACGGTTATGGGCAGGAGTCTGGTGAAGAGCTCTTCTCCCACACACATAAAAACAAAATATAAACAGATAATCTCGTCCTGCGCTAATTATCAAGCTCATTTTTTAGTTGCCAAAAACTTCTCAAAAATTAGCTCTTAGCATGTTCAATTTTTAAAATAAAAAGGAAAAAGAAGAGAACAGACCGCGGGCTGAACCTCGGCAGACGGCCTGTGTGGGGAGTCCTGGTCTGCAGCTACAGACCGCAGGGAACTCCCTGCAGAAAGCAGAATCTGAAAGAATTGTTTGTTCCAAAGCTCACAGTGTTTCTAGATGCTTTCTGTACTATCAACACCTGGGCGAAACTCATTGCAGCAGAGTCATTTCTAGCAATTTTAAATGTAAGTACTAGGACAACCTGCTTGGAGCCGTGGAAGTTCTCTCAGTGAGAGCCCGCCCAGCGGCAGGACTGACCCCTCAGTGCTTTAGAATGAGGATGT
The DNA here is from genome assembly GCA_013400555.1 of Jacana jacana. Taxonomy (NCBI): domain Eukaryota; kingdom Metazoa; phylum Chordata; class Aves; order Charadriiformes; family Jacanidae; genus Jacana; species Jacana jacana. Next base: position 343,499 of record VZTM01034523.1, on the reverse strand, counting down.
TCCAACCCCAACACCAGAAGATACAGTTTGAAAAGGGAAAAAAACCCAACCAACCAACCAAACACAATGTTCTCCTGCCAAGTTCTCAACTCAAATTCCATTTCATGGCACAGTTGCCCATAGTACCTTTGTGTCGGTGACACGTTACACAGATCTGTGTGAAATCTCTTTTCTTGGTCAAGACAGAGGCTGAACAAGGAAAGCCACAACCCAACTGCTGAGACATCTCTGAAAGGACAGGGTTTGAAAGGATGTGACAGTAGCACTCTCTGAAAACACCAGAAAGTATTTTAAGGCACTAATACCTGAGAGGGAGTTAATTACTGGACAGATTTTGGGGAAATCACCGTCAGTCCAGCAGTACCTGTTGGTAAACACCACAGGGCCCTGCATTTACTGGCTCTTCAAAGTCTCCTCTTCGATCCTGCGCCCTTCTCCTCCAACATAAGCATTAACTAAGAGGTCTTGAGAGCAGAGATTCACTTCTTTAAATAAAACTGTTCAGATGCAGGCTCATGGGTTTTGCAGTTCTATTTCATAGATTCCACCAACTGCTGGCAGTTTCTCAGCTAATGAAAATTACACCTACCTCAATTAAGATGCTCTATTTTATATTTAGGATACATTTCTTCAAAATAGTCAATGTGTGGAGGCTGGAGTATGTCGAGGGCAGAGAGTACCTAGGAAACACCACACAAGGTCAAGGCCTGCCCCAGTCAAACAAACCCCAATCCCTTTCCAAAAGACAGTCAGCCTGCCCCTTCCTGACAGAGCTCAGCTCTCCTGTCCCCCCCGACCAGCACCGTCCCACCAGATGGGTGGATTTAACAGCCCACCCACTCAGGCACTCTGTACATTCAGGGGCTCTTTTTTTTCATTCAAGAAACTTTTTCCAGCTGTTCAAATACTAGCTTTAAAGCATGCATTTAGCCACCCAATAAAAAACGGTTTATTTCAAATATATACACCATAAAATATTTGAAAGGAGTAATTCTAGCAAAGAAAGGCAAAAGCAAAAGCGACTCCGCTGTGCCTTTCACCTGGGAGAGTTTTGTGATACACTGCTTCCACGTGGAATAACAAACCCCAAAGCTGTTCACGTTCTGAAGCAGAAGCTCAGCTCTCTGTGCAAAGCAAAAATGTAGAGAAGCAGCAGCAGAGAATTTGCACCCTCTCACGGGAGAAAAGCCAACCTTGGAGTAGTGTGTCCCAGCCCGCCCTAGAACAGCTACGGCAATTAGGTGAAGTACACAAACGCCCCTGGCTCTCAGGCTCGACTTTTGCCTCTGCACAGAGAAGCTCTTGATTCATTTTCTAGTGAAATCTCCATAATGCAGACCCTGGTGAGGAGCAGTTTTAGGTTCCAGTTTAAAAGAAATCATGTCTCCCAGGGACTGGTGGTGGTGGTGGGTCTCTGCAGCCTGGTACAGGCTGGCAAGGCCTCGTGTGCCCCACTAACACCAGTGCTTATCTGAATGCGGGGCTTGACCCCAAAGAAAGTCTTGGAATACAATACCCTCAGATAAAAAAAAGCAAACTAAAACAGGAGGAAAAAGCAATGAAATCAGGTTCTGAAACAGATCCCTGCTTGCTGGTGCCATTCTGCAGGAGAAGGTAGGGCTCCCAACACACTCCTCGCTGCTCAGCCCCAGCAGCCCCAGGTGCAGGCGGGAGCGCTCTCTGCAGGTGCTGCCCCATCCACTTCAAACACAACATTTTTTAAATGTTTGAACTCAGTCTAGCTGATCTTCCCAAAAGCAGGCTTGGGAGTGCTTGTGCAACCACTCTGCTAGAGGAACTGAGAGCAGTCAGCCCCCAGGAAGTGGAGAAGAAGGTGGAGTAAGAAATAGCTGGGAAGCGAGAGCATCTCCAGCTGGTACAGCTCTGTGCAGACTGACATTCATCCAAAGCCCAAAATAAGATTAGGTGGAAGTGTATTGCCTGTCTATTTGCAAACATTTTGGAAAGGAAATGATAAATACCCTCAGATTCTTGATAATTTCATTTTTGATAGTTTGCAGCAGCAATATCCAAGTTTCCAGGAAATCTGATAACCGTAAAATTAGAGAGCTTTTAAAGCATTTTAGATATCCTACAACTTAAGAGGAAAAAAACCCATCTGTTATAGATAGTCCATTTTACAATTAGGCTTTATCAAAGACTTCAACATTACTTTGGATTTACTTACATTGTCATGCTTAAAAAAACACAACATCTTCAACTCCCGGAAGACCCTTTTACAAGAGACCAAATTTTGGAAGACGTTGGGCATCTTTTTGAGTGCAACTCTCTTTCCATCTCGTGGATCTGTTACTGACCTACAGAATAAAAGATGTAGAGCATCACATACTACTGTCAAGACAATGTTTTTTCTACATCAGAAAAGAATACTTTAGAGTTCTTATCCTTCTCAAGGTGGGTCACAGCAATGGGCAGGCACTTGTAGGGAAAGGCAGTGGGCGAGGGGCGCTCTGCAGCGGCTCCCTGACCCGGGTGGTGGGTCCTTGATGAGAGCACACCGACACCTCCCCCTCGGGCTGGCTGCCCGCTGGCCAGACCCCCCAGTGCACACACCGCCGGCCACCAGCACACGCTGCAGCTCCCAGTTGCACCAACACCTTGAGCCCAGGAGCCGACGTGACGACAAACATCTCCTCCACCTCCCAAAAAAAGACATTATTAAGAGCAACGTGTTTTCTCAGTTACACAGATTGGGTTTTGCCGGGTCTAGTGCTTTCTTCTTCCTCTTCTGGGAGGGCAAAAAATGTAATAATCCCATCCTGCTAGAACACAGGCAAGAGTGAGACTATTCCTGGCTGTTCCGCTGGATCCTGCACAGCTGGAGAAGCATCAGCACACGGTACCCAAGGCTGCACACATGCAAACCAGACATGACACCCGTCTTTCTCCCACAGAGCTGATGGGATGCAAGTAGAGTCGTTCAGAAATTATAAGGTGCTTTGCACATGGCAAGTATTTTAATTTAAAGTAATTAGATTCTGAAAATAGAATTTTATAATGAGAACCATAAAACTAGAGCAAGGAGATTATGGTGCCTCACCTCCCAAACACGGTTCTCCAACCTCTCTACAAAAGAGGGTTTCCAGATCCTCAATCGTTAGGAAACCTTTGGGGGGGTTGGGGGTGAGCAAAAGACCTTTCCTCTCAGTGCAATGCTGTAACCACACACGCATCTACACCCGGCTTGTGCCCTCATGCACCAAGGACAAATGGCTGTTTGTCCATAGAAAGCTGCTGGCTTTTCTATCCAGCGTGTGACTCTCCTGCAGACGCCAGGGAAGGCGGCATCCCTTGGCTCAGCTCCATCTTGGTTCAAGCAGCTAAATAAAAAATTAGAGCTGGGTAATCAAATGTCTGCCCTATCTCCAAGCACCACATCGAACTTCGAAATACAAAATGATCAACCCCAAAAGTCAGCAGCAGCCACTGATCCGAGTGGTTGGGAGCCAAAGGAGAACTGTCGGCTACAAGACTCGCCGAGTGCTGCTGCGTAGCTGTATGTGAAATGGGGCCCGGGAAGTTGATACCAGCCCATTTCTCCAGTTTGGGGGGGTCTGTTTGATGCTCTGCCTCCTGCCCTGCACACCCAGAGCTCCACAGGCTGTGCAAGCCCCAGTTGTATATTTAGGCTGTATCTATAGCAATTGGCTTCTGAATTTGAGTGCTACTGCAGCAGAAATACACTGTTCCGATTACTCATAGAGGAATAACCCATTTTGTGAATGGTAAAACACCAGTAACTCAACACATCCCCATCAGCTTGGCCACGGTAGGTATTTTTGACATGTTAAAATCTCATAAACAGACTAATCTATGTGAAACAGACACGAGAAATTGAGAAAGTGCTTGATGGCATGAGATCAATCCACCAATCAATAAAGCCAACATTACTAAAATAAAAAAGGAGCTTTGCTTTGGGGCTTGAAGACTTACAAGAACCAAAAGACCATAAACAAAACCTGTTGAGGAACACTGTGCACTGCTGGCCTGACAACGCAGGAACTAGAGTCCTCTGCTCTTCAGGTGTTTCCTTATTATTAATGCCCCAAAGGCTTTTTAGACAAAATGCCAGGGATTTGAGTGCCTGGGGATAACAACTCGCGACCGCAGACGCAGCAGGCCTTTGCTGTGGCACCCACAAGACCACGCTGAATTTCAGGTGGGTGACAGGGTTGTCTCTGAAATCCAAGCTCCCAGCAGGCAGGGTGAAACCCATCTGCTGGGAGAGGAATCGACGCCCAAAGGAGTTCCCACCCCTCCCTGGTTCACGCCGGCTTGAGCCCGGGGAGTCCCCTGTGCGGTACCTGGGGATGGGGACACTGCTCCTCCTCCCTGCGGACTAACGCCTCCCAGGAGGAGTGGTTTTGTGGCAGCTTTGGGAACCTACACTCAAGGCCTTTTGGAGTTATTTTTAACAGCCAGCTTTTAACCATATTGCCCTTCAGAAACTTCCTATCTGCCCTGTCCCAGTTCTTCTAAGTATAAATATTGCCCCAGCAATTGACAAGAAAAGCGCAGTAACATTGGTTATTACCTGGACACCAACACACAGGGTTTCAAAGTTTATGTTGTGTCTTGATAATGTTTTAAGGCAAAACTTACAAAGAAGCATTTCTGGTTATTATTTTGGCAAAGACCAGCGGGAAGGACGGCGGTAACCTCTGCCGTGGCTGAGCCTCCCTGGAGCAAACCGATGGCACTTGGTACCTCCAAGTGGCACAGCTCTGCGGTTCCCTGTGTGCAGTGGCACTTGGCCAGGATCACTCAGCTCTGCAAGGCAGAGGAGAACCAGCACCCGATATCCCCAGTCATCAGTGTCCTATTCATTCCCGTCCCTCTCACAGATTTCATAAAGCAGCTGGTCTTTAATCAAGTGCTATGAAACTCTGATTTCTATCGATAGATACCCCAGATTTATCGATGCTCGGGTTTACTACTTGCAGGACCCATTTTAAACAGCAAAAGAAAAGCCAAACACATTGCAGGAGGGTTAAGGTTCATCCCAGGTGTGTAAGCACAGCCCTATTTTTTAGAGCCTGCTCTATTTTCTCAAATGCTTCCCTATGGCAAAACTGGGGGAAAGTGAATGGTCTTTTCCCACTGCTCCTGTCCCAGGCTCTGACAAAGGAATGGGTTACATGGGGTTGCTGGGGCATGTGCATGTAAGACCAGTTTCTTTTTTCTTTTACAATACCCCACTTCTACAATCAAGTAACGACCACTGGCAATACCCAGCTGGCAAGCACCCCCTCTACCCTCTCCCCGTAGCTACAGCCATTCCCCCCGCTCTCACCCCTTGCCTGGGCTCGTGAGCCTCACACCGCTCACCAGCGACTTCAGCTCAAGGGGCAGCACAAAACTAACAGCCAAAGTTAGCAAGATCAGAAATGTCAGGACTGAATCCCAGAGAACAGAAAAAGGAAAGAAAGAAAAAAGGCTGTCTGAAAAACTAGTATTTACAGCATCTAATAAAAATGCTGAAAACGGTGCCTTGTGTTTGTGTACAGTACCTACTTTGATAGCTGTAAAATCATTATTTATAGCGATACTCTATCAGGTCACACATCCCCAAGAGAAACCAGAAAAGCAGGAGAATCTCCTAGGAGCTAATTGAGAGAACAACTAGGAAGGCAGCTCTACTGAGTGCTGCTCTCAGAAGACACATCTCCGTCCCCTCTGCTCCGCGAGGCCGTGGCAGCCCAGGGGAAGCAGCAGCCGGCGGGGAACCCTTCCAGTGCGGGGTCAACAGGGCTCTCCTTCCACTGCTGCTCAAGTCTGCAAAGGTCTCACTTGTCGACATCAGCCCTGGCTGGGGACAGAGATAAGAGACCAAGAGAGACCAGAAATAGGCTAGGAAAAATTATAGATAGGTGTGGGGCAAAGAATAAGTTAATAAATATAATCTGGAGCGAGGAGAACTCCCAAAGAATATTGAGTCTGGCTTTAATCATGCCTCTAAGAGTTATATGATTTCCAGATGTTTCTGTGAGAAGACCCAATCTTTTAGGTTTCTTTATTATACTGTACAAACCACAGCAACCCCCAACTTTTAATAGCCTTAAACAAGACACAGGTTTTTCTCTCCCAGCAATTACAGGTAACCTGTGCTCGGAGCAGCAGCCTGGGCACTGCTGGGGCTGCCCAGCTGCGCCTGCATCAACGCAGGGTCACAACCTCCTCCTCCTCCTCCTCACACCAGGGCTCCCACCGCACCCAGTGTCTCCCCTGGCCACTCACACATCACCCACACAGCAACACTAGAATATGAAGTTGTTAAAACCATCAAACAATACATTCCGTAAAATTCTAAGAAGTTTGAGGGCAGCTGCTCTCCCCGTGAGCCCACCAGTTCCCAGCACCAGGCAGAAAACCTACCACCAACAAAGATACTTTGCAGAAACTGTAGCTTCCATTTCCACTGGGGGCTAATCACTAATCACTCCAGAAACAACAGCATTTTAATAGCAATACAACTACAGACACAACCCAGACTCGCAGTTCAAATGTGTTCTCAGAGCCCTGGCAGGGTTCAGCCTTCCCAGTGCCGTACTGGAGGGCTTTAGCCACCCTCTGCCAAGTTGGTGGCAAATTTTCAAGGTGGAGACCCCACCAGTGGTGACTCTTCTCTCGTCCAGGTCAAGGCACACACAGTGTTCTACAGTTCCAGCTGGTAGAAAAACGAGTTTGTGACTACTCCATGGCAGTTATTACCCAGAAAGGAGATAAGGAAGGAATGTTCTCAGGGGCTGTGTGGGAAACTGCTGCTGGAGTTCGCTCCAAGAGGGAAGGGAACCCTCCCTCAGGTTCACAGAGAACACCTAGGAATTGCCGTCCGGACTGAGCAGAAGCGGGGCATTAGCAGCATGATTTTCCAAGTTTTCCCTATCAGTCAGTGAATGTTTTTCTTCAGCTGCTTGACTTAATCGTGCAGACTTTTTCCAGAAAGCCTCACCTGAGATACCCACCCAGCCCGGTCCCAGGAGCATTCCAGCTGCTCACCCGGGCGTATTTGAGAGAGGCTTTTGAACAAATAACGCAGCTCCTGTTCAAGGGCACGTGATACCCCATGTACCGCTTCCTCAGCGCGTGGTATTGCCATCAGTCACCTCTTGGCATACCTCAAAATATATGTGAGCATGGGATGAAACAGAAATCCTTCAGAAAGGGAAGGGAGAGGGTGTGCAGTTTTCGAATCCCTTGTCTGGGCAATGTCTGGCTGGGCACAGAGAGTCTGCACGGCCCAGGGGGCACCCGAGGAACCCATCAGAGCACCTCGGTCTGTTCTCGGCAGAACTTCTGCTGACAGGCCAAGAGCCCTGCCAGGACGTGACCAAAACTCACCAACATGGCATGGGGTCTATGGCAGCAGAGGGAGAGGTGAGGAAAGCACACCTACAATGCCTGAAACCTTTAGGAAAACAAAACAATGTATGTGTGGACATTCAGCAACAGATTTCTTAGTGAAGAATAAAAGGGAAATTTACACACACGTCCCCAGGCTTCAAGCAAAGTAAAGCAGCTGCTTTAACAATTCTCCTACTACACACACTCGGATACAAGTGAGACAAAAGTAATGCTCTGGCTTCCCCAGTAACCTTGCCTTTATAAACAGAATTATTTCCTCCCATCACAGACCGAAGAGTTTGTCTTCCCCAGTGGTTACTGATTGCCACTGGTGGCAGTCCACCACACTTCAAATACACTATAAAGCTTTGTGGCAATTCTTAGTGGAAGCTGAATTGTCCAAATGCTAGATCACTTGGTCTAACTTTAGCAGCCCAAAAGTCAGTTTTCCAACCCTGCTCTAAGTGTGGGGTGCTTAACCTGCTTCAGGGGTGCTGGGCTCCCAGGCCGACTCCCAGTGTGGCCCCACCAAGAGCTGTGCTGGTACCAGGGAGCAGAAAGCAGGGAAACAAGTAGCTGAGACAAAGGGAAGACAGACAGACAGACAGACAGACTGCTTTTTCAGTAACAATGACAGCTTAAGCACATGTCAAATATGATCCAGGTCAGTCACGATCCAAAATTGACCGGCTCTGCCGAGTCAATGAGGAGAGGGGTAGGTGGGATTAATCTCTTTGAGCGGGCTCTTGGATAACGCATGGACTGTTCTCTAGGAACACCCTGCCCTACCACCCAACTGCAGAGAACGGCTTAAAAGGAAAGCCCTGGCTGTAGACAGCCCTGTGGCTGATTTGAGGACCCTAGTTTTTTTTAATGTTACATGAGCTTTTTCCTCCCTTGTCTGCCAGGCCTGCACCGAGTCAGCGCTGTATGTTACAGACCACGTGAAGCCCTGACCCGGCTGTGCAGGGCTTGGGCTTCCCTTGCAGGCAGCCCCAGCAGAGGGGGCCAATGGATGGGATCCTGGGGAGGGAGCTGGGGTTTGTGTCGGTTGCATTTTTCACCACAGAACTGCAGTGTACACGCTCCCGCAATTAGCCTGCTATTGTGATGTGTCTCACCCTCCGGCTGTACGCGCCCTGTGTGAGCGATGCAAAAGCTGATACAACCTCGTTTAAAGGAGATATTCATTCTCATCTGAGCTATCACCTTAGAAGGAAAAGCCGCACACCGGTAAGTTATGAGAAGGAGGAAAACATTACAGCTGTGCCGTGTCCAGTCTCCCTCACTTTACCTACCGCAATGACCAGAGCTCTCTGGAAGCCGGTCTGACCTCCCAGCGTGAGACCCGTCCCCTCTGAGGCAGAAGAAAGAGGTGGAAGTCGGCAGATGAGACAGAGCATCACCAGCGCTGAGAAGCCCCTGAAGTGGGGGAAGTACACGGGATCTGAGGATGGCTGCCCACTGGCCTGAGGAAAAAGGTGGATCCTGTACTCAGGCAGTGCCCAGAGACACGAGCCTAAGGATAAACTGGATGATTTATTATCCCACCTGCAGGCCATGGTAACCCTCTGCTTACCCTGAGCAGCTCCTCAGGGCCCGCGGGACAGACACGTGTAACACAAACACTGACAGTTACCAAGTGCCACCACCCATTTCCTCCAGCCATCCAGGGACTCAGAAAGTTTCCACACATTTTGTTTAGGATCCTGGTGCAAATCACTGTCTCCAAAGAGCCCCCAGCCGCTGCAGCATGGGCGATTAACCCCTTTCTCACAGAGTCTGGAAGAATACACTGAGCAAAGCTGGCAGCGGCAGCGGAATATTTAGCACCCGAGCATGGCAAAAAAAGAGAAAGGTTTCATTGTTGAAAGACGTTATCAAAAAGAGCAGCTGCTATATTTCTGAGATATTTAAGAAATGGATGTGCTGTTAATGATTTTTAGGTCACTGTGGCTCTGCAGCAGTCTCCAGCTGGCAACACTTCAAAGATGCTAAAATGAAATATTAACACTGGGGAAAAAAGTCTTTATTTTGAGAGCTACGGTATGAAAGCACACTGAAAAAGATCGCTGAGGAGGTACGACTGGGCAAAACTTTGATTTTACTTGGATTTAACTCTGAGGTGCAGATACCAAAGACCTGTCAGAGTCAAAGCAATAAGGAACTATGCAGAGAGGGCGAGGAGAGTCCGAGGTAGGAGCTCACAGACCTGCTGGAGGATGGACCAGCAGCCCTACCACTGGAACATGCAGCACCCTCTTGCTTGGGGAAAATAGCTCATTTACAACTGGAGCGACACAAGCTAACATAGGAAGCTCAGTGTCTCAGGAGGGATCAAGTCAATTGTCAGCTAGCCAAAGCTCCTGAACATTTAAAATCACACCAAGGAGAGCACCAGACCTTAAGCATCTTGCTGTGGACACGATCTGGTGAGGTCTATCCAGTGGAAATGCCTGTTTGTGTCCAGAACCCAATGCAACTGCAATTCTACCAGCCAAATATTTCCCTAAAATTTAGACAAGCAAAGTGGGTTTTACACCCAGGAATTCATATTTGAACAATACTTTGTGTGTGCTTCAGAGACACTGAAGAGAAAGTAAGTTCCTTAAGAAGATTATTTAAAAAGACAATGGAATTAACATTCAATTATTTCATGAAGTTTTCTCCACATTCTCCCCAGAACACCCAACAAACCCTCACGGGCATTCCAAGCACCCGTACTGTTAGCTCCTCCTAACAGCCGAGTCTCTCGGATCTGCCAGAGGCACAGGAGTCCTCCAGGGAAAGAAAAGGCTGCACACAAGCTCGGAGGTGTAGTGTGTAGCAGAGGAGCCTGAAGAAAACACTTAGATTTAACTCTCACTAAAAGGCATTTGGTGAAAGGGTTAAGTGACTTTTCCCTCCCAGCACACTTCAAAGGTATGCTTTATTCAGGGCCTGCTCAGCTGCCAAAGGCAGACTCTCCAGAGCTCCTTTTTCAACCAGAGATGTCCTAAAAAGCCTTTTAATGTTGCGTTCTAATCACACCCTCAAGCATGTGTGCCATTATCACTTATTCTTTAAAAATCAGAGCTAAAAGCAAAACTGATTACTGCAAGAAATCTGTCTCCTTGAACAAAAATTGGTTCAGAGTATCTTACTTAAAAGACAGGATAGAAAATTAAAGGGATACTGTTATGGTTAATATCTTTAAAAATGTTTAATTTGCCTTCCTTCATGGAAGCTTAAAATCGAAACTGCTTTCCAAATCAAATTTATTTCCCCATTTACACAAAATTTTCTGGCTACACTTGAGACCTTTTTATTTACTTCTCAGCTGCCTGTATGAACCCCAGCTCGAACAAGTTCTTACTCTATGCAGGACATTTATTTGGATATATTTTTTAATTCCACAACAGCAATTCTTTGGGCTTTTTCCCCCAGTCCATGGCATAGCTCTGTAAGGTCCGTGATCTTCATAAACAAGCAACATGCTCCATAAACACATAAATCTCCATGTACTTTTGTACTTCTTTATTTCTGAAGTGTATTCCACAATTACACAAACTACTGCATTCCTGGCCCAGTTTGCTGACCTCTATTCCCTTTCCCACTACCCGACCAAGGAAAACCCAAATGAGAAACACCTTCCTCCCTGTGTCCAATGAGCCTCCAGGCCTTGGCACAGCTCCTGGAATATTTTTGCACCTTCGTAGCAAAGTAGGTTAATAAAGTCTCTGGTCATACCCTCCAGACAGATCCCTCGCTTCCCACAATAACCACTGTGCACTTCACGTTTCACTGCCAGCTTTCCCTTGCACCCTGAAACAACGACAAACAGCAACGAAACTCCTTTCTGCCTCATTTCTCCAATGAAGAGGTCTGCAACCGACCTTTGGATGGCACTTTACTCCAAAGTAATTACACTCCTGAGCTCTCTGCTACCACCAAGGGGAAGAGCTGTACCTGTTGGTTGAGTGTTAAGCCTGGGGACTTGGATACATTTGCTGTATGAGGCTCACTGCACCTTTTAATTTTATGAAATACTGCTGTTTATGTTCATCTCCCCAAATTCTGCAGTGGTGATAAATCCATGAACATTCTTCAAGGCTTTTACCCAGAAGAGGCAAATCTTATTTACTGACCTTTCAAGCTTCAACTTATATCCTGCCAATTCCTTATTGTAATACAAATATTTATTACAGCAATACACAAATACAGTATTGCAACTCAGAATACTTCTTAGTTGCTACTCTCCCTTCCATTCCCTTTGCCAGATACCATTTTAAACAGCAGTACTTTTAGGTATTGCATTAGAATCACAGAACTTTAAATTATTAGGTAAAACACAGACTAAGCTTACCAGGCACTGCAACTCCCGACGTTTAACGATGGCCCATCAACACTAACCAGAGAGGGCTCAACTCATCCTCTACTGAATGAACCCAAACTACGAGCTGAGAAGCAAAGCGAAGAGCACACTTGAGAGAAGTTCCTTCAGAGCTACCTCCTTCAGAGCCAACGCTGCTTCTCTCAGAGCAGCATCTCAGACTGAAGATCACTCTTTACCTCTTTTGACAACAGTGGTAAAGAGCCCGACCGCACCGACGGCAGCTTCCTCGCCAGGTACAGTTCTCCCACACACTGCACTCACGTAAATTACTGTAAACTGCTGCTGGTGTTCTCCCCACACAGAGCCCCGTGTGATCTGCACTGCACAGTCATTCCTTCTTTGAGTTACTGGAGGAACAGAAGGGACACAGCAAAACACGAGCGAGAAATAAAGTCACAACCTGTACCACCCGCATGACCAGAAGATGCTTCAGGGCCAGGGGATATTCTGGGAACATGAAAGAAGTGCTTTTGCTTTAGGATATGTTAATGAAGATTTAAGAAAGACCCACAACCTTGCAAAGAGGAAAAAAAGAAATAAATCAGGCTTGTGTTTTTTAAGAGGGAGTTTAGAGAGACATCAGTCTCCCATTACCATGGACCAGTGAAGTGAATGATCCTCTGTCACATACCATCAAGTCTCAGAGTGCTGCAAAAATTCCACCTATTTCCTTGACAGTCTCAATTACAGCAGAGCCATAACCACTCCTTTTCATTAGACTCGAAAGGCAATTTCAGAAATATTAAGATATTAAAGTGACAGACTAAACCAGACAGGTAAATAGTACCTGTGAATTAACAGCCCGCTGAGAGCGATACAAGGCGTTTTAAAATTCCTCATGTCTGCGACGGGCAGAACGTGTAACCAAGGCTGCTCCTCATCTTGTTGATGACTCTGTGAGAAATTGTTTGGCTTTCTACTCAGTGACTGAAATACCCTAACGTCTGCAAAATCTAATTTCTCAGGTAGGACCAACCCCTCTTCTCTCTATATTTCATTTTTTGAAGTGAGCGCTCGGTACCGAGCGTCTGGCAGCCAGCACTGCTCCTGCCAGAGGTCGAGTCCCCAGCCACAACCTCCTGCTTTTGTGACGCTCCCCAGACTTCAGGTGACCCCCTCTCCCGCTGCGATAAAGCGACCGACCGTCACTCAGACACACCATTAGGCTTTTTGGCAGTACAGGACAGCGCTATTATGCCAGTGCTCTACCTAGTGCGTGTCCACAGCAAAGCCTGGCTGTTGAGGTGATTTGTTAAAGCCAGGCTAGCTGCAGAACTGGGGAATTTTCCCACTGCAAGTCTCTCTGAGTGCTTAACAGTTGCATGCTAGTACAGGAAGGAAAGAAATGAGCAGAGCAAAAACACTGACAAATGATTTTTGCTGGTCTCTATCACTCGTTTTGTTTCCTTTTTCCAGGATGGTGTTTTCAGACTGAAGTAGAATTGAGTAATATGTTCATCACAATGATCAATAACTGCAATTTTATAATCAGTGATGTCATCAACCCTACCAAACCCTCAGAGATGAAAATAGAAATGGATTTCAGGTATAAAATGAAAGCGATGCTACCAAGGTGCAGTGTTCCCTCTATTGCTACGCCAAGCATCACACCTCTCTTTTCCTGGCACTCACAAATAAAGGAGATCACTCACAACAGTCTTCCTCCTTTAATCTCTTCCTTCCACAGTATTTTTTGCATTAGCTTTATGTCCTCATACACTTGATCAGGGCCTGAAGGTGTGAAATGCTTTACTGGCCAGCAGTTAAAGTCACTGGCTTCAGTTACAAAAGGTGCCACAGGACAGAGAAGGGCAGTGCAAAGGTTTGTTTCAAGGCCCTGTCCCTGCTCCGGGCCCAGAGCTGGTGCTGGGGGGGTGGAACCCCTACACACTCGTGAAAAGTTTTATGGTTTTGTATCAGTAAATGTGCCCCAGACTTGTCAGCAGAACAGAAAACCCAACCAACACTGCTAATGTCGTGGTGCTGGTGCCCAAGGAGACAGGGACCAGCCGCGGGCGCTGGAGGACACTGCAGTGACAGCCTTTTCCCCTGTTTAGAAACCCGTAACCTTGGACAACTCTTCAAAACAGTTTAAAGCATTGCAGGATCTTCAAGGAAAGCGTGTGTCTCCTTCCCCCCCTCCAACCAACCTGAACTGTTATAAACCAAACTGATTTACATCCTACACAGCAGCTGGTTTGGTTTCACAACTTTCTCCAAAGAGACTCCCAAGTCAGCCCCGCAGGGCTCTCCTCTAACCTACTCGATTCAAAGCTATATTTAGGTTTAAATGAGCTCCCTGAACTGACGTGACAATCCCAGCATAGGTTTGTGTGCTCTGAGTCAGCCAAAAACCTTGTGATAACATAAATCACTACCACGGGTGTGACTCCAGTCTTGGGACATTCTAAAGGAAACCAGGGACTCTTGGAAGAAAAGGCAGAATTTCCAAGGGGAATGAAACTAACGGCTCTGTGAGACTTTGAACCCAAAGCTTAAACAACAGTTCAGTATAAAATAAAAATGATTTTAAAAGGAGTCCCTTTTCTGGGTCATATGATAGGTGACAATCTTCTTGGGACCAACTGTGGGAGTGATTATATATACATTTAATATCCAAGTTCCCGAGCACCTGTCAGTTCCCAATGTCTGCGATGAGTAAACAGGAGCATAAAAACGATGAGGCAACATCCCCAAGACAGAGATCAGAGAAAAAGCCACAAGTAGGTCAAAGCTGGTCCCGATTCCGTCAACATTCACCTACTTTTCTTTCAACTGCTTCAGAAAACAATAAACAATCCAAACCTGAGGAACAGAAACGCTTCTCTCCGTCAGCAGAGCTGCGAGTCAGCTTATGGGCTTGGGTAAGTGTGCCAGTGCCTCGCTGGCACAGCACAGTGGAGGGCCTTAATCCTGACTTCCAAATACAAGCAATGAGCAAACAGGCTCAGAAAAGCACTTTGACACCTTGAGCTACCTATAACAACTTAAAAAACAAACAAAAGGTACTTTCCACTTCACAATTAAAAACTGCCTTGAGTTAAGCTGTTAGGTAGGACTCTTACCGACTGGAATTAATTCAGGGGACCTACAGTAAAATAGATTCCGTGTGTCTGTCCCTGTTGCTTTGTGACAGTCTGTCAGATCACCCACACCTCAATACATGCGGTATCCCCGGGGCTGTTCCTCAGCCTCGGCACAGGGGTGTTCCACACAAGGCCCACTGAGCTCTCCCTCTCCAGAAGCAGTCTGCATCTACAGGGAGAAGACAAGCCAGACCAGCAACAGCAGCCTTTAATGGCTTTAGGATCTAAACCTCCGAAGAATTTCAGCAGGTCTTAATTTCACATTCTTTTGTTCCAGTTCCTGATCTGAGTGTTCCCTGGTGATGAGCACCCAGCAGAAGAACTACCCATCCAGGTCATGCTCACACGAATGCTGGTTCAGGCACAGCGCACAGGCTGCCCCCAAGACGGCTGCCAAACCCCAGCCTTGACCAAACCCAGCTCCTAAATTAAAAGAGTCCTTCACATCAGACACGCTCGTCAACAAGGATGAGGCATATAAAAATGTCCAAAAACACCTCGGACAGAAACAGTGGATTCATCTGGTCAGTGCAAAACAGTGAAAGGAACAAAGGATGAGGAAAAGCAAGAGTTTTCATTGTTTATATTAAAAGCAATTATTATGTGGGAGCTTCTCTCCCCAACAATTTGAATTTAGGTAGGAAAATAAGGTAGATGCTGCTTATTACTCATTCTGCTTATTTCACTATCAGAGCTGGGTATTTTTCTCACTACAGCTCTCAGTTGGTTATGGCTTTTAGGTTTTTGGATTTTTATTTATTTACGTATGCCGAACCACAAGAAAACATCAACCATTTAATAACCCCATTGTCCTTAAACTGTACAGCCCGTTAACAAGCTCAGCTCCCAGAGCCGTGGCTCAGGGGGCACGTGCCCTTCGCAGAACTACTGGCAGACCTTCATTTTCCAAGACGTCACTCCCAGCCTGTGTCTATTCTTGTTTGTTCTGCCATTGAAATAGGAATCGTGACCTGAAAAATGCTAATTGAATGGAAGACTCCTCACTTTGGTTAAAAAAAACCCCAAACAACAGAAAAAAAGCCAACAACCCAACATCTCATTTTTTCTTGTCTTGTTTTGACTATCTTTCTTGGTTTTTCTAATGCCCATGCAGAGTTAGGAGCGGGTTTGCAGCTGCACCTTTCTAAACCGTTAGCCACAGCTCGAGCCAGCTGCAGGCACTGCTGAAGGCACGCCTGGACTCTACTCCACACAGCCTACAACCATCACCTTGTGCAGGATTTCATTATGCATCTTAATTTTATGAATATCATGTCTTTTCGTGACCTATTTGATCCATGTCCCTTCAGTCAGACAGAACAGTAACAAGAGGAATAATTTTGCTGCATCCATATCCCCACAAGCTACAAATCAGCATCAAGGAGGTCTGGTCTGGAGGATTTCACAGCCCTTGGGGAAAAGAAGAGAGTCAGAAAGCACCGAGAGACTCAGGAAACGCTCTTCTCATTTTACCCAAATATGCTAGGAAATGACAAAATTATGAAAGATGGATTGCAAGCAGTCTAGGAATAACTGGCACATTCTCTTCCTTCCTGGTAAAGCTCTCCTGCAAGATACTCTCCCTCCAAGAGATCTGAAGGAAAGGAGCCAACAACCATTTAGAGGAACATCCAAAGAAAAGTTACACTGCTATATGTGAAGAGCCTTTTTAACAACACTTATTCTGCTTACTGTGTGATCTCTGAGGAGGGGAGAGCTCTAATTTAGGGCTCCCAGATAGTTTCATATTGGTTGTCAAGGGCTTTTAGAAACAAGTCAGAAGGAAGCCAAAAAGGTACTCAGTCAGAAGACAGAAGGAGGCACGCTTCTCTCCAGAAATCAGCGCACCGCGAGCTTCCACTCGGGCAGATGTGCTGCACTGAAATGAAAAGGGCTCAACATGGACTGTGGTATCACTGTCCCTGTATTTCCTGTAATAAACATTAACCTATTCATTAGGAAGCACAACAGATAAAAGGAAAAGAAATGGTTTTCAGTGAAACACAGTCCGCTGACCCCGTGCTACTCTCTCCTCCCTAATCCACAGCCAGGCCGGCTTTGCTCTCACCCGCAGAGCCCGGCGAGCGCCCCACAGATCCCAGCAATGACTCCCCACCGAGATTGCTCACTCCTGAAAACTGCTACTACCTTTATGGGACAAGTTTTGCTACTGGGTAGACAAATATTCTTCAACACTTACAGGAATTTATACTAAAGAAAATGATAGAGGGCATTGTTATGAAATTAAAGCCCCTGTGCACATTTCCAGTAGAGAAGGCAGTCAGGAGCTTTTCAGAAAAAACCTAATAACGAAGATTAAAGCCAGGACAACTCAACCATCAGTTCAATACCACCCTCAGCTTCATTGCTCCCAACGAGCAAGGTCTCTAATCTGACACTCTGCTTAGCTTACAAAATGAGGAGAACTGTAAGAGCACCGCCCGGTGGTGCCAGAGAAATGAAGAACAGTATGGCCATGAAACCAGGAACAGCTTTACATTAAAATATGGAACAGCACCATTCCAAAATGACAAGGAAACTGGAACAACAGTTTCTCTGGTGACTTTCTTTTTGCACCTATTAAAAAGTATTTACATATGAAAGAGGATGGGGGAAAGAAAATCCTGCTCTAGGGTCTAAGAATTCCTACATTCCCCAGTACATTTTACTTTTTCCACAAAACTTCCTGAAAGAGTTCTTCATGAGAAAGCTCCGAATTTATTTTGTCATACTACACATAAATACCCTGTTCTAAGAAAATTAAAGAAATAACATAATTTATCAAAGTATATATTCCACAAAATGCTTCTGCTGTAACCGTTCCGGTGTTACACCCAACACCATCAACAGCACACAAATTCCGCTCAGACACCTCTGCTCCCAGCCCTTACACAAACCCACCACACCAGGAAATTAAAGAACGATACTGCTGGGAGACACTGATGCTGCTACGGGCCTCACGATTAAAGCTCAAACTCTTACTAAGCACTTTCAGACACTCCATGGCCGGGTTCCAAAGCCAGCCATAGCCATGGAAGTTATTTAATATCCCGGCTGATACGCCTCTGCCTTCACCTCTCCATCGCTCTCACGTCACAAAAGAAGATACAGCTCTAAGTATGAAAACGCAGCCCGGATTGCTCCATTTTGGAGCCCTGGAGAGCAATCACAGAAACACAAGGTTGGAAAGGACCTACCAGATCATCTAGTCCAACCGTCCTCCTGTCACCAGTACTGCCCACTGAGCTACTAAATCGTGTCCTGTAGCACCTCGTCCAGACAGTTCTAGAACACGGCCAGGGACGGTGACTCCCCCACCTCCCTGAGCAGGGCATCCCAGAGCCTGACCACTCCTGGGGAGAAAAAGGGATTCCTGACATCTCATCTAAATCTAAATGTCCCCTGGCACAACCTGTGGCCATTCCCTCCAGTCCTGCCAATGGGCTTTGGTGGAGCCGTGTTCACCCAACGCCGTTCGTGCAGTCTCCATGTCTCTCCTCGGGGGAGCGTGGGGCTGGTCCCCGGCTGTGTGGACAGTCCCAGACCCCACTCTGCTGGGTCTCAGCTGGCACTGTTCCCCACAGTTACTGAGCCTCCCAGCAGGCAAGCTGTCACAAAACTACAGACCTCAGAAACCTAGAAGAACGTGCTGACCGTGTCACTGACCGCGCTCTCGGGATACCCCACAGTACAGAGCCCGTTATTAGAAGTGTCGGTTCCATAAGAACTGTAATCCAGGCACTTGGGCCAAGCGAGGGCACTGCTGACCACAGGGCAGCTGGGATCTCCCCAGGAGATACTCAGGTACACACACTCCAAGCACAAGCACTTGCCCACGCTTTACACCCAGCAGCCAGTCTCCAGCCCGTTCATATGGCATCTATACCACACTCTGGAATGCCAAACCCTTCCCTAGAGCAGACGACTTTGCTCTTTCCCAGTCACTCCTACAATGCACTGTGGATGGAGCTCTAGGGACCCCCACAGTGTTTATTTTCTGCAATTTAGCCCTCACACCTAAACACCACCACCTTCATATAAACACGCTGTTGATAAGCTGCACTTCACACAAAGTACCACAGGCAATACTGGAAAATAAGAAAAAGGGGTGGAAATGATCAAAAGGACAGTCAGAACACAGTGGGGTGGGAAAAACAAGTAAAGAAATCATGTTACCTGTGTTATTTTTTTGAAAAGCATGGCTTACTCCTACAACAACAGCACTAATTTTTACAAGCTATTTAGATAGCAGATAATTGCTATGGTTTGTACCAGCTTCAGCTGCCGCCCCCTTCATACCCATCCCATCCACTGCCACGCCATTCACTTCTTCCCTCTTACTGCTTATTATGCTCAAATACTATTATCACTAAATAACTGCACCAACACAGAAGCCTCTATCCTTTCCATACACATTTGTACTGTCTATCATAAGCCACTTCCAATTTAGCATCTACTACCTCACTCAGGGGCCTACTTTTACAAAATTGGATGTAATAGTTTGACTCACAATAAAGCCAAACTTAGAGCACCCACTGTGTGATAGATCTTCGAATTATACCACTGGGGCTTTCTCCACTCCGGCTGCGCCTCACCGTCCGTAGAACAGCTGAAGACACCACATCAGACAGCTCTGCCAGCTCTAAAGCTTCTTCCCGCGACTGAAAACTGATCTGTGCTACTCCAGCCCAGGCAAGGTGTCATCTTCCAGAAATGCCACCCCAACGACAGATGCAGGACACGGTTCTGGCCCTGCCCAAGGGAATTCCACACATGCAGCAGGGATTCTCCCATTTCCTCCATCCTGCATTTCCAGTTAACCCACCTTCATCCCAAACCTCTCCTAGAAACAAGCCTCCACTCCTCAGCTCCACAGGCGTCTGCTCCCACCCACCTCCAGCACCCACCTGGAAGGCAGAGACACAGCTCCAGCCTCAACACTTACAGCACTGCTAATGACTGCTCACTGCTCTCATCGGCGCCCAAGCAGCATCACCTACAAATGTCATTTATTGCTTTAGGACTTTCCCAACTTTGCAGGTAATTTAGGACAGGCTCAAACTGGCATAGACCCAAGTCACAGCCTGGAAAGCGGCCCGTACTGTGTTTGGAGCGAGTGATGGTATCAGCGTGCTCACCTGGTGCTGAGCAGGAGGGAACGCTCCTGGGTCACAGCCATTAAATGATCTGCCACAGAAATTTCAAATGAAATCAGCCCCTGAGCCCCAGCCCTACTACACACCGAGACAAACCCCAAACGCTTCCACACAGATCACTCTCATAATAATATTTGTAACTTAATCTTTAATCAAGTGCTTACTCTTAGATTCTAAAGGTTACAGAGGAAATTGCAGTAACTGAGCCAAGCCTCTTTTTATTGAATTCTTTTGACCAGAAATAAATGGGTTTTCAGTAAATCCCAGAAGCTGGGAGTGCAGATCCTGCTTTTAACATTACTTCTCATATTCCAGAAGGATTTTAAAATCTAAATTGCCCCTCGATCATCTTATTCTCTCTTCAAAGGACTTTCACTTTCCAACTAATTCAACAAAGTAGCCAGTTCTGTTCTCAGACAAGCTCCGGAGTTTGGAAATAAGCACAGAAAGGAGACTAACGGGAAGGTACACACAGCAAAGGTATAACCAACAGACTTTGTCCCGGTGCACCCGGGTAAACTACCCCCAGATCACACAAGGAGGTGACCCATTCCCCATGTGCCATTCCAATCTTTCAAAACTTGAGAGGGGAACATTTTTCACGTTCTGTGTAAAAAGAAGACTCCAGTGCTCCACTGCGACTTTCCCTCCTGAGAAACCAAAGGCTGAGCTCAGGTAACCACAGCTCCCGCAGAGCTGCAGCTCCCTTGGACACAACATCCAGCGTTTGCCTACAGGTAACACAGACAGGCCTCCAAAAGCCAACCCTCAGATGTAGAACAGATAGCTCTACTGACACACAGAAACCTACAGAAACAGTTTCACCCAAAATACAGCATTATTCCCCCAACCGCCTCCCTCCACCTTAAGGCTCATTCATCGACACTCAGTTTTTCAGACTGAGCCAGCTTCTCAGTACTCTTATAACACCTGAATTACAGTTCTTTCTGGAGTATTTGAATATGCCATTTGAAATAGCCATTACCAATTATATTAACATATTACTCTTCATATAAATAAACAGAAATTCGGTTTTAGCAAGCTCCATGCAACTTTGAGCCAACTTTTCTGAAGAGCTGAACCCTGTGTATTCCAGACTAGAAGGCAGAACTTTCCAGAGGATTAAAGAGATGTGAGACCCAGATACAACCATGGAGAAACACCTCAAACATATCCCAAAGGCTTCCTTCTAGTTTCCCTGCCCAAAGCTATTTTGGCTCTCAATCCCATTGCCCCCCAGGAAACCCAGCAGCCCCAGGACACCAGGCAGCCTCACCCAGCACACACAGGTTACTCGCCTTCATTCTTCACTGCTCTGTTTGATCCTACACAACTGGTGCCAACACTTACACCTTCCCCCGCCTCTAAACACTAGCAGGGTTTGTGTTTTCAGATGGGTGACTTCGACAATTTAAACACTCTATTAAAAAAGGTGAAAGGGGGGGGGGAGAGGGAAGAAGAACAGCAGAAGTACATCTTCTGAAAAACCCGTATTGGATTGCAGACCCCGTCCCAGGCTGCTCTGCTCCAACATCTGCAGAATGCAGGGGAGAGAGAAAATATGGAATGCCATCCCCTTGTACCGGTGTGATGGGACCCAGCTCCACCTGGATACAAACACCACCACCATTTACAGGTGCTGCAAAACAACAGGCGTTTTGGGTGACCTGTTAAACACTGACCCTGGTGTAACTCACACCGAACTCAGTTATCCAAAATGGTCCTCGCCCACTTTGGGGGGGGATAAAGTTACCCACGTTCCTTCCTTCCTGCATCACCTTACAAGACACTAACGAACCACCGAGTATATTACTTACAATTGCACCCAATTCCCAATGTCTGGTTTGAATGTAAAGAGCTATTACACCCATTCCATTTAATTCAGCACATTTGGGCAACAGTCATTTAACTGTTAACAGAATTTCACTTTTCTAGAAATTTGAAAAAGCCCACCCCAACTTAAACATATAAACACTGTGAAATTTCACATACAAAAATACAACCCCGAATAATGCCAGGGTCCTCCAATATTTCTTCACAAGGAGAGTCAGAATCCAATTTAGACAGAGCAATCCTTTCAAAAATACTACACAGCACTGGAGGTAATCACCTGGGGATCCCTCAATTGTGATGGTAAGTGTGAAACCCAATACAGCTCTGCTCTCCACTGTGCCCACTGCCACTCTTGTCTCCTTTGCCTTGGGCAATCTCATGGTTTCCTCCAACTCTCTTAGGAAATCACTGCCAATCCCCACCAGCCATCAGCTCAAGTCAACACCTAGGGTGGAAAAGCAAGGCCAGCCCTGAGCACAGGGCTCCTCTCGGGAACGGCCCTGCTGGGGACCCACAGCCCCTTCAAGTCAACTACTACTAGTGAGGAGACCACCCAGCCGGAGAGTGAAAGGTGACATTAGTTAGAAAACGCCATCCTTACCCAGTCAGGCAATTATCACACCTGCAGCACGGCTTCTAACGGGAGGGGTCTGCGTACTGGAACCAGAGAGACCTACCAGCGGTAAATCTTTTCTAACTGGAAGTTGCTGTTGACATTTTTCACATGTAGCTAAAGCAGTGCATGGTTTGAATGGAAAAGGGTGGCACTGACCTGGCTGAGGACCACCAGCAGAGCTGCAACCACCAGCACCACAGGCAGCCCAGGCCCCCAAAACACCCTGGAAAGGTTTGGTTTAAAACCATTTCTGACCATTTCATTTAATAATTTAAAACCACTCTTGTTGCCTGTTACTTAAAGCAAATTTCACTGCACCAACCCCCCCCCATACCACCAACACAGTAGATGTTTTACTCTTAAGAAAACCCCTGAGTTATATTCTCCATTAGTACCGTTGCTGCATCTCAGCTGGCTGTAGTATCAGTATTTTAAAAGGCTCTTTGGATTTGCCTTGGATTTGTTTAGTTTGAATGTTTTGCAGGGATCTCTCTCTGGATAACATTACTGGCATGGATTACTCCTTCCAGAGCCTCTTGATCCAATCCTGTGGCTATTCTGTTCCACTCACAGGAGGTATCTCCCCCTGCCTACAGCTCTGCATTTACGCTCGGGCTCATTCCCCGCGAGAGCTCCAGGATGGACCCTAAAGTCCTTTTGTCCTTTTCTTGGTCAATCATTAAAAAGTCATTTCAGAGTAATACAAAATGTCAGACGAAATCACTAAGCAAAGCAAACAATTGTCCATCTAAATGCTAATTAATGTAGGCCATTTTCCTGTGCTCAAGTACTGTCTTCCACCAACAGGTTTGTTTTGAGGGACTGGAAGAAGATCGTGATACAAACAGCTTTCATTTAGCAAAACGTTCCTGACACCAAAACTTGAAAGGTTGCACAAAACAACTTGTCACAATTCACCTTTTTCTAAAGTTTTCATGCTTACCAGACTGGACTTTTGCATTATTATTATTATTTGCATTAAGTATGCAAAACGCCATGGTGGTTCAGAGCAGCACCAGGTATCTATCAGAAGGGGAACCTCTCCTGCAGCTACTCATACTGTGCTGAAGCTGTAACATCTCCCCCCACACCCCCAGTACACATTCTAGCACTGGACATTTGTCCAACACAAATTACCTATATTGAACTTGTCCAGCACGACCCATTCCTGCAAAATACCAGTTAGGAGATTATCGGTTTAGCCTGGAAACGTCTTTCCTGCTGCTCTGCTTGGTGTCAGTACCAGATAAAACCCTCTTAAAATAGTTTGAGGGTCGAGGCATCAATCAATCGCAGACGATATTCTTGCCAGTTTCGTTTGGCAAAGACTTGAGTGATTTCAGGCCTTTGAAGGCCAGGAACAAGTGGCAGATTTTGGTTAAACGATTCCTGCCTTTCGAAGTTACGGCAGCCGGGACATAACGCCCCGTCTCCACATCAGCAGCCGGGCTCTCTGCAACACTACACTGCTCTTTGACTTCCCCAACTAAAAGAATTAGAAGCAAAAACATTAAGAACCCCACTGCAACCTAAAACTGTGGAATTCAGGGCCTTTTTTTTTTAAATAAAATATGCCTTTTAAAGATTGTCATTTATAACATTGCCCACAGAGGTGCCTTTTAACGTAGTTTTGATAGCGCTAAAAGAAACAGCTTGGTCTGACAATCTTTGATGAATGACAACTCTTCAAACCCCGAGACAGACACAGTCCCCACAGAGCTCACCGAGGCAGAGCTTCTCACCCCACGGGAGCGGAGAGAGCCCGACCAGCAGGGCGTTCTCATCGAATAACGCAGCGGCGCTGACAGCTGGAAGCAGCAGCAGAAGGAGTGAGACCCCGTCTGCCCCCAGCCCTCTCCGCTGGCCAGGGAACCCTGCTGCAAACTCCACCAGCGCCTCTTGCAGAGCTACTAAGGCTTAACCCCTCGCTCCAAAACCCGTCAGCCTTGGTAAGTTCGAAGGATATTTTATTTTTATTATCATTATTAATACTGCTAACACTAGTTAGGATCCCAGCAGATGGCAGCAGCACGTCTCCCCAGCAGAGCAGGGAGCAGCTTCTGCAAAGGGCAGCTCCGGACTCTCGGAACAGGCACCAGACTTCGGGGAATCAGACAGACAATGGGAAACACGGGGCACAAACACCGGTTGCAGCTGAAACCAAAATCCGCATTTTATGGTTTTTCCCCCCCCACCACTTAGCAGTGAACACTCAAATTTGCTCTGTTTTTGGCAAATTAGGTAGGCAACTTGGTGCGTGGTGCTTTGGCACCGCCGGGCGCAGTGAAGCAAATCCCGGGAACCCGGGGAAGGTCCCTGCACGGCGCCGGCTGCTGCAGCACCCTCCCGCCTTCAGGAACACCGAGCCCTGCTATGGCATTCCTATGCCCATCTGTAGGCTAAAGCACGGTGGAGAGGGATAAACGCAGCGATTCCATGCCGGTTGTTGAAGAGATTCTTTTCTACTTTGCCAGTCTGGGTTAAGTTCACTTTAAAGCGGGCTGTAGTCAAAGGAGGCGACGTGCCGGGGAGAGCTGCTGTGGAGCGTGATGGTGACGGGATGAGCAAGGGCAGGGCTTGTGCGCAGGGACAGGAGCGGCAGCGACACACGCCTGCCTGAGTTCATCATGGAAATGCTGAAGCACGATGCTTTGGCTCTTCATGAGTGAAAACCTCCGGCAGCGCATTACCCACCCCAAAACATCATAAAGTAGCAGACAAACGAGCTAATGACAAACGCCAATTCAACTGCCAAGTCCGAATCTCTCTCGGCAAGCTAACGGGAAACTCAATACCTCACTCTGCTGATTACTTACTTGAGGAGCTAAACTCGGCTGCCGGGTAAGCTGTGTCTTTGCAGACAATGCAATGACACATCTGAGGAGCGAGATGAAAGGCTCCTTCTCCAGACACTCAAACCATCTGCAGAATAACATCCACTGCCCTCGGGAGCAGAGATAGGACCCTTCGGTTAGCTGGGAGCCTGTGACTAGTGCCGATAGGCGCCCAGAAAGAGCGACGGATAAGCCAGAGAATCCTTATTCGGAGTTAGCTTATGCCTCACCTCACCGAAAAGTCTGTGTTACACTCCTGCCAAAGCCTGCGTCTGTCCTGCCTAAGTCAACTCAAATATAAATACCCAAATCAATGTTTGTGTTCAGCTGCGTTACCTCACACGGCTAAAACTAAATTACACGGGCATTCCTTCACTTTTAGCATTAAACCTCGAATTCAGACTCCTAAATTCAGGCTGCCTGCACCCGCAGGAGTTAACTCAAAACGCCAGGAGCCCAACAGCGACTACTGAGTTCAAATACGTGGGAGCAAAGAGGAACTAACGTCAACCAATTGCACTCCCAGCCCGTGCAGCCTCACAGCTTCCCCAGCGCAGACCTGACCTCCGCGCTTCTGCTTTTATTTAACACCCTCCCTCCTTTTCCTTTTATTTTCTCTCTTTCTTTCTTATTAAGGTGCTGTTATCTGGAAGTAAGAGCTGCGGTTACAGCTCTGCAAGCCCAGTCCCACCAGTGGCCGTTGCTCTGGGGCAGAGGCAGTTGTGGGCCAGGGGGGGACGTTTCTGGCACCGCCGTGCCTGATGTCAGCGGGGGCAGACCCTTCCGCTTTCCTCACTCCTGTTTCTCCCCTCAGCACTTTTTACGGGGTTATATTTAAATATGCAAGCCCGACCTTTTATTCTACTGAATATTACAGCTCTCTCTCTGCACCTTACGGTTTTTTGGCAAATAGAGCTGAGAAAATAAAGACCCAGGAGGAACACCCAGGTAAACAGAAGGCTTGTAGAGAGGATAACCAGGCCTGATCTGACACTGCAATAGCCTGGAACAATTCAGTTAAAAAAACAAACAAACAACACATAAACAGATGGAAATAATCTTTAGATAATTTTTTACAGCAGATTTCTTGTCAGTTTTCATTCTTTTCTATCAACTTTTTAGTACTGCACCGCAGCGAGAGCACAGCAGTGCCAACTGCACAACAGCACCCTCCGACTGGCGACACTTCGCATTTAAATCAGCTCCCCAGGCCTTGGGAATTACGGGAGGCCAGATCAGCCCTAAGATTAACCTACGCCTCCGTGTGCCCCTTCCTCCAGCTTCTCAGAGAAGGTGATTTCATTGCAAACAGCGGGCTGATTACGAGCCACCGACTTTAGGGGCTGGGGCGAAGGAATAAATAACGAGTCTCGCTCTTCCAGGCCTGTCCCACAAAGAACTTTACACCCTGCGCGGGACAAGCCGCAGCCCCGGGCACCCAGTGCTTCTCTGGCACAAACCCAGAACGCGGGCAGTACCGACAGCACAACTCCCCCAGAAAACAGCAGGTCTTCCGGGCTGAGCGCCGGGGAAAGCCCTGCGGGGAGAGCACCCAGGTGCAGGCTTCAAACTTAGTGTGTGTGCTGCAGGAAGTGTGCTGCAACACGCCTGCTCCCCAAAACACACACCTTTCATGTTCCTAACCAGCAGTTCAGAATGGGGCACACAGACAACCACTTATTCAAAAGAAAGACAAAAAACCATCTGAAACCGTGCCGGCTCTGCTTCAGCAACCCTGAAGGGCAATAATGACACACGCTGGGTGAAGGTGGTCACAGAGTACAGTGAAGAGATCGCGCTGCACCGACTGAACCCTCTGAAACAGCGTCCAGGGGAACACAAGGACTGGAGGCAGGACTACAGTACAGCATAATCCCCGTTTCCAGTTAGGAGAGGGGAGCAAAGTCCAGGTATTCTGCTCCAGGTAGCATACAGCACGCTACTGTGGGTCAGACCCTCTCCCAGGCCAAGATCTTGGCAGGTGACTGAAGAAGGAAGATGTTTCCATATGCTTTTAATTTCTAACTCTCAAATCAGGTCAGAATGTATATTCTAACGCTCATTTGTTCATCTGAAATTTTATGGAGAGCAGTTTAGCTCCACAGAGTACATACTCTAACATAAGGTAGATAAACGTGTTGCATGAGCCTCAGAGGAGCCCGCTTGTGTGGCCTGTTAGTCAGAGGTTGCTCTTCACCACCCTACGCCTCGGCCTGCCAACAGAAACAAGCGAAGCCAACTTTCTAAGAACAGAGAACGGGTGAAAAACTGTGTAGTAAGCAGCTTTCACGTGTTCTGATTCAAATGACAGAACCGAGAATGAATTATGATCAGGTAAAAAAAACAAACAAACCAACAAAAACCAAACAAAAAAAAAAGAAAGAAATGGAGAAATCGGTTCGGTTTCTCAGTCTTTACTCACCAGACAACACCAAAGGCTCCATATCCAATAGGTCTGTCCGGCTCAATGTCCAGTTGCTGTTGTGGATGTTGTGAGTGCTGATGATGGTGCGCTTTAACCGCAGCCGCGGCTGCAGCTTGTACCTGAGCTGGGGCGGCTGCAGCTGGTCCAGGGGCCTGGCCCGGTGCCGGTGATGGGAAATATGGCTGCTGCTGCCCCGGGTTTAACATCGCCGCCGCCGCGGCCGCCGCTGCCGCGGCCGCAGCTGCCGAAGAGGCATGCTGCTGCACGGGGTGCACCGCAGCGGCGGAGCCTGGATGCAAGTGATGCTGAGGGTGGTGGTGGTGATGGAGGTGAGGAGGAGGGAGGTGAGGAAGGTGGTGGTGATGGTGGTGGTGGTGACCTGCTGCTGCTGCAGACGTACCGCCATTGTAAGCCGCCATCATTTTTGCGTTGGCTGTCGTGCCACAAAGAGACATTCAAAAAAATGCCCTTTGATTGGATAGCAAGTGGGTCAAGCTGTCATTTGGCCACAAAAATGAAATCTGCTACACTTTAAAAGAAGTTGGGTTTCATCACACACGGCCCACCTTTAAAAACATGGAGCTCAACTGGCCTTATCTCTTCACGAAGCCAAACAATTTGGAGAATCTCTTCATGTGTGCGTGAGCCAGAGTGCACCAACCCTCTTCCCCCAAGAGTCCAGCTGGGGTTGGCTACTGAAACTCCATCCTCGGGCAACTGGCTTGGGTTTGGTTTGGTTTTTTGTTTCTACACTTTTTTTCTTTTTTTTTTTTTTTTTTTGTTGTTTTGTTATAAAAAAGGGAATAGAGCAATCAATCCCCCTTCCCCCCAGAGGGAGGGCTCGGGGTCTCTCCCCTGGAATACCCTGAGAGGACTGACAAGTCTACCCCTTCCATTCCCACACCCTCTCCATGTACCCCCTCGAACCTCCCTGAGCGCCCAGGCACCTCCTACATAGCTCCCTCCTTCCAGGCACCTGCTCCCTCCAACGCGGAAGGGAAAAAAAAAAAGA
>VZTM01034523.1:240995-314399 GCA_013400555.1 Jacana jacana | reverse complement strand
CCCGCAGCCAATCGGACCCGGCCCACCAGGCTCCGCGAGAGCCGCCCCCACCCAATCACCGCGCGGGACCCAGCGCGGCCGGCCCATAGGACTCGGCCGCCGCGGAGACTCCCTGACTCAGTCCCGCCCCCTTGACCCCCGCCGCCCAATCACCGCGCGCCTCCGCGCCCAGAGCCAGCGAGACCCCGCGAGATTCCCTCACCTCACACAACCCTCACCTCGGGTGGCCCCGCCTTCCTCACCTCTCGTGCCAATCACGCGGCGCTGCTCCGGCCTACTGGCCAATTGACTCTCTCCTTCAGCCGAGTCCCGCCCCCAAGACCTGCTTTTGGCCCAATCGCAGCTCCCTATCCGATCCAATTAGCCAATGAGGAGAAACGAAAGCCCGAAAAGGGGTTACTGGGCCAATAGTACTCGGAGGCGAGGCGGCGCCATGATTGACAGCTCTCCTCACCACTGACGAGCGGAGAGGGGCGTTAAAGGAGCCTTTCCTCTTCAAATGGCAGTGCGAGGTGTCCGATGACGGGCGCGGAAGTCGGCGTCGCGGCCCGGCCGCAGGTGGGCAGCCGGCTAATGGGAAGCCGGGAGCCGGCTGATGGGCGACGCGAGCGGCCAATGGCGGCGCCGGGGTGGGGTGAGGTAAGGACGCGACGGGGCGCGGAGGTCACTGTGGGCGCTGAGGGGCGGCGGCGGGAAGGAAGCGGGGCTGGAGGCGGCGGGTCCCTGCGCCCGGGATCCCTGCGCCTCTGGGCTGGTGCAGCTCTACCCGCGCCCTTGCCCGTCCGCCCCAGGGGCGGCGGCGGGTCCTTGAGGGTCGTACGGTCTCTGGGGCGAGCCCGGGGCCGAGCGAGGGAAGAGGAGCTCGGTTCCCTGAGGTAGATGTTTTTGCCTCGGCCCCGCTCTCCAGAGGCGGCTGCTAAAGCTGTCTCTCACCAGGGAGGCTTGCCGACCGCACCTGACGGAAAGGCGAATGTGTTTTAAAGATGGGAGCTGGCCTCAAAATGGGGGGGAAGAGAGGGCTTTTGGGGGTGGATGCGGTGTTTTGGGGTTTGGTTTGAAGACCAGAAGGTGAAGCCTGAAGGCTTTACCCCAAAGGCTGGGAGGGTGCTGGCCCTGAGGGCCTGAGCCCAGCCGTGGGCCCCAGGTGAGCGCAGCACAGCCCGGCTGAGGCAGCGGGGAGAGCGCTGGGGGGCTCGGATCCTTCCAGCGGGTGCTATGGCCGGTCTTCCTCTGTTACTCTCTTCCTGCAGCGTGCTGGTTAACTCGCTGGGAAGCGGTGTCCCATGTGAGGTCCATGTGCTCTCAGGACCAGAACGTTTCTTGGGGCTGGTTGTACTTCACTTACATCATTGATCTCTGTTTGGGGAATGCGGTGTGATTTATTTCTCTTTTTTTATAGCATAAGTATTCCCTAAAATACAGAGATTAATAACAGTTTGCCATTTCTAACACTTTCCTGTGTGTGGATAACAATCATACCTGATTAATAGTTTTACCTCACAAAACCTTGTAGCTATTGGAGCCTTACCCATGGTGGTAGGAGACTTAATTAACTGCTGTAGTGACAAGGAAGTTCCTTCATGTGATTAGATTTGGTGAGCTGTTCCAAAGGACACGAGTGACTGAGGGTGAATTTGTGTGTGTCCCTGCTAGGGGTGAGCTGACAGCCCTGTCTCCTCTGCAGCTGGTTCCTGGCTGCACGGCAGGGAAAGGCCAGCAGAACTCTAAGAGTGCACCAGCATTGCCAAGTCTTACCCCAAATACCTGATGGCACAGTAGCAAGAACTGTCATCTGTCCTTTCCATCTGTGTCTAAAATAACATCAGCTTGGTGTCCTCTGCAAACTTGCCGAGGGTGTCCTCAATCCCATTGTCCATGTTGCTGACAAAGATGTTTACCAGAGCTGGTCCCAGTACTGACCCCTGAGGAACACCACTGATCACTGTTCTCTGCTTGGATGTGGAGCTGCTGTTGGCAACTCTTTGAGTGCAACCACCCAGCCAGGTCACAGCAGCTGAGGGGACGTGCGTATCTTGCACACCCATATGGAGTTCTGTCAGATGCCAGTGCTGAAGAGCCCACCCTAGCAAGTATATCTTCCTTCCACACTGGGTTTATAAATGCTTTTAGTTGGTGCCGCTGGCCTCTGTCATGCTGTGAAGCTTAAGGCTGTCAGTTCAGCTGCTTTTTAAGGGGTGGACAAGATCCTGCTGATTCATACACAGGTATGTGTGAGGAAAAAACTTTTAAAAAAAAAATATTAAGGGAACTTGAAACTGTCCCACCAAGTGCTCAACTTCTAATTGACCTTTGTTTCCTCAGTACCGATCTCTTACTTGAAAGTGTTACGTATTAGTCACCAATCTCTTCTCCTTGGAGGGCTGCAGAATGAACTAATCCTCTACTGCTGTAAGTCAGTGCTGCTTGTGCTTCAGCTCCTCTGAGCGAGGAGCATAAGGCTGCCGGGGGGGAGCTCGTTACAGAGCTGGCTAGTGGAACTTTGAGCAAGAGTCTTTTGTGAGTGGCTCAATGAGCTTGAGCTGCTTGATGGGTGAGTTGGCAAAATCTACCCATAGTAATTTAAACTGGGCAGGTAGAGACACGGCTCTAGGTCCTGCCAAAGCCCAGTTTGATTGCAACTAATTTGTCATCCCCAGTGATGCATGGAGATATGTGATTGGTGACTGCTGCTGATGAGACATGACAGATCAATTCTAATCTCTTACTGGTGAAGACAGTTATTCATGGGGACGTGCATCTGTCTCTTAGTATTTTATTCACAGTAAGAGTGCTGTAAAGCAGTAGCAGGTCTGCTGTTGGAGTATCAAACACGGACTGCTAGTAGAGCTAGATTTGTCAGGCGCTCTTAGCTAAACTCATTTAACAAAACTATATATAAAAGGGAATGCTCTGTTAGAAACATGGTGTGCAGACTTGTCCCTGTATGAAAATCTGCTGTGTCAAGGTTAGTCTATTCTGACTCGAGAGAGATTTGTTTTCCCCTTGGATTTGCCATTTGCTTTGCAGGGGAATAATCTTTTTTTACAGCACTTGGCATAAGAGCAAGGGATGGAAGACAATTTATAATCAGCCAGTTCTATTTCTTTGATGCTCCTCAGCAATATTTTAACCTTAAAATTCTCTACAAAAGCTTGTCTCATTGCACAGTATAAAGTGTTATGGTCCAGTTCCAAAGGAAGGCTTTGTGGGCTTTCTCTTGTACCACAAGAACTGGCTAAAGCAGGACTATGAATGTTAGGATAAGTCTTTTGATTTCGTGGCAGAGTATTGTGCATAAATGTCCTTCAGCACTTATCCATGATGGCTTTTGTAATACATTAATGCAGAAAAAGTAACATTACGTGGAACAAAGCATAATAAAATGCTTGCACAGATTTGTCTCCCCACAAAAGGGGTGCTCTGAGCTGTACTGGTGATAAGTTATCATGTGGGTGTTTGACAAGCCCACACGTACCTTGATGTACAGCCCTGCAGACGCAGTCCTTGGTGCTCTGTAACGCCTTGGTAATGCTTTATTCATAAATCCGAACGCTGAAGCCCGTAAGGTGTCACAAACGTGGTGCTAGTGCCTGTGAGTTTGAGGAGGTTTGATTAGTCAGATAAATATGCTCTAAATAAACTGTGGTCCTACCATACAACAGAACAAACATTGATGTACACAGTGTCGTAGGATTAAGATTCTTGCTGGTCTATAACAGTCCTTTTATTTGCAAATAATAATTTTCTGCAGATTTCATCTTTAAAACCTTTTTTTCAACAAAACTGGAAAAGGAGAAATGAATCTGTTGATAAAATCCAGTGAGGAACTGTGGGAAAGAATGTTTTGTTTTAACTGATTATGTATAGAGGTTTGTATCTTAAAGTTTGCAGGGATGGCAATATGTGCTCATCCAAGAGGGCAGGGTCTGCTTGTCGTGTTGAATGAGGCAGAAATCCCTGCCCTGCTCCGGGCAGTGGATTAATAAGATGGGGGGGAGGAACTCCAGTAGTCAAGTGATGACCTAGAATAAGGTTGTA
This sequence comes from Jacana jacana, assembly GCA_013400555.1. Taxonomy (NCBI): domain Eukaryota; kingdom Metazoa; phylum Chordata; class Aves; order Charadriiformes; family Jacanidae; genus Jacana; species Jacana jacana. The sequence goes on along the minus strand of VZTM01034523.1, from coordinate 310,361 downwards.
TGTCTGTCAAAGGCACATTGATCAGGATGAGCCTCATCTTTTTCTTTAAAGCAGCAGTGTGGGAACTTGGCTGCTGCTTTGAAAAGTGATTAAAATGATGGACCTATACGTACTTTGGAGCTGCTCTGATAGGGCCCAGGGACGGGGTAGGGGACGATGGGTGTGAATGACAGCTGGTGTCATCCAGGATAGTGCCTGTCTGAGATGGAGATTGGACTCTACAGGCACTTAGGGTGCCTCACTGGCCTGTCAGCCCTGTCTGTGGCTCTTGCAGCGTGCTTTTTGTGGGGGTCAGGTTTTGCAGTTGACAGCTCTGCCCCGAGTTTTAGAATACTCTTCATACAGACAGGGTGTCATGATTAGCACAGGGGCCTGCAGTCACCCCAGGGACTGTCTCTTCCGAAGCACTGCGCTCCGTACCCCGAAGTGCTCGCTGCCCAAAAGGGTTTTCTTTGGAATTTGTGACACAGTTACTGTGTTCTCTGCTCACTGCAGAGCTGCACCGTGAGCTTGGCTTTAGCTGCCAGTGCTCAGTTGCTTAGAGTTGGTTTATACTAATTTGCCATTTGAAGACTTTGGCCTGATTGTTTAGTTCTTTGTCTCATTTTCCTTCTTGCTGCTAAACACCAGTTGCAGGAGGCCGAGGGGAGGTCTTTGTCCCCTGTGGCTTTTTGGAGAAAGTGACAGTTCTGCAGTTCTCTCTGTTCTACATTTCTTTGCACCAGAAATGACCCTGCTGCTCTTTGTCACCAGTGTTTCCTTTTATCCCTCTCCTGGCAGCTGCTCTTGCTTCATTTTGATGTTGGAACAGCAAATGAACTCCCTCTGAAGCAAATGTCATGCCAGTAAAGACATTGAAGCAGCAAGAAAATCATCTCCGTCTCTGAAGGCTGAATTGGAGACCTTTGTGAATGAGATGTTCTTAAAATAGCTCCACAGCATGTTATCTTCCCTAGAAGGTGGAGAATTGAAAACACCACCAGAAGCCACTTCTTTCTGTGTGAGCAGAATCCCTAATGGGTTTTTTGGAGTGGGGAGAGAAGCAGGTTACTTCCTTTTCCTCCAAATGAAAATAGGTGCAATAACACCTGAGCACTTTGTGTTTCTGCTGGCTCTTCTAGTCAGTGATGAGGGAGTACACCAGTGCTTAGGATATGGGGAATTTTCTGGCCTGCAGTTAATCAGAATAAAAAGCACTGTTGCTGAGGTGGTATTTTTTGAAATGCTGTCCTTCAGAGATCTGGCTTCCTGCTCTGGCTGGCCCACTCCTGGCTTTTAATTCTGTCATTGATGCCAGTGACAGCGAATTGAACAAAGCCACCGAGTCGATGGGGATTGATCGTGTGCCTCTTGCTAAGGGTTGGTTTGCAACATCACGGCTGATGGTCAGGATTATTTCTTGTCCTGCACTCAATTACACTGAAACAAAGTGCTTGCAGCCACTTGCTCTGTCAGATTACCTCTGTTTTGACCCAATAGTCTATAGGTATGACTCAGTGAAGTCCAGGGTAGGAGATTAAACCTTCAGATTGTTAAAATCTTGCAGGTGATGATATAGATGTAAGCACCAGTTAGTTCTGTTTGCTCTAGCTTTATGATGATAGTGCAAAGTCCAGCCTGATTCCTCTTTCCCCCCACTTTATTTCCAGTTTGGCTAGCTTCTTGGTGCTTTTACATGTAATGACTAATTTGATCTAGCACGATAGCTCATGACTCCTTCCCCATGACAGAGTTCCTTAAGGCTTGTAACAGAGCACATGCATTCAGTATCAAACCCAAGAACAGTGTGTTCTGGACACACTTAAAGAGCAGTTTATAGATGGTGATCTTTGCAGCAGCACACTGATCCATTACAGCAGGGCAGTTCCCAGAGGTGACTCCAGTTCCTCTCAGGTACAGAGTAGTGATTATTCCCTGTGCTCTGTTACTGTATTTCTGTCATACACAAATAGTCAAGATAGGAATACAGCCAGGACCCAAACTGCTGCAAACTCATAGGAAACAAACTTTCAGCTTGGTTCGTGGTGTTTCACTCCAGCGTTGGCTTCAGCGTGTGACACGGGTAAGCTGGGGTAATGTAATGCTAATTCAACTTCAGTTTACACAGACTGTTTGTTATAATTAGTGCACCTTGAAGCCTGCACTTTATTGGGCAGTCACAGATGTGTAAAACAAACTTCATACAGACTCTGGAATTACAGCCACGTATCTGACAGTAGGCTCTGGAAACGTTGATTTGGAGTGGAGTGTGTGGAGGCAAATGCTCACTTCCTTCATTAAGTCAGCATGGCCCACTCCAAACCTGCCTCCCTGCTGGCTTTTGTTTGGGGCCTGGCTTAGGAGCAGGGTTCTTTAGCTGTGCTATGATGGAAATAGCTTAAAGATCATCTTTTTTGTGCGGTGTGTGGAGCCGCTCAGTGCCTTGTTCTCCGTGTGCTTTATGTGGCTCCCGTCAGGCAGCGCAATGGGTGTTTGTACGGGTGGTACCTGCTGGAGCCTGTTGTTTGTGCCGAGGTTTCACCATGGGTTTACAGACCTTTGGATGCTTTGAGCTCATACCCGTTGCAGGAAGGTGTCTCACATGTAGAGCTATTAAGTTATGCTGCACATCGTGGTGTTATTGAAGGATCTGTTCAGGGGAATTTCAAATAGCCGATCTCTGGTAATCGGCAATAAATGTAAAGCCAACAGCTTTTTACCTTTACTGTGGTTTTCTTTCCCCACAGTATTGTTAATAAGAAACCAATTTCTCCAGGCAAAAACCACTGTGGGATTTTGACCCGTGTGTGACAGTACATTTATATCTTTCCAAGAGTTGCATCACTATTTGCTGCCTGTTCAAACACGTCACATGTTTAGTGACCTTGTTCTTCTGCGTGACCCACTGCCGCTGGAGTGAAAAGTAGTTAAAAATAATACCCAGCCAGAAGTTCAGCAGAGTTGCTCTAAATGACCCCAGCAGAGGCTCTGCACACCCACAGCCCGTACGGGAGCGGGGATTCCCGGCTGCTGTGGTGTCGGGTGCTGTGTGCAGGGAACCCATGGGGCTGTGAGGGTGAACCCGCTGTGGTTCCAGCCCTGTGCACTCTCTTACAGTTGGGATGCTCCTCGGACTGCGGTTGCTGGTAGGTGCTTTTGATTCACGTGTTTGCTGCAGCGTACTGCTAATGCCAGTGTGTTAGTGTCCATGGGGACAACTGGTTGTTTATTGTGCTCCTCAACCTGGTGAGTAATGGCAGGTGTGGAGGCAAAGATCCGGAGGTTTCTCTGTCAGGACATCTCTGACAGTAATCGTGTACGCCTTGGTTTGACGTTGGGTAAGCACGTTTGCTTAATTCAGCATTGAGCTTACAGCTCCTCAAACAGGATGTTGTTTTGATTCAAACCTACTGGCTGAGAGAGACAGCGGGCTAGGAAATAACCTTCACTTACAGGAAACTTGGGAACTACTGGTTTGAGTGGTTGGAAAGTCTGTTTTAGTGAGACAACAACCATTGTGCTGTATGTGGAGACTTCTGTTAGATTAAGAGCTCTGGTTGATGTGGCATTTGTCCACCCAAATGATCAGCTGCCTTCGGGTGTTGATTTACTGATAGCCCCAGGAGCCCCCGTCCAACGTTCAGCCTTAGCAGCAGGACATGGGGACAGGTACAGCAGGGGCTGGCTTGGCCAGCACCCCTCTCTGCTCCCAGTGTATCCCAGTGCTCTCGTTCTGAAGTCCAGGACCTTCCACTTGTGTCAGACAAATTGTGCAGATTAAGCAGTACTCCCCGTGAGGTGCGTTTTGAGAATTCATTAGTTCTGCTGCTGCCTCACATAATCCTTTATTTGAAATCAGATGTTTTTGAAGAAAATAAACCTTGTGTTATGTGCACTTGGGAGCAGAAAAATGCTTGCCTCACATGTGACATATGTATTAGCTGCTTTTATGCATTATGTTATAAATAATTTAATGAGTGCAGTACCTGTCTTGCTTATGGAATTGAGAAATTTGCGTAGGAGCGGGCAGTGAAATTAATTGGGGAAAGTCTGAATCAGCATTTCACCAGAAACATGAAGGGAGTCTTGTACAGGTCTGTGAATATCTGAGTACTTTTATTTTTCCTGGACTCAGTGGAAGGTGAATTGATAAATAGAAGTACTAGATACAAAATTGAAATCACCAGTTGAAGAATATGGACTTTTATAGCAAACAGTTTCTTAGTTATATGCAGATAAGTTTAACCAGAAGTATTAAACATTTGACATCTTCAATTTATCACCTTCGTGTGAAGGTAGAAATAAATGTGTTTTGTCAGTAATGCTAGTTATTTCCACCAAAGTTTTTTAAGTTCTCTTAGTTGTTTAAAGGCCATTAATGTTTTTTCTAATGCTGCTTTTTGACATGGTAATATCCCTTTAAGGGTTTTCTTTACCAGATCAATTCCTTTCCTGCTTGGAGACCTAAAGCTTTTCAGCTGTCCATCCAATTTATCCTTCTGGACTAAATTTCTCCTATGAAGATAACCAGCAGCAATACTCCCCTCAGGAGATTCCTCTCCATTAGTTACGCATCACCAATTCCTGTGGTGCTGGTGGCCGGGTCAGTTGTAAGGAGGCAGGTTTGTGAACAGCTATGGCTGCTCAGGACTTCTCTTTTTCGGGGAGGATTTTGGTTCTGAAATGCACCTTTCACAAGGCTGCTGCTGAAAGCCTGTGGATTTACACGAGTGCGTGAGGGAATACAGGGTGGCTTTAGACAGCTCCTTTTGGGACATTAATTGCCTACAGGTTTCACGCAGGAGGGGTGAGGGGCCATGCTACACACAGCTAGGTGGATCTGCTCTGAAACTGGGTGTGATGGAGGTTCCTCCTGGAGATCCAGGGCTCTCAATGCACAAGGGCTGTTCCTCGCTCGGGCAGTAACTCCTGGGCTGTGCGGTGCCTCTCGTGAGGAGCAGTCTCACTCCAGGCATCCCAGAGGCTGCAGCTGACTTGTCTTTTCCCCTCTGGTCTTAATGAAATTCAATTTAATTCACTGTGAAGGAAAGTGGGATGCAAGTAGTCTAAGGGAGACTGGGGTGGCACAGTAGCAGTCTGGCACTGGAGAGAAGGGGGTGCAGTCTGAAGCTGTGCCTGAGGTGACAGTCCCGTTCCGAAGCCACTGTTGCAGCCGTAGGTACCAAAGGCTGTGATGGAGTATGTGGCTCTTGTTCCAACAGGCACAGAGCCCTGTTTTTGCAGTGTGATGCTGTGCTGCCCATGGCATCAAAGACTTCCCATCTATTACACCTAAGCCTTTCTGAATTGCTTCTGCTCATGAGCCGATGTTAGTCAGGTTCCCGTTGTTCAGTGGAGTTCGTGGATGTTACCAGTGTCCCTTCTGCCTGGAAGCCCCCTCAGTGCATCTCATTGCATGAGTCTGTGCATTTATTTCTTTATTCCTGGGTTTGGGGGGGAGGTTTTTTGTGCTGTACGTGATGAGACAGACTTGGTGAGTGCTAAGCATGATTCAGCTGTGTTTTCTACTCTAACTACAACTTCTGTTTCTCCAGCTCCTCAACATCATCAGCCAAGTTAAGAAAGAGGAAAGAAACTAAGGTTTTGCGCTGTATTGATAATGTGAGAGACCAATGCAATCTAGCAGGAAAGCAGGTTACTCCCCAGCTGGAATGCAGACCAGGCTTCAGTTAATCCCTCCCTCAGCCAGAGAAAGGTGGGTTTAATCTATTTATTATACATTTGGTTGTTTATTTCAGCCCTGATACAGCTGCAAATGCCCTAGTGCTGTTAGTCTCCTACAATCCGTTTGCTGTGTTAGCAGATGTACTGGGACGTGGAGCTGTTTCCAGTTGGTCCAGTCTGATCCCAGGTAGTGCCAGGGATCTCTACAGAAGTACATTACAGGAGAACATGTAATTCTTTAAGAACCTGCTACCAGCTCTCTCTAAGATACACAGCTGTCTAAAAAAAAAACCTTTTCACAATTTTCAAGACAGAACTAACTTGGTGTGGTTGTTGTTGAAGGAAAACTCAATGGACAAACCCATAGAGGAAGTTGATTCAAATGAAGCACTGAAATAAGTGGGGAGTTGGGCATTGAGTCTGTCCTTACCCCTCACTCACTCGATGAGTGTTTTGTGTTAAAAGTAACGTGTCTGCAGGATGAGGCTCCAACATCTGGTCCTGCTGAAACAAAATGATTTGCTTGTGGGTTTTTTTTTTCTTCTCCCCATTCTTCCAACATCTGCGTGTGTAGATCTGGTCTGTGTATATTAATTGCATCTAATTCTGCTCCTTTCCAGGGAAAATGCACCACAGGGAGTGGGATGCTGTCTTTGGGTGGGAGGGAGTGCTGGGGTGTGGGGTTTTGTACCACCAGTCACTTCTGTTAGGTGCTGGGGGGCTGGCTGTAAGTCAGTCACGTGGATGGGGAGGCCGTGCACGGCTCTGTTCTCAGGTGTGTTTGTGAAACGGGGAGCTTGAGCCTGTCTGCCTGCTGAAACGTTCCTGTCACCTTACCTGGCTAAACAGTGCCAGTCAGTTGCCTTATTTCCTGTTCCCAGGAGGTGTGCAGGCCAGTCACCGCTGCTTACAAAGTATTCCACGTTGAAAATGGTTGATATTGGTGTTGGGACTTTGATTGGGGTTCTGTTTGGGTTTGGTTTTTTACTTCATACGCTGATCCCCTCAGTTGATCCTGAATCTGTCTTCCTGACTGTCTCCTGTTTCCACAGCTCTGGCAGTGGCTATTCTGATAGGAAGCACTATATTTTCTTTGGTTTGTTTTGAATGATTGCTAAAATAGATATGGTTGCATGTGTCAATTTCAAGATTCAGTTTATGAATGTGACTTTATTTCTTCTCAGGATTTGTACTATAAAAAGACAAGTACATAAAGGTTCATGGCAAGAAAATAGAAGGAACCTGAACAATAGACTTGAAATAATATTTGGAAATCCTCTCTGATCTCTAATTATCCTGATGTTAATTGTGTCTTCCAGTCTTCAAACTATGCTCTATTTGGAATCATCACGTGCTTAAATCCATTCCTGTCCAGGAAAATGCTTGAGCTTAATTTTAAGCACGTGCCTAAGTTATATTAGTTAAATGGCTCCTAACTACTTGCTGAAATCCTATCCAGCGTTAGACTGACCAAATAGATTAAAATTGTTGTGTAAATACTGCAGGAAATAAAGGTGGGTGCTGGTTTTGCTATGAACTTATCACTGGTTTTGACTTTTACAGTCACTTTTATGGTGTACAGTTGGAATCGGAGAAGAATGGAAGTTTCAACTAATTTTTTAATATGCTGAAATGTATTAAGTTACACAAAAGAATCCATATTACAGTAATCCTGCATACACACAGAAAAAGAGTAGCCAGCGTGCGTGGCAGATGGTTTCAAAGGAAATCCTCGAGAGCTAGGATTAAAAAGCAATTTTCAGCAAGTTTAAAATGGGTCTCCATATTTGGGTCACGGATATTAACCCTTTCATTGCAAACAAATGAGGTAGGAGTCTCGTTGGATTATTATGGAAGTGTTTCTCAACAAAAGCTGGCCCGTGTGCCCTGTGGCAGAGAGGAAGGGGGTGCTGGCAGATTCGGGTCCTGTTCTGCCAGCAGTGGGCATAGGCAGGGGCAGGGGGATGCTGTGAGTAAACGGGGCTCATCATTTGCCCAACCAACACTGGCAACCCTGGTAAAAACAATGTGTATTTGGCTTGTTTTTGTCTGTGCACTGAAGCAAATTTACATAAAGACAAAAATTTGAAGAACAAAAGGTAAAAACAGATTTTCTCAAACATGTTTTAGGGGCACACTAGAACCTGCTTTTTATTTTTATTTTTTCTCCAAAGGTTTATCTTCTAAAATTCCCAGCACTGTTCCAGGCTGCAGCTGTGTGCTGGTGCTGCTGGGGCATCTAGAAATACCAGCATCAGTATGAAACCTAAAAGCTATTGAGTGCAGACGAGCTTTGTATTCCAAGAGCAAGAGAAGACAGCGGGCTTTAGTTGGTATAAATAGCCCAGCAAGGTGGAGATTATTGGCTTGAACTAAATGACACCAGCTAGTAATCATGTTAGGGGTGTAATTTTGTGGGACATCGGAGCTCCTTATATCACATCGGAGCTCCTGGCAGCGTAACGGCACCTCGTGTGACACGAACTTCTCTTTCACAGAGTTCTGTTTCCAAATAGAAATCTGAGTTGGACCTGAGGCTGTGTTTATCAGTAACCAGTGAAATGCAGCACCTGGTACTGGTTTGCAGGTTCTCAAGGCTCAGCCGGGTGTATTTGGAGTGCGTTTGGAAAGCTTTCTGAGCAAAGGTGCCTGATGCTCTAAGTGAATTATAGAAGTAATTGCTGGTTTAGGTTTCAGCCCACAGAGAAGTTAATTGCATCGCTCTTTGGCTGTTTTATCGGCTACGTGTTAACAGCACAGGACAATCTGCTCCTGAAAGGGCATCATAAATGTCCTAGTGGGATAACTAACTGCAGGTATATCTACAAAATGTTAATTAACAATGCTAAATAATAGGTATTTTTTCCTCAGGACTGAATCAAAGCAAATATGAGAGGTCCTGTCTGCTAATCAGAAAATTCAGGTGCTGGGTGAAAGTAATGTTAGAAGGCTGCTCTCAGTCTCCAGTTCTACCAAAGCTAGAAAGCCTCAGTGGACTTCTTGGAGCCCGTGTTCCCAATGTAATTATGTGCCTTCAGAGGGCAATTATGAGCACCTAAATTAGCTATCAAATATTGACGATCTCAAGCTGTTGTCAGCCATCATGTGTCACCCAACGATGATGCTATTAATACTTGGGGAAAAAAACCCTTCTCCCATGACAACAGTTCTCTTTGATCTGTGTGTTTGTAACTGTAGTTCAGGATTTTGCCTTAGATTTTTCAAAGACTTGTATCTCTCAAAGGGATCCTCCTGTCATTGTTATCTTCCAGGACTTTTGTTTCAAGTGGTTTTTGAAAGTTTCTGTGAAGTCGCAGATGATCTGAGCTAAGACCTGATCCAGATGTCTCTGGATAGGCAGAGCAATCCATTCTCTTGACTTCCACAAACTTATGATCAAGTTCTAAATAAGGGAATTAGAGTTGGCTGTAGGGAGTTTGTTGATTTCCTCCACTCACTGTTCACTCAAGCGTTCGATAAAGCAGGAGATTCTCATATGGAGTCAACAGTCTCGTGGGTCAAGAGCAGTTGTGTGTTGGGGCAGTGGAAGGGGAGTGCAGATCTCCAAAGGGTAGAACAGATGGGTGGAAAAACAGCACCTAACTTCCCCTGTTAGGGACCAAAGCAGAGTCATCCAGCAACTACACCGAGGTGTAGATCTGAAGCCAGGTGTGACACGCTGCTGAAGTGTGTCCTAAGGAATACTGTTTATGGGAAGATTGTCTGCTAGAGCTGGAAAAATGAGCTACTTTGGTTGTGCTTGTTTGCTTTCACTTAAAGTAGTAGCTGCCAGGGAAGTAATTGCTAGTTTTCTGCAGCCTTTTTGGAGATGCCCTTTGGAAGTGAGGGTCGGTTCTGCAAGTAGGGCATTGTCCCAGAGTTACTCCCGTCGTTCCTCCTGCGGTGCTCTGAGGTGAGGTTGCACCGTGACGGCAGTGGGAATGGAAAGCCAAGTGCCCATCCAGGCCTAAGACTTCTGAACTCTTACTGAGGAGCTACCAGGCTTTCCCAGTGTTGATAAACGCTCTTGCCAAAGCAGTGTCCTGCACTCTGACAAATATGTGAACCTCTGGAATTATTACGGCATCGTGCAGAGTTCTGAATGCTACAGACTGTGGCTCTTTCAAGTCGTTAAATGCTTGCTCACCTTCAGAACTCTTACTGGGAAGTACTGAATATTCATTTCCACCGAGTGCTCTGGAATTCTCTCCACTGGTATCTTTTTGTACTGTATATTTATAAAAAAGTGGGTTTGAGTAGATTGCTGAAAGCAATAACGTACCCGTATCAAGGCCATGAACCCAGTTTAATGTAACTGGTTAAGGAAAGGAAAAGCTCACAGGCTGATGCACTGCGCTGCGGATGGGCCCCTCTGCTGCTCTTCACCCATGGTACTTTAGGTAGCAAGTTGAAGAGAAACAGATAATGAAAATTGATTCTTCTCTGCAGGTCTCTTGTGCTTACTGTTGGACTTCAACAGACCTAATCTGTGAAGATAATTGAAGTTCCTTTGCTCTGAATGCTGTAAGTGATTTGTTTGTTTTATGGAAATCCTTAGGAGCTTGTTTGCCTCATAGGGGAGAATGCCAAATCCCAAACAACTGGTTGAAACCAAGTTGGTGCAGATTTGTTATATGACTATATGTGTTTGCAAGAGATATTTCTCAAGAGCATTTTGTATTCAGGAGCACCCCGTCTCCATTCTGGCCTTGCTGAGAAATGCAGTAGCAGAATCCTAATTGCCAACTGCTGGTAAAGATACCAAAGGAGACACTATCTTCATACTTCTGCTGGGACTAAGACTGGGTTAGTAACCTCAGCAGGGTGGAGGGAGTCTGCTGTTGCTGTGGGTTGTATTTGGTTGAGAATAAACACCTGAAGTGTCAGTGTAGCATCTTAGCTATCCTGTAGAGAACTTGGAGGGGCCATGAAACTGGTGAGTGAGAAACGTTCCCATCGGTACTGACAGAGGGTGCTGGCTGCTCCTCAGCCTAACTCCTGGCTGAATTGCAGGTGCCATGATAGTACAGTGGGAGACCCAAAATACATCTTTACTGTTCAGTAGACTTCTCACAGGAGAGGCCTTGCCTGTGTTAAACCCTGTCTGTGCAGAAACATGGCTTCTGGAGCCCCTGGGGTGAGACCCCCAGAGTACAGGGAGTCTAGCAGCTGTGGCCTGGAGGCTGCTGTGGGAGGCAGAATGCAGCGAGGGGGCTGGAAATGGAACGCTGTGGTTTGGACCTTGTTTCAGTGCCCCTTTAGCATCCTTATGACACAGCTCTCGTTGTGATTAACAGCCAAGCACGTGGCTGATGCACCATTTCTTGCTTCTACAAAAGTGTCTTTCAAACGGTTGGTATCCTTGCACCAATGAAAATGTGCAAAGAGCTCTTCATACCCTTTCCCCCCTAAGCTGTGGGTGCACTTCTCTGGGTTGTAGAACAAAGAACAAATTCCACAGCCAACACCTGCACCTGGCTCAGTTAAGTGAGTATTTGGCGTAGCTGCTCGGCTGCCTTCTGCCAGGAGAGCCTTGCTGATAGAGTTGTGCAGGGGTGAAGGTCTGATAATGTCCTTTTGGTTTGCCAAAGCTATTTTCTTCATTTGTCAGAGTCAAAATTTTGTTGGAAGGAAAAATATCTTTGTACCTTCAAACATCAGAGGTTAACTAATGGCTAATCAAACTTTTTTTAACCAGCCCCATTAAGATGATGATGGTGTATCTCTTCGGTTCCAATGGCAGACACATCACATATGGGTTGCCGTTCTGATGGCTTTGAACGGTAATCTGACCCATAAAAACTGAGGCATGATATGCAAACTGATGTTTTTCCTGGCCTGCCCTATTCTTGGTGCCATCTGTGGTAGGATGGAAATGAGCCTGCTCCCAGTGTGGTCTGCCAGTTTTAAGCAGAGTGGTAGTGCCAATCGCAGATGGATTCTAAAGAATAGCTTCATGTGAACAAGCAGAGAAGGAAGATGCTCCTGGGAGCAGGAAGGCTCACTTAAAAGCATATTCTATCTCTTAAATCTTGTAGCCTATAGACCCTCCTTCAGACCTTTCTGTGAATTCATCTCAGATCAAAAACTAAGCTATTTTTTCACCCAGTTTCCATGAGATCTCAGCTCTGTTCAGTTTGAGAGGTCTGTGCTCTGGTGTTAGAGATTCAACCTCCTTGTCTGATGTGTAACCACAAGTGTCCTGGTACGATTTATAAACCAGAGAAACGCATTAAGTGACTTTCACTGGTTAGGAATATGGTCTGAAATCTCTGATTATTTTTTTTTTTCAATCTCTTTAAATCGATTGCATTGTTTGAACAACCATTTGCTTTTTCAGTAAGGAAGTGTGTAAAAAGGCACCCATGAATTTCATGTTCGTGACACTCCTGAACATCCCTCTCAAGTCCTTTTTAAGCCTTTTATTTCCAGGCTAAATAAACACCAATTTCTGCAATGTCTCATCTACTCCCTTTAATTACTGCTGTTGAGAGAAAGTTTCTGCCGATGCAAATGTGCTATTTTGTCATGTCACATCAAATTGCATCAGCCTTATATTTAGGAACAAAAAGAGGGGGAGGCAGAGACAGGATGTGGCTACAAATGGAACCAAAGGGTTTTCTTAAATATAGGCTGAAAATAGACAGTTGAGGCAGCGATGCTTTTTCAAGCAAAAATCCATGAAAGGGAAAATCAAGTCTGTGACGACGGAAATGAAAAGCAGGGCTGGGGCTGCGCGAGGAGGGAGCTCTGGATGGAGGCGTGGGCTGGTGTCAGGGGAAGGCTGATGAGCTCCTTTACACAAACACCCTTTGCAATGTCAGAGGGGTGTGAAGCGCCTTTAGAAGGTGTTAGACCACGAACATCTCCTTGTGCCTTCGGTGCTGGCTCAAAGGGTTCCTGGCCATGCTCCCCTCCAGCTTCTTGCAGGGCATGCGCCGGCCTAGTGCTTTGTAGAGCAGCATGCATTCTAGTAGCTTAGGAGGTCTTTGGAGTGCTAATACATACAGTGCCTAGAGACTCAAAGTCTCTTTAAACGGGAATCAACCCTTAAAAGGCTCTGGCACTGCAGGAGTGGTGCCTTCCATTGGTAACAGTTGCCTGGAACACCTGGGTTACTGCAACGAAACTGCTGCAGTCACAGCACTGGAGCCCAGTCATTCAGGGTGCCAGAAAATGTAAGGTTTTGTGGTTCACTAGTAATTAATAGATATGTTCCTGCTTACACCAGCCAAGAAGTTCAATGTTGCCTTCAGTGGCGTTTGCCTGGAGAAACTGGTAGAAGAACAAGGGCATCCAAATCCAGTTCCAGCAGCAGCACTCCAGATTCTTGTCTTGGACAGAAGGTCATTTCTGACAATGCACACTTCACTTTGCTGCTTTTAATGACTTCCAGCTGTAACTCTCAGCTCACTGAACTGGACTGAATGGGTTGTGGTAAACGGGCAGATGTGGTAGCTGTCCAGATAAATGTAGGAGACTTCAAATAAGCCATCACACTAAATTTATTTTGAAATGTAGTGTCTATTCATATTTTTTTAAAAAGTGTTCTTCAGGAAAGTCAGTTTGGTTCTTCAGCAACCCTTAGGAGCTTCCCTGTGGAAAACACTTCCTGCCCTCTCAGATCTGGGCAGAAAATGATCTATTGAAATAAAATGTATAAATTATGCATGTAGTACAGCTTGCTTTGAAAAGATGAGCCTGATCAGAGCCTGATGGCAATTAAACTGAGTTGTGAAAGATCAGCTGTGTTTGAGGATCAGCAGCCCCTGGATGCGGGTGTGTCTGTGGGTGTGTGAGCAGCACCTCCTGATCCAATTGGAAAAATACTATTCATTTCTACAGCGAAACACTTGGGGACTCTCCTCAGGAGAAATTGGTGGTGTTAGAGGTAATATTTCTTATTCTTGTCACCAAGGATAATAAAAACGCAGAAGCAGCTTGTGTATTTACAGCATTATGACAAATGTGAGTGAAGTGGTGTTTCAGGCTGAAGCAAGGTGGGGAAAGGCACCAGCTCTTCAGGGTGGGATGTTAACAGCCCTCCAGGACTGAAACCACCGAGAGCTTACAGTCTTGATAGCACACAACCCATGGAGCTAAATCCACCTACACAGCGAAGCTTGATGGGAACAAGGCTATGAAAGTTCCACCCCTGGCTTTGTCCAGAACCCCAGCCTGAGCAGCAGGAGGCTCGTGGCTGTGCCCTGGTGGCAGTAGTTCTGTCTCTGGTGAGCTTTGAGGGCATCCCTTGTCTGGGGCATGGGGCTGGGCTGCAGTGGAGCTGTAACAGTCCAGTGTGCTTCCTCTGGGAGCCTTGTAGGGATTCTGGCAGTACTGAAGTACTCTTAATTTCCACAGAATGTCTTGTTTGTCACTCACATCTGGGGAAGGGGATTACACTGAAAGATGGTCACATCTGGTTATTTTTTTCCTCCAATCACTTTTCTAGTACCTGAGAATTAAAGTCCCCCAGTAAAATATGTGTGTTTTCGTAGCAAGGAGTGCATTTCTATTGCACTTTTTCAAAGCAAATCACAGAACTATTAAGTGGGGAAGGAAAAAGATTGTTTTTATAGTTGGGGTTTGTTTGTTTTGAACTGAATAAGTCTGAAAATACTAGATAAAAACTGCAGATCAAATGAAAAGACTCTGTAAGCATTCTCCAGATTCTTCATCAAAAAACCACCCAACTGACAAGGCTACAAGAAGAAAATGCTCTTAATTAATGTCTTCAGTTAAAGGAAAAGCATTGTGCATCTCTTAAATATATTATTAAATCTGTATTGTTTAGATAATAGGATGGGGAAAGACACTTGTGCTGAGCACTGTGTCAAATTTGTCAGGGCATGTTTTAATTCTAGCTCACTTGCTGGATTTCACAGCTATTTGTCTGGGTATTGGGGTAATTTGGAAGGTTGAGTGAAGCCAGATGACTGTAATGAACTCATTTTGTGTCTTTGACTCATCCTGGCAAAAAAAAGAGATGCTATTTATGGGGTATTTTATATTGTTAAGACTTCTGTTCCTCCTGTCTCAAACTTTCTCTGGGCCACTGTCTTTGCCCCATCACCAATAATTACATCAAATTAATTCAGCATAATTGAGTTAATTATTAGCACTGGAGGTTAACAACATGACTTCAATTGAACCAAAGCTTTTATCCCCCTTTTCCTGAGGTTGGTGAGTCGGGTGAAACCGAAGGCAGCTCCACTTCCATCAAGTGCTTTTGCCAGTCAGGGGCTCTCCTGCCACATCCCTTCCCTCAGCTGGGTGTTGATAAATGTGCCCTCTGCTGCAGAGGGACAGTGACTCTGTGCCATTCTCTACCAACAGCCAAGTGTGTTAGGAAGGAAGGAAATGTTTTAATTGCCCCAGAGCCCTTCAGTCAAAACCAGAAAGAGAGAATGATCTTTATTAAAGTCATACGCAGAGAGGATATTGTACCAGGTTGAGCTGATGTAAATAAAGAATTAAGCCCTATGCCAAAGATTCTTTTTGGATTGGAGCTGCTGTTGTGAATCACTGCTGAAGGCTCAATCGATAGCGTGACTCCTTGTGCGAGGTGGTAGTTGGAGAACCTGAAGATAGAGTTTCTGTTCCGGCTCTGCCACTGACTCATTGTGAGACTGCACAAGTCGCTTCATCTTCTGCAGCACAGTGTCTTCTCTCTGATAGTTTCCATCCTAGAGGTCCAAGAGGCCAGGGCTGTCCCTTCCACTTGCACATCCCTGGTCTGGGCGCAGCGCAGTGTGGTGTTGGAGTCACCAGTGTCTCCATGTCTCTGTCTCTGCACTGGGATGTGAGAACTCTGCCTTTGCCAGGGGCAAACCCAAGCTTTTGCCATAGTGCCAAGGGCTCAAACTGACCTCCAGCTTTCCCCAGGGTACAGTGTGCTTCCTTTAGTCTGGAGCAACAGCTCTGAGCTGGGCACTCAGATCAAGAGTTTTGGCTTGAACTTGGGGCTGATGATTGGACTCTATGATCCCAAGGGTCTCTTCCAACCAAAGTGATTCTGTGGTTCTAACTGAACTCTACAGGCAGTAAAACAAGCTCTTTCTCCCCTCACTTCGCCTCAGCCGGCGCTACCGTGAGTTACCCAGTCTGGTTGCTGTGCTCTGTGCAGTCCATGAGAAGCAGCTCGGTACCGCAGGAACAGAACGGCCTGCAGAGTTGTACACAGTGCTCTGCTTGCATGTCTCAGTGACAGAATACCCAAAAGGCACCAGGAAAGTGAAAATTTGAAGAAATCATGTCCCAGCTGTAAGATTATTTTTTTTTTTGGTCCCAGTCCAATGGGATGCCCAGGATCCAGTTTGGTTCTGCTCTTGCTGTGTTACCAGGAAGATTAAGAATATTATCTTATTTCTTTCCTTGCATCTTTCGGGGGAAATCAGGACTAAAGATACTTGGTTTGAGTTCTGCAGGAGGAGGGTAGTCATATATACTAACATGGCAATTCTCAACATTTGCTTTCTATTCTCATCCTAAATCATGTCCCTGGCTCTGCCGTGATGAGAGCCCTCTCCCGGGGGGGAGTGCAGGGGGCTCAGGTGCCTCCCAGCACCGCAGGGGGGATTGTGCTCCTGGGGGGCCAGGTCGGTGCTCTAGGTGACTGCAGGCTCATTAAGGGTGGTGGAGGGCCTGTTGCTGTTGTCAGAAGTCTCATCTGCTGGTCAGCTTTCACTGACTGTTTCGGATGGACAGGAGTGCCCTCTCCAGCACCCAGCTTCTGCCTGCCTTTTGGAAGCCCCTGCTGAGTCAGAAGAGGAGAGGAACAGCAGGGACCGAGCTAACGTAGGCAACAGCACGTCTAGTCCTGCGCTCGAGCTGTGTGTAGGCCTGCAATTTAAATATGCTGCACTAGGTAACATCTGCCATCGCTGTCAGCTGTAGTTTTAATTACTTCCCTCTTTTAATTGGATCGAATCGTGAAGCACTGGAATCAGTTGTTAGTCAGCCCTTCCTGGAGCCAGGTGCCGATTTCCTGGATGATGGAGTTCCTTCAACATTTCTCTGTTCATCTCAAAAGAAGGTCTTAA
The DNA here is from genome assembly GCA_013400555.1 of Jacana jacana. Classification (NCBI taxonomy): domain Eukaryota; kingdom Metazoa; phylum Chordata; class Aves; order Charadriiformes; family Jacanidae; genus Jacana; species Jacana jacana. The sequence goes on along the minus strand of VZTM01034523.1, from coordinate 293,655 downwards.
GTCCCTAAAATAAGTGTCTTGTAACACTCAGAGGAGACTGGTTGGAGAAGGAATGGGGGAGGCATGGGGAGCGTGGCACCCTCATACCGCAGCTGCCTTTGTGAGGAGCTCTCTCTTGTGGCATCCCACTGCAGCCAGCAGCGGCTCTCCAGTGATGAGGGTCCTTTCTCAAAAACCAGTTGCTGGACTGGGAACTCTTTGTGTGTGAGAAGCCTGGTGATAGCCAGCATTTCCCTTTGTTTCTCGTATGAAGCAGATTCTCTTTGAGCAAGGCTGGGCTGTGGAGAATGACATAAAGGTTGGGGGAAAACTTGAGATATGGCTTTAAGACGTCAGGAGTGTTCCTAAGATATGGCGGGCATCTGCCCCCATGATTAGCTGTTGGTATGGTAACAATCCCTGATTAGGGAACTGGACAAGTTAAAATCCCTCTTAAGAGGCTAAAGACTCCTAGACTTAAATATTCCATAATACTCCTGCTTATAAACATTTCTCCTATGAACAGGCTTGTATTTTGCTCAAGAAGTGGTGGGCCGAAGCCATCCATGGTATAATGGGAAACCAGGGAAGGCTTTGGCTCAGATTATTACTTGGATTGAGAGCAGGGTTGAAAAAGGCTACGTTTCAGCAGGCGTGGATTTGAAATGAGGCAACAGCACGTTGCTCTTGATGCTGCTGTGCAGGATAATGTGTAGTGGGAAGGACGATTACAGGGCAAACTGCAGCTACCAGGGCATCGTGTGAGTGCTGTGGTCGTTACTGGAGGGATTGTGTGTGTATGGATGGGACTGGGAAGGATGTGCTGGGTAAAAGGAGAGCTCACACTGGAACGGCCTGTTATCCCACAGGGTTATCTCCTTGCACTAAGGTAATGTTAAGAGGTAGACAGTAGGCATTCTTGGTTTGGGGACAAAAAGCAGACCACCAAACAAGGAGCCAACAGTTTTCTATTAGTCTTCAAGCAATAGTCTGGGTCACAGTGACTTCCCTTGCTTTTTTCAGTTCTGACTCTCTACCTTCCCGTGACTTTGTCCTTCTATTGAACTCTTACTCTCCCAAGTAGCGAGTTGGATTGGATGAGCATAAAGGTAAAAATAAACTTCAGCCAGTTTCAGTATATTCCTTCCTGAATTGAGTTAGGATCCATGACAAAACCTTATGTAAGACTTGCTGTTCTTCCCATGCTCGTATCATCATGGAATCATCGCTTCCATTAATCAAAGACAGTGTGTTTGCAGCCTTCAGAAGAGCTTTCATACCTTATGCTGCCAACTGGGTATGTGTCCATTAGTCCATTGGTGGTAGCTTGTGTTGTGCCCAATTGGAAGGTTTTCAGAAACCTGAAGGTTCAAAAGGCATCAGAAGGTGATACAGGCCTGGCCAGAAAGCTGTTACACTGACTCTCCTAGGGCAGCAGCGAGAGCCACGGTCGCTGTGCCAGAGCCCTTCAAAATACAGTATTTGCAAGAAATGAAGGATTGAAAAGGGAGCTTTGCTTTAAAGCTGATGGCACCAAGATATAACTCAGTTCATATTCAGCCATGATCTCAAAGGTAAATACTTACAGACTTGGACACTGAGAACAAAAGTCATGTTGACAGCAGTCAAACTGAGCATTTACTGTTGGGAAGATAAAGTCCTTTTGAGACTCTGTCTTTTATGGTTTTCTTTAAGATGGGAGGAGGTATTGTCAGGAGAAAAGGGGAAGATGAGAAGTTTGAAATGCACCTAAACCAGGGGATTCCTCTCCTGTTGCTTGATGTTTAGTGGGCACACCCCAAACAGCATTACTCTAATTAGTGCGAGCATGCTTATTAATTATCCAGAACAGGCCTCAGTTTGGGCAGCATGTTTCCTCCCCAGTGTAAGACTGCAAGGGTCTCAGTGTTTTATTTGCTGTGTTTGATGTATTACACGTCTCTGCTTTGTGATTCCAAGCGGGAGTGTAAGGGAAAACATTTGCCCTCTGGCTTTGGTTAATTTATGTAAGTGGTCTTCATGGTGACGAGGATTTGATGTCTTTTTGTGGCCAAACCCTAGAGCTTCTGTGCTTTTTCTATAATCCTGCTGATTTACACCTATACGTGGTTTTACCATACAGATCTGTTAAGTTTTTACCTGGACCCTAAGAAAAGCACACTCTAGGTCTGACTTCCAGTAGCCTGGGAGTCACTTTACACCGTGTCAGCAGTGAAGGGGTCATAAAGCGAGTGAGCTGACCTGTGCTCAGTCTGACAGCCCAGTTCTCAGAACTCTTCCTTCTGGGCTGTGGTGGTTTCCTGGTGTGTGAGGTGTAACCTGCACTGCGAGCTGTTTGGGTGTTTTAAAGCACAGCTCCAGACTTAGCTTATCCAGAAACGTAGCACGTTCTCTCTGGTTGCCCTGTTGTCGTTCTGTTCAGCTCTAGCAATCCCTCATCCTCTAGCTCAGCTGGTTCCCTTTTTGTGTTTGCAGGGAGGCAGCTGCTGGCAGCGTTAGGCCTGATACCGACGCTGTAGAACTGCCTGAAGGATGGTCCAAGCCAACAGACAGATCGTTGGGGTCTGTCCTTGAGGCAGTTCTTGTCCCCTTGTGCTCTGTTGATATTGTGTAAAGCCAAGGTCACACTGTGGGGCTCTGCCCCTAGATGTGCTGCTGTTGTGCTCTCCTTTGCTGCTGCTTCTCCGCCTCCTGCGTCAAGCGAAGCACAGTGTGGAGAAGAAGGGGAATAGAAGTGCAGAGAACGAGACTGGCCACCGTCCTTTGTGCGCTAGGCCTTTGCGGATCATATTTGGAACGGACAAAATCCACAACAATGTCAGGCCGCAGCTCGTCAGAAGCAATCACATCAAAGCAGCAGATCTTAATAAAAGCCCAGCGTGCCAGAGAGCTGTGTGTGTGAGAGAGCGACTTCAGCATTGTACGTGCTCACCCACACACGAGACGGGGTGTATCTACGGGGTAGGCCATCGCCTGGGGCCGCGGAACACGCGGTGGCTCTGAGTGAATGTGACTGGGTGGGGAGGGAGGTTGGCTGGTCTGCCCGGGGCAGCGGAGCCCAGGGAGCTGGCCCCGACCACGGCACGCTGCTCCCTCTGTGGTCTGCTGGGCAAGAAAGAAAATACTGTCCCGGGTCATGCCCAGACGAGGCGGATGGTTGGCTGAAACCATGCTCTGCGGTACGTTGTAAGGGTATTTAAGAAGTCAGAGCCCAGAGCCATAGGCTTTTCCTTTCTACCAGCTGGGAACCCGTGAGGGAGGATGGAGTAGCCAAAGACTAAAGAATAAGGAATCATTCCGAGTAGCAGCACTTGGGTGTCTTCCTGCACCGATGGCTAAACATGAACCGAGACGTTTTGTGGGTAAAGAGGTTTCAAGAGGCTTCCAATTTAATTTTTCATTTGGCAGTTTGATCATTACTTTCCCGTGCAGAAAATGTTACTGGCTCATTCTGCACAAAAACTGCTTTGGGAGTCTGTATTCACACTGACAAAAGCATGAAGGCCTAAGGAGCTGGGTTCAGAACCGGGCTCTGAATTTTTAATAGTAAGCTCACTAGTGATTTTTCTTCCTTGCAGTCTGTTATTGGACACTTCAAGAAGGACAGATCGTTTTGGCACCTTAGGTAACTGTACAAGAAGTTCCAATTCCCAAGATACTTAAAGTCACACATGGGTTTGAAAAAGCAGTCCGTTTCTCTGCTGGTTTATGAGTATTATACTTCTGGGAATACTCTGAAGCATCTGCCTAATTAAAACTAAATTAATGCTCCTCAATAGATTCTCTGCATTTGTTTTTCTTAGATTAATTTTTTTTCTTAGAAGGTTTGTTTGCTTAATCCTAATTTGCAGAATTCCCTCTCTACTGTCTTGGTTCCTCATTGTTGAAAACAGGCATAATGCTGCTGTGCTGCTTTACCGGGGTCCTGTAAAACCAGCACGTTAGAGATCGGGGGTGTCACCAGGATAGGGAATAACAAATTCCCAGGTTAGACCTCTGGGGATGTAGCACTTCCAAGTAATGAGGAATCATCTCTCCAGCCTGTGTACTGGGGGGAGAGGGAAGGGGGAGCCAACCTGTAAACAGCAGCAGCTCAGGTAACTCTTGCAGTCCCATAATTAACGCTCCAATCTCCGAGGCCTGGCTTTGGTGGCCCTTTAACTAGTCCTGAGGGACTCGGATTCCACCTGCTGAACTGTAGGGATTTGCCTGACAAACAGTGGCGAGAGCAGAACCCCAGGTGGGGGCAGTGGGACGGTGTGGTACCGGTGCCCTGCGGGGCTCTGCTCTGCCCGGGCACAGCCCCAGCCCCGCTGAGCCCCAGCAGGAGACGCCTGGGCTCGGGGCAGGCTCTGCTCCGCTGTCCGAGTCTCCTTAGCAGGAATGGCAACCGTTATGCAAGGCAGGGCAGCGCCACAATAGTCTCAGTGTCTCCTTTTATACTTGTCTCCTTTTAAACGGGGCTTTATCTAAATGCAAATGTGACTTCAGCTTCTGATTAGGGCCTTACGCCGTCATCCGCTCCGGGAAAGCACAATTAGCGGATTATTTTATTTCTGACTCAACAGTTCTCGGGTGAGATGGATGGTTTGTTGTGCTATGCGTGTTATTTAAGTTATCAGAAGGAGCTGTACACTCTTAGTCAGGATTAGAGCCAGATTTCGTGAGGTCAAGGGTTTTTCCTTGGCAGATAAACCCGGTCACGTTCGTGGGACGCGAGGGGGGATGTTTTCAGAACCACAGGCACGAGTGCGGATTCGTCCTGGGCTTCGTTCTGTTTGTGCCAAGTGAGGGGCAAACGACAGCCTCTGCCAGCTCCCCCGTGGGGGAGTGCCCGGGGCCTGACCTGCCGTACCCGAGGGGTCCCCCGCCGGCTTAGAACTTAGCAGTGGGTCAGGTCATGAGATTATTTCTCGTTAAACAGCCATTTTGCCAACGTAGCCATCGTCTTTTCCGTGTGCTGTGCAAGCACTGAAGTTGCTGCTCAGAAAAATACAGCTCTTGGGTGGTAAAACTCCCCGTGCAGCTTCTCCACGTCACAAAACGTGGGCTGCGTGTGCAGCTGTGAATCCGTCAGAGCTCGGGATAATATTTGGCTTGTTGTTCCTTCAGTCTGGGGCCTTCTCCAGTGCCTGTTTGATATGAAAACTTCATTCTTCCAATCTATTAGTCCAGTGTGTGGGAAGATAAAGAGTTGCTTTTTTTCCCAAATTCATCAGTGTAAATGTATTTGTCACATGATTTGGGTTCAACAGCTCGTCTTTTTCCTATGAAAAATTACAGCAGTGGAAAATTCCCAATTATCTGTAGTGAAACAATGTTTTCAGTTTTAAGCCTTCCATATTCCTATGTTTGCGTGACTGGTTTCTTGCTCTCTCTCCCATGGCTCATTTTCTTTATGCTGAAGCAAGCTGTCCTATACATTCCCGACACATGAGGGATCGTTGCTTTTGTGTCAGGAAATCTATTGCATCACTTAGGTTTAATTAGGGCACAATGACATATGATGAGTTTACACATCAAAGCCTGGAAACAACTCACGTTGGCTCTAGTCCCAAAGCGTATTTGAGGCTCTGTATTGAATCGGGATGTTTCCCTGTATTTGGTGGGAATATGGGAAACACAGGGTCAGGTTCCTCGGGTCAGTGGAACTGGAGCAGTTCTTACCAGCAAAGGGTCTAGCTCCAAAAAACCTGTGTGTATTTTTCATTTAGGTTCAGATCAGCTTGAATCCCAGTGCATAGTCTGGGTTCCTGTACTGGGCGATGAAAACCCTTTCCCAGTAGGCTGTGTGTAAGTACCCAGCTGAATGCTCTGCCCAGTTCTCCTTAGTTCAGAGAGTGGAGTGTGGGCCCAGGATGCGGGTTACTCTGGCACGTAGCGGAGCGAGGGGTTGGCTCACGTCGGGGTGGGCAGGGGGTCATCGTGCTCTGTCACTTGTGGCACCTGCTGTGCCACAGCACACACAGCACACAGCAGTGCTGTGCCACGGGAGCTCAGTGCCTGCGGTGCCCTGTCACTCAGCAAAACCAACCTCTTGGCTCATGTCTTTGTGGTGGAGATGGGTTTGTCATTGCAAGAGGCAGGACTTAACCAGTGTAGCAACTCTTGCCTTCCATAAATGCTTTTCATTAAAAAAGGGGAATGTTGACGTTTCACAAGTACTTTTTCCCATGGCTCTGCTGCCCGTGTCGGGGCTGCTCCCCGGGTCAAGCCCCGGGGCAGAGCAGAGAGCTCGGGAGCTTTCGGATGCTCCTGTGTGCCCGTTGCTGAACTCAACGTGTAGCCGTTTGGGTTCTAAACAAAAAGCTGGTTGGTTTAAACGTGGCTGTCAGAGTTGGAGCCGTTTTGAAAAGTCGGCTGTTGACCTATAGTTGTGACTTCTTGTAACATCTTTCTGCCCTAGGTGTGGGGTTTTTTTTGGGCAGTGTCCAGTTCCTGCAGTGTGTGAGATGGAATGGCTTTTATTAAACAAATGTGGAAAACCAGAACCGGCATCAAGCAAGCAGAATGGAAGGGCTGCAGCAGCAGGGTAGAGCCAGCTGAGTGCCCTCAGGATGGAGGAACAGTTTTCTAATTGTCCATGAAAGCTAATGGAAACCCTGTTTTGGCTGGGAATAATTCTCAGGGGGGTCACTGTGAAGTCTTACCTCATCTCCCACACTTTACTGATAGCAAGTGTTCAGAAGCAGCCGCTCCCCGGGAAGCTCCAAGTGCAGAAAACCACTGGTCAGCCTGAGATTCTCGAGATGGGACCCTTTACTGGGGTGACTGCCCTTTACTGGTGCGACTCCAGCCTGGCAGCTGTACCTTCGTTATAGCACACCTGTGGGAGGAGGAGAGAATCCAGGAGCCAACTAATCCAGATTTTTCTTGCCCACAAGGGTTCACAATATCGCAGTGCCTTGAGAAAAGAGGGGTTTGGAAATTTCCTCTGGTCAGCATCGTCTGCTCCTGAGTTACCTGTCAGGGAACGGTGAGGAAGGCGGTGCTGCAGAGCCCCGTCTCTCAAGATCAAGACACGTTCTGTGGGTTTGCTGTAGACTAATTGTCTTCATATAGAAGCATGCTTTTTTTGCCTGAACTATGCAATATCTTCAGTGACCTCTGCTACTGTAACTCAGCACAGCTCCTGCTACTGCTGGAGGCGTATGCTAATTTACATCCCCTTAGTTACACACTGGGATGGGATTGTTTCACTGAAGATACAGATTACAATAGGATGGATCTCGTGGTGATGGGCTTTTTTGGAGATTTTTTCCCCACTGCAAGAAGCGCTGGTCTGCACAAATGCACAGCCCAGGCACGCAGTAGCTGCGGTGTTCTGTTCTGAAATTAATTTGGAGAAGGACTTAAATTACTTCAGAAAAAGGAAAAAGTATTTTAAGTGGTGAGTAAGTATCATAACGGGTGCTAAAATAATGCTGTACACCTACTTCAGTATTCAGTTACTTATTTATTATCTTTATTCTTAAGAGTAATGCTGGAAAAGTGCTTTTTTCCCTGGTTAATTTAGTTCTCTGCAGATGGCAACCATCTGCTCAATGACAAGTCATTTACAGTGTGCCATTAGCACTTCATGCAGCTTGGATGGACTCACTGTTGCAGTGTGTGAGGATCGTTCTGGGGGTGAAACTTGCTGGATTTGTTCTTTTCCTGTTGCTCTTACCAAAAGATAGGGAAAACTTCAAACCTCTTGGTATTTGCACCTGCCTTCTCCTACGTTTATACACCTTATTTCCAGGTAAAGCCCAACATCGACACGCCAGCTCACACGGTACTCTGCAGAGAGTGAGGATACTGGGAAACCCTGTTCGATTCCAGCAGCGCTTGTAGCAGCTCTGGGTGTCCTGGTTCTGCAGCGTCACCACGTGGAAGGGCTCTGGGGGGTGCTCCAGGAAAGCACTGGAAGCCAGAACGAATCCAAGAGTGACGGTTCTTGGGCAGAGAGCTCCCTCGGGGCTGTGATGTTGCTGCCTAGGCTGAGAGCGGCTGACGCCGTGGGCCTTCCCTAACCCTAGAAGGAAGTGACCACTGCAGCACACCTCAGTGTCACCATCCTGAAGGGCTCGGGTGTGAACAGCACACTTTGTGTTTCAGCACCTTGGACTAACCCCCCTCTGTCCCTGGCGTAAGCACCTCCCGCTTCATGTCATGCTGTGGTGTCTTCTAAACTTTCCTCAAGTTATGCTGCCAAACCTGAACTTGCTGGCCTTGCTTTCACTGCTGTAAAACTACTTACATTGTTGTTTCTGTGCTTTAAAAAAACCAATTCATTAGGTATTTTGGTTTGTGTTTTTTCTTTTCAGCAGCTAAAAAGCTCGATAATGGCCCCACTGCCGAACGCTGAGCTGGTTCAGACCTCGCTGCAGTTATACCGATACCTGCTGCGGTGCTGCAGGCAGCTTCCCCAGGAGAACATTCGCCAGCACTACAGACATGCCATCAGGCAGGTGAGCAGCACGTTTCTGGTGGTGGAATTCACCGCTGTGGGGTTTGGGTTTGGGTTTTCTGCTCCTACAGCCTGAGCCAACTTTGTGTAACCCCTGGCGCTTGGAAAATCATTCCTCCGCGAGCTCGAAACGTTCGTGGGTTTGAAGGGTCATAGTGGGAGTATGTGAAGGAGCATTTCTTTTCTTTTTGCTTTCAGTCTGAAACCTTTTATTTTCCTTGGTTTTCACCTCTAATTCTTGTGTTAGTCAAGAGAGTGAGCAGTCATCCCTTACTCGCCAATCGCAGCTTTTATGGTGACACTGGTTCCTTGAGGGTGGCTTTTGACCTCTGTGTGTCCCTCCCCCGGCTGGGTAAATCTCAGCTGGCTGTTCCAGGGGGGTAAGCTCACGCCTCTGCTCGTACCTGTTGTCCCGTCTCTTTCCAGTTTTAACCTACCAGACAATTCCAGTCGTTGTTCTGAACTGAAGTTCTCTGGAGTTTTTTGGCTGCTGAAAGGTGTAAAATACTAATAAGAAATTACATCTGACAGGGCTTGTTATGGGAATGGCACAGCCAGGTGCTGCAGTGAGTATTTTTACCTTTTCAGATCAACAGTTTGTTGGCATCCAGTATTTTCTTAGAGATTTAAAGCAGTTCTTGTAGGACAACTGTTGCAGTGAGTCAGTCCCTGTAACGCTGTGCTTCAACGTTGCAGAGTTTCAAAGTCCATGCAGATGAAGACAATCCCGAGAGAATCCAGCAGATCATTAAGAGAGCCATTGAAGATGCCGACTGGGTCATGAATAAAGTGAGTGCATCAAACTGGCTAAGGTTTGCTCCCTCAGTCCAGATCAAGGAAGAAAACCTAGGAAAGCAAGTCAGGAAGCAGGCTGCTCCGCTGTCCTGGACGCCTGGGTGAAAGGAAGGACTTGGCCACTGGGGATTTATGATTGTGATAGTTCTTGTTTAAAAATTCTTCTTGATGTAAACTTACATGTGCTTTTTAGAACCAACGATGTTTAAGTCAGTCTCTCTATAAATCTTTGTTCCTAGCAAGAACTATATTAAATCTCAGGGGCTGTGGCTGGTATTTCTCTGTAACAGAGAGAAAAAGCTACAGAGTTTGCAGGGCACAGCATCAGCCACCTCCCAAAGGAACCTGTCCTCTCTCAGTCACTTTACATAAACCCTGGGAACAACTGCTTTTCTTCTCAGATCCTGCCTGTGGCAGTGCAGGTCAGGGTTAGACAACACCGTGGCAAAGCTGAGGTAATTGCTGCACTTGGGCCATAGCTGGCATCCAGTGGAAATGCCTCTTTACCATCACAGCACCGAAAGAACACCACTCAGGCTGGTTTCTAGGCAAAAGACTGAGGATTATGTACCATTAGACAGCTGAGGGTCACCTGTGCTTCTGTGGATTTAAGTCTGGTTGGGGAGCACGATACGTTAAGGGGCATTTCTCAGAGTATAATGAAGCAAGTCAAAAGTTCAGCTTGCTCTAAATATCTGTGATTTAATTTACTAAATGACTGTTAAGTCCTTCTCTCTGCCAGCCCATGAAATCCAAATGAGAATTGTTACAGGAGCAAGCACAGATTAGTCATAGATTATAAAATTATAGGAGTAGCCAAATCCCAGCAGTTACAGCCTAGTAAATAACTGTCTGTGCCTGAATCTGATTTTATTCTCCCTACAATTATGAAAAGGCTCATTCTGATTCTGCTACAGAAGTTGTTGTCTGCTTCATTGGGAAGCTGGTAATTGAAGTGTGTGAGAGGAGGATTGGATTCTCAGTGCCTGCCAAGAAGCATTATTTTATATTGGAGAGGGAAAGCCTATCAAATTTCAATCTAACTTAAAGGAAACAGATAACTTTGTGTAGATCATGAAGAAGGTTGTAAATCCTTGTCAGCATTAGCTGATACTCTTAATTATGTGCTGTTCCCACAAATAACTCTTCCTTTTTTTTTTTTTTCTTTTCAGTATAAAAACCAGAAGTAGAAGAGGAATGATGGAGAGAAGGATGACATTGGTAAACACCCTTAGAGGACTTGCAGTCAAGCCCAGTATTACACTGTAGATATTGCCTGGGCTTTTTTCTGATAATACAGAGACAATAATTTATCTCTCATTGGCATGCCACAAAGCTAAATTAAGATTTCTGAAGCTGTTTGAGTGGCTAGATTAAAAGGCACAGTCTGTGTTCAGAGTATTAGCTTGTATGATCACAACCTTCAGCTTCAAGCCCACACTTGTCTCAGATTTGTGTAGCGCAGATTGCTTCCAGGAAAACTTACTGAGAAGAAAAATGTAACGGTGTACAAGTCCTTAACTTGTACTCAGCTAGTACCTGAGCTTAAAGTTCTGTTCTGGGAGCCTGCACACCTGAGGAGCACTCAGTGAGGGTCAGAGCAAATGTCTCTTCCCAGACACAAAAGCGTGGGCTCCCGAGCGGGGAACGTTCCCCCGGGCAGCGTCAGCCCCTCTGAGGCCTGAACCACGGGTCCTTGCACTCGCCTGTCTGTGCTACGGGCACACCCTCCTCCTGCTCCACAGGTCTGCACTGAGCTAGTGGTGTTTTACGTGCAGATTGGTGCCTCTCACCCTGAGCTCTGAGCCCCCCTGCAAGCAGGCGCTGTGCAGATTCTCTGGATGGTGTAACCGCTGGAGTGTGCCCTGTTGTACAGATAGAGTGGCCTTCACAGCTTGTTGCAACGTGTAATAAATGTCCTTTAAAGATGGGAGTCCATGTCCTTTTTAAAAAGACCGTCTTTTCACTGCCCTAATCGATTTCCATGAGAGAAAACCCAACAGAAGTACCAGCTGTATGAGATAAAATTAATTTGGGGTAAGAGAGCTCCCTTTTGAAACCCCTTTGTTTTCAGCTGTATTTGGGACCTTCTGCCTCCAGGTGGCAGGGCAGGCTGCCATGTCTCCCCGGCTCGGTGGCAGCTCCCGGTGGCAGCTCCCGGTGGCAGGGCAGGCTGCGATGTCGCCCAGGTTCGGTGGCAGTTCCCGGTGGCAGGGCAGGCTGCCATGTCCCCTGCGCTCGGTATTCGGGGCTGGGTTTGCTTCTGCTGTTTCCAAATTACTGAGCTTCCTCACCTGCCAAAATAGAACTCCAGCACTAAAGCAGATCTCTTTTAGGCTCCAGATTTCGTCTTTTTCTTTCAGCCATGAGAGAAACAAGAAGAAAATCCTAGTGCAAAGTAGTGGAGAAGAATTTGCTAAGTGCTGTACAACAGGAGGAGGCAGTAAGTGACCATTTACACCACAATGGATCACTTAGAATTCCCTCTGTAACCCTAAAGCCCCCCCTTCTGATTCTTCCCTCTGCCATCACCACTGTTGTTCCTCTCTCTAGTCCTCCATCTTTCACATTACCTGATACACCCCCAACTTCTGTTCTTGTTCTACACATTCCTTAATTCCTTTCTCTCTCATCTTATCTCTCCACCCCATTTTGTTCTCTTCCTCACACCCTCCTCTGGCAGGAGCCTCAAAGATACTCAGGTGTTACGCTGGGCCATCCTTCTGCTTAACTGCAGATAACAAAGCCAGAAGGTAATAGAGTTTCTCAACAAAGTAGGTGTAAGTTTTTCCTCATGTGAGGAAAACCACTTGTTCTTTCTACTTAAATACATTTTTTGGAAAGTTCAACCGTCCTGGTTTAAACTTTCAAAATAATTTGATGCAAGTTAGGGTGCAGAAAACTGCAACCTTGGCAGCTGACAGGGAATGTTCAATGTGAAACCGAGCACTCTAACAAAAAAGCTGAAGTAGAAGATATCAGAATGTGCTACTTTTAATCAGGAACAGCAAACAGATGAGCTGTGCTGTACTCCAGTTCTGTGGCATAGCTCTGGTCTGTGGTGGGGAGATGCACTGAGCTGTGTCAGTGCAAGGGTGAAGATGGTAAGAGTCGGGATTAACAGCAAATGGGCTCATACTGGTTTCCTGAACTTGAAGTGCAAAGTGCTCAACAACCCTCTATTGCTTGATGTGGTGTGAGGCATGATGTTCTTCTCAATTACTAAGCAGCACACCTGCATGTCTCTAATCCTTCCTGTGCCTCTTATTTAGCTTATGGATAGCTCAAGAGGGAAAGCACCAGGGAGCTGGAAGGAGTGACTGTGGCGTCTCTGCAGCTCCCGATGGCTGAGGTGCCACCTGAGACCCAGGAGCATCGGACCAAAGGTACCATAGCTGTAACTGATAGGGTAGGACCAGGGTCTGTGAATTTGGGGACTGGTAGAGGATGCAGTTCTTAGCAGAGTGCGGAGGGTGAACGTGGGTGCTGAGGCAGGAGGCACCATGACTAGGTGTTTTGGACAGTGTTGATTCAGTTGAAGGGCATGATGAGATGGCTAAGTCTTTTAGGTTTTTTTCCATACACACATAATCTAGTTTTCAAAATAGCAAACCTTTTAATAGGATGGGAATATAATGTGAAGATAGCTATGTCTCCTCTGCTATGGAGCAAACGTGGTACCAACAACTATTTACTTCCTTGTACCAGTGAAAGTAGCCCCAGCATCCGACAGACCAGTGTCTGTGACGAGTGGGCTGAAGAGTCATGGAGCTGTGGGGCTGAGGCTGTATGTTCTCCAGACACTGCACCAACACAGTTCTTCAGCAGCAGCATTTGAGACCAAAGATGTTATATTAGCCTAGATGTAGATAAGAGCTGGAACTCTGAAAAGGGGATTAGGCAGAGCTTCAATACTTTCGGCCCAAATTATTGTCCAGAAAACTTCTGCTCAGAGTGAATTTAAGGCTGGAGTTGCCCTAATTCACCAGTCACTAACCTCTTTGTCCCAGGAGTTTCTGTAGGAAATTGAGTTCTCTTTGTTAGTGTTCAGGGTCACCTTTTGATGGAGCAACCCTCTGCCACCCTTGCTGAGGCTGGAGAAGGGTTCTCTGGTCCACAGTGGCTTCACTGGTGGGGACACCATGGTGCTAGTGATGAGCTTGCCCATGGCCCCAGCAGGGTCCACTGTGGGAAGACTTTGTGGCAGGCACTACTCAAATCCTGCTGCTCTCCAGGGAAGGCTTCCTTGGCCAGTCTCCTCCGTGGCTCTCTGGGGGTGGTTGCAGAGCAAATATGAGCACCAGATAGAGGGGGGCATCTTTGTTTCCATACTCAGTCATCCAGAATCTGAAAATAAAGATGTTGGGTGCAAATCAAGTACTCAACGGGGGGTAAAAGAGATGGTATTGTATCCTGTAATTAGTATTGAAAAGTTTAAAACAGAAAAGGTCACAGAGGTCAGTAAACGACGCAACAAAGATAATGTCAGCAAAGAGGGACAAGCCTGTCTTATTCCTGGGGTTCAGTTTCTTTTTTCTGAAATGAGGAACCCGTTTCTGTAGTTGGACATCATGCCAGTTCTGGTAAGTCTGGCTGTTGGTGGGTACATGCACTAACTGAATGACAAAGTGTCTGATAAGTATTCCTGGAGTAAGCACCCAGTTCCCAGCATCACTTCCAGTGTGGCATGGTGCAGCCTGGCTATTCATTAGCCTGAGGCTTTGCCCTGTGTGTGCAGAAATGTCCTAACTACATTCTGGAGACAACGGTTTCGCAGGTGTGTACTGTAAGACCTTGGGTCAATGGGTTCTCGGTACTCGTGGAGGATCAGAGGAGTTGGGTGGAATTCAGTGTTCAAAGGTTGTGTGCAGACAGCTCTGCCAGTGGAGCTGCAGAGAGGTTTTCACAGGAGTGAAAGGAGTCACAAGGGAAAAGACAGTTGGAGACTTCCAGTTACTGGGTGGGGAACATGCCTTTAATTCTTGCAGCGTGGAGAAGCAAATTACTTAGATGACCTTTTAGCTTAGTCATTAGGTCCAGGTTGTAGACTTACCAACATCCAGTCTAAGGTCAGAGCCAGATTGAGTCCTGCTTTCTGTTGTGGATGCGTAACCTTAGGAACATAGAGCTGAAATTGTGTGGAAATCACGTGTATGTTACGAGTATGGAAGTGAGGTGTCTAGGCAGACTGGAACAGCGGCAGTTTACTGGAGGGTTAGTTGGTGGGTTCTGGTCAGTGTATAGGGTCTGGCTCTTAAGCCCATAGAGAAAGGATCTACTGTTGTTATCACCAGCTTTGGACCTGAAAATCTTACCTTTTTAAAACAAATATAAATTGTTCATATAAGTTTTGGTATGGAAAAGATTGTTAATCTGTGGTTTGTCTAAAATAGAGGATAGCATTCTGCATGTCACGTGCTTAGAGAGGTGTATATGCTCCTGAGCACGTTCTTATGTCAGAGGTGTTACTGATTTCAGTTCACTCCTGCCAGTGGAAGTCATTGGAGCCCTGGGGGTACTGAATGGAGTAATTCCCTGCCCAGCCAGCCTTTGCTTAGCACCATTTGTCAATAACTGAATACTCTTTTAGTCATTCTCTAGCTTTAGTGCTGTGTAAACTCCTTTTCACTTGCTTCATTATGTCACAGGCCTTGCTCTTTGTTTGGAAACACGTGAGCTTAAGAATTTGGTGCTAAACAAAAGCACCTCTGGTGTTTGGCTCAGTTTCAAATGCCATCAGGAAGTGGTCTTTACTGCCATGCTCTCAAGCACAAGCATGCACGCAGCCGCCCAGGGAAATAATGCGCACGGGGTGATCTCTTCTTGAGGGAAACAGTTTCTTAGCTGTGAACAGCTTCTCGCTGGGCGTTCCAAGTCGTGCCCTCCTCTAAAGCCCCAGGAGATGCAAACCGAGCAGGCAGCTCATCGTTCATCAGGACAGTCCTTGGGCCTAAACCAGGAGAAGGAGCCCGCAGGTCTCTCTGCTCGGCGTGATCCGCAGTGGCGTGCGCTGACGTGGACTGTGATGGGTCCCTGTCGAGGAGGGTGCTCTAAGGCGAGAGGCTGCGCTGCCCGCCTGGCCCGCAGCTGGGCTGCACTGTCCTGCCCGGGCAGCGGGTTTCGGCTTGAGCACAAGCCAGCTGGCGCCTCTTTCAGCTTCTCTGTTATTTGATGAGTTTATCTCCCGCTTCTGTCAGGCCAGGTTTTATGAAATAGTGTTAACTGAAGTATCCAGTAGCCATCAAACACTCCTTTCAGCTTGTGGTTAATCAGGGGCAGGCAGACACACTGACTGTGGGGGAAAAAAAACTGTTCTTTGAAGAGTATTTTCTGCTTTCCTCATAATTGTGTTCAAGGTTTTAAATAGTTTTGACAGGTTCAGAGTCTCTCAGAGGCATCTCTCGCTTGCAGCTAAGGGCTTAATGGTGTTTGTATCTGGGCTCTGTGGGAGAGGTGCCCGTGGACCCTAATCCTGCCTGTGTGGGTAGAGCTGCAGGGGATGGGGGGTCAGCACTGGGACTGCTGTTTGCTGTCCTCTCCCCTGCGCTGGGAGGCCCAAGGAATTACTTCCCATTCTGTAACTATCCACCCAGGGGCCTCCTCCCCCAGAAGAACCTACCTTCAATGCCATGTTAGCTCATTTGGAAAAGGATTAACTTGGATGTTTTAATTGGTAACTTCTGAAACAGCTTTGGGTGCTTGGCCACCTCCCACCGGCTGCTGCCCCCCAGCATTAGCTTGAGCTGCCTCATCCCCTGTCTGCTGCCTTCTGCTGCCAGCCAGCTTCATCTCCTTAAAAACTAGGGCACTTGGTGTCCTTTTGTCATTACAGCTTCTTTTTGCACAATCTCTGCTATCCATCGTGAAAGCAGCTTAAAAATGGTGGTGTTTGGATGAGTATTACCTGCCACTCCAGACTTGGATTTGGAAGGTAGAGAATTGACAGTCAATTCTTGTAAGTGCTGAAGCTGACTCATGCTCTGTTTGCTAACCTGACACGGGCTGGGGTTTTCTCTGCTACTTTCACTTTCTTGTGAAAAGTTGTTAATTCGTCCTCAGAAAGTCATCTGTATCTCAGACAGTATGGAACAAGGAACAAGGAAAAGTGCATTTCAAAACAAACATCAAAGAGAAGTTTGACCTCTGGAAAATATTATATCATGGTGGCAGACACAGACAAGGGCTGTGTTTGCTGGCGACACCTCCCCGGTACTCACCAATCTGAGGAGTGATTTTTCATGCCTAAAAATAGAATATTTCATTTTCCATAATTGTGCAACTGTAAGGGCTGCTTTCTCTTTTATTTTCAGGTTTGTCCTCCTCTTTCTGGAGGTGACAACATGGTGTGTTTAACCACAGCTTACAGTACAAAATGCAGACACCTCTGCAGTCCTGGGGACGTCTCTCCCTGAAGCGCCCTGAGAGTTTGTCCTCTGGAGCTGGAGGTGTCTCACAGCGCAGGTTGCAGCTTTTGGGATGTTCAGAAGTAATTCTTAGGTTGTGTTTTACGTGCTTAAGTTGGGAGACCTTAAGAATCCCACTTGCTGGTAGTCGTAGATGCTCCACTGCAGTGCTGTCTAACCTCAGGAAACCCGCTCCCTGCTCCCCACAGCTATTCACGGCCTGTGCCCCCCGCTGGCTGCCATGGAAGGGCGTCCTCTTCCCTGTCTACATAGTGACCCTTGCTTGGAGCTGCCAAGCAAGCAGTTGGGTTGGCACGGGCAGGATAAGAGTAAACAACAACATAATAGTGGATCTCAGTGCTGGGGGAGGTTAAGAATGAATAAGAGCTCTGAACGTGCCTGGTTATTTAACATGCTGGGCTGTCTCCTGTCCCCATTCGCTCCCACTCCCAGCGTGGTGTTCTCCATCCTCCTGCCCCCTGATGGCCTCGCTGCACAGAGCACCTCTCTGGCTGGGACTCCAGCAAGTAGCAGTACGATGGTTATTCCCTGACTGCATGACTCTGAATTAGGAAGGTGATCAAGGGCTGTTTGACCATTATTTTAGAAGCACAGTTTACCAACGTGGAGATCTCCCAGTTCTGCTCCCAGCTGACACACCAAACCGTATCACGGTTACACGGTACCAGGTCTGGCAGTTTCTAATTGATTCAAAGCCCTGAAAAGGCATCCAGTGTATATTACAGAACTGAGGAGATGAAGAGCCAGTCCCTCTAACAGGGTAAATTGTCTGTATTTCAATATGTAAGTATTTAGCTGGGTTTGCATCTCCAAATGGATGGAAACCACCAAAAAATACCCTGAGGATGCTGAAGAATGTGCTGTGGAAATGGTCTCTTTTGGTAGGGGAAGGTCGTTGGTAATTGCTAGCGAAGGTGTTGGAAGCTCATCCCCACAACCTCTAGCACTGCCTGTTTCCCCACCACTAACAGTGAAAAGGGAATTTCACTGCAAGTTTTGAAAATGTGGTGGTGTTTTCACAGACACTGGAAGTTTCAGGGGCCCAGGCTGCTCTAACCTTAGCACTTCACAGAAAGCACTGAGAGAACTTAAGCGGTGAAAAGACTCGTAAAGATAAAGCAGAGCTGTAACGCTTCTGATACAGCTCCTGTTTCCATCAGGAAACACTGGAGAGCAGCTGACCAGGCTGTGATTTTCTGTAGAAGTTGTGCTGTCCAGAGTGCAGAGAAAAGAGTAGGCAAGGGCTGGTGTAAAGGCAAAGTTAGCCTGGAGAGGGGAGCGGTGGGGGTGAGTACCTGAGCTGTACTGAGGCGGTTTCAGAAGTGCTCTATGTGTCAATGAACCCTGCAGAAACGGACAGAGAAGTCCTGTAGTCGGGGGCTGCAAGTTCTTTCCCTTGCTGGCAGGGAGCTCTGGGTGCTCCTGGAGCAGGTGAGGGACTGATGTGAGGGGAAACGAGCTCATGAACTTGGGCGCTGGTGTGGGAGTGGCGGGAGGGAGCACTTATTTACTGGGCGTTGGAGCAGGAAGGCTTCACTACTCCTTTTCATTGAGGTGGAAAAGGACAGATTCCACAGGGACTAAAAAATTTTAAATTTAGAAGCTGTATAAACCACCCCCATCTGCTTCTCCAAGGTGAATATAGGAGTTTCTAGCAAATTGGTCACCCTAGCTCTTAGCAGTAGTAAGTATGGTAAGTGTGCCCAGGCCCAGAGAACCAAAGCAGATCTTCCATTCCAGGAACTGGGAGAACAGGCTCGGGGGTTCTTCCTTTTGTTTTTGGTGTTGTTTTGTTTCTGGTGTATGTGAGGTGCCCTGCCAGGCTTTCCATGGAGCTTGTCTTGTAATTCCTGGTAGATTCTCCTGGCAGAACTCCAGTCTGCCAAGCCAGGCTGACCCAAGAGAGTACTCCTGGGTACAGCCAGGAGAGCTTTGATTGCAGAGGCAGCCTGTGGGGATGGACGGTCGGCTGCTGCGGAATGAGTCTGTGCAGAGCGGGGCTCGGGCATCTGCTTCCAGATGGGATGTTTTGGAGAGTGTTGCTTCATTAGAGAAAGCTGGTGTGTGGGTTAGCAGTAGGCACAGCCCCAGTGCCAAAGCCAGAGTGCCACAGGCGGATCGAGAGCACGGTCAGCAGAAGCAGATTTAGTGCTTCTGGATGTGGGAAACGTTCCGGTGCCCGTTTCCCTCTTACCTACCCGAGCGTTTCATCCCCTTCCTTATCAAACCGATAAGCTGGGACAGTATTACGTAGAAATACTAGGCAGGTTTGGAGGAAAGTTTCCTGCAGGTGGTTTAGAGCAAATAAATTAGGGAGGGAAAAACTCCCAAGGTCTGGGTAGAAGTGTGACCTGGCGGAAAGACAGACGTGGGAAATGCATGGATCGGGGTGCTTGAAACAATTCCTTTGTATTTGACACAGACTGTTCAGGGGAGCCTTTTAGGATTTTTTGGAGCAAATGACCAAGGTGCCCAATGGTTTTTTCCCTCAATGTTAAGCTGATCAACTGCTCCAGCAGTTCGGGTGCTGGGTCGGTAACGTCTCGTGAATGCCTTTGAGTGTTCTTCAGCCGGCCAGCAGCACAGGCCTTACGGGTGGAAAATATCTCCCAGCTGCTTCATAAAGAAGTGGGGTGGTTTAGTGACATAAGGAAGGAAGCAGCACACTGTCAGAACAAAACAGTTTATGAGATGCTCTTGTTTTCTTCTGATTTCGTCTCCTTCAAATTCAGCTTCATGGTTGTCCCTGGATGAGGAAGTACAGAACTGGACAATGGTCCCTCCCTCTGGATCTCACTGTTGGTCCATGTTCTTCAGAGCCGGAGTTTTCGGAGTGGGATGCAGGACTACAGGGAACACCAGCACCTTCCTGTGGGAGTGAGACTCAACCAGTGAATGAACTCGTGCCTGAGACCGATTTCTGTTGACCCAAGTCAAAGAAGTGATGGGCAGTGTCTTCTCAAAATACACACAGCGTTAGCTCTGCCCGTCAGGAAGACACTCCACAGCGGAGAAAAGCAGGGTGAGGGCTGTTGAGAAGAAGGAGAAACACAGTCTGTGAGCCCACCAGGGGACAGCAAGGAGAGAGTTGTTCCCATCAGAGGTTTTGTAGGAAGGGCTGGCAGGAGGATTAGTGACAAAACTGCTTTCCAGCAGGTCAGAGCTCCAGAGGTAAAGACCTCGGCACCATCCCCAAAGGAAGGAGAAAAAGGCATCACTGTGAGCGCTGGCGTTGCCCGCTCTTCCAGTAAGGCTGCACTAGCCCAAGGGAATGATAAGTGAAAAGGTTGTGCTGTGAGGGGGGAAAAAAAGGTGCTTGAAACCATGTTTAATAATTTCTTGGTAATGCTGAGGTCATCAATAGCTTTCTAATGGTTTAACTTCCTTCTTTCTTAATCCGGAGTGAAGCACTGTTGCTCCTGTTTGCGTGTGAGGCTGTCTGAGTGTCTGTTACCTGGGCTGGTATTAAGCAAAAATGTGGTTTTCCTGATCCAAACTGGAACGTGGCAGGAATGGACCGTGTTGCTGCAAACTTCAGGCTCTGGGGATTTTGGTGGACTTCCCAATAGGCTTAATAATAACATTTTCAGAGCTCATTAAACTCTGGAGAAAGAGGCTCTGTTCATATTTCCTGCAAAGCATGGCCTGTATTTTGGAATTACACCCAGTGTAACACAAACATGTGAAATCAATCATTTGGAGAAAGTGATGTAAAAGGAAAAAAAAAAAACAACAAACCAAACCAAAAGCAACAAAAAGGCCCACGTTTCAGAAGTCAGTGGTGGAGCACTGGGTGAAGAGCCCTCAGCATTGCCCAAAAGGACTGTAAACATTTACTTGGGGTGAATTGCAGGTAAGTACTCAAGTCCCGTTAAGCTGGGGAACATGCTCTGGTCAGAGACACTTCTAACCCCACTCAAGGATTTTACCAGCCTCCAGAACCCTGTCAGTCTCTACCCAACCTCTGCTTCTGGAGCAGTTGCTGTGGAAGCTCATTGCTCTAATGATATTTCTATTTCCCAGAAGAAATAACCCAACGATTGGCTGTGTGTTCGTTGCCACTGGGGTTAGGGAGCGTGCTGTGAGATCGAAATTTTATGTATGTTTCAGCAATATTTTAGTATCTTTGGATGAAAACCAGCACAGGGATACAGAATGCAGTTACACTCTAAAAACAGTCCTCGTGGTTTCCTGGGCTGAATTTTGGCTTCTGTTCCCTTCTGTTTAAAGTATTCTTATCTTTCAGAACTTGGGTTTATACTTCAATATTCGGTTCTTGTCTTGGTCCAGAAGTGTATGGCTTGTTTTCCTGAAAACCAGTATTTAAATCTCTGGTACCAGACCTTGGTTGGAAACTCTGATTCCTGCTGACATCAGCCAGTGCTCTGTTCCTTCAGCTGGAGTCTCCTCTGCAGCGAGCTTGTCCTGAATGAGAACACGCTTGCAGTTCTGCAGTTCACTGCTCTTTAGAATCACCAAATCATCCAGGTTGGAAGAGACCCTTGGGATCCTGGAGTCCAACCACCAGCCCCACTCTAAAGCTCTCTGTTCTCAAGCAAAAATGAAAAAAAAGCAAAGCAATGAATTAATTGTGCCCAGGGCGATGTTGGAATCGCCTCTCTCTGCGTCCGGCTGGGCCGTGTGCGCTGCGGGGCCAGCGCTGACGAGCACTTGGGGTCCATTTCCCCCTCCCCATGAGCCAGCTTCTCCCTGTGCTCCAGCCAGAGGCATCTTCCATGGGCAAAAGGGAGAGGAACCGCCTGCGGGAGTGAGGGGCACGCAGCGGTGCGGGACACCGGCTTTTACGCCCAATAGACCATTGCTAATTAATTGCTAATTGCAAGCAGGTCCGGGGCAGGGGGGGCTGCTGGGGACCCCCTGAGTCAGCACCTTTCCTGAGTCACCTCCTCCCGAGCGGACGTGCCTGCTGGCACAGAGAAACCCGGCGATTGCTTGTCCGGTTGCTAACACGCCCGCAGCGGCACGGTGGAGCGGGTGTCTGCCGAGGGGATTCTGCTATTACTACACTGCTGAATTCACAGGGGGCAGACAGGAAGGGATGGGTTTACCAGCACAGCACCGTAAAATTAACGCTCTCCTTAACTTTCATTTTCACCCTCGGATGTTCCCGTGGTGAAATTTTCCACCCTGCCCTGCCATCGTCTGCGACTCGGCCGTACGCTGTCTGCAGCGGCCGACGGCAGAGGACACGTCGCAGCTCTCGCCCTGAACTGCTGCTTCTCTCACACCTGCAGCGGCTGGGAGCGCGGGCAGGGGCTGGGTGCCTGCTTGTAACCCTGCCTCTTACAGCGCCCAGGCACGAGTCTTTTATTGGGATCCCCACTTTGTAAAGCACGTTCCAGAGTAACCAATAACCGGTGGTAAATAGGTTAAAACCCTTAAAGGTGCAGGAACAGAAACACTAAACCGAAGCAGCGCTTTGGCCGTCTGGCAGACTTTCAGGGAATATTCAGACCAGACACATTGTCCATGTGCAGTGAAAAACCAAACCAGTGTAAAGGAGAAGATTACCAGCAGCTGATCTGAGGAGATGTTTGGGAACAGCTTTTCTAACAGTAGTTACTGCTGTTATTAATCTGTCTCTCTTTGTCAGAAGCTACCAGACACTTCCACTAAACACGGTGAATCTCCTGGGGTTCCCGAGCGTAAGGGCAGGAAGAATTGGTGAGGAGCTCTATTGTTTCATTGCAAAAATCCCCCTTTTAAGATGTGCAGTGCCTGAGTGTTGGCTCCCATGGGAGCTTTTGTGTGTTTAAGTGTGGTCAGAAGAAAGAAAAGGTCCTTAGAATTATTTTTCTTCTTTTTCCACCTCATAAATGAAAGCAGCAAATTGATAAAACCTTGCCTTTGTGTCGAAGTCACCGCAGTAATTTGTGAGGTATCCATTAGACATGCAGGGAAGTAGAGGGTGAGAAAGTGGAAATTTCTGGTCCACACAGTTGTGGAATGCTCCAGGGGTGACATGCCTGTGTCCCCATCTCCATCCTGTAGTACAGAACGTTTTCACCCTTCTCCACTCAGAGGAGCTTTAAGGACAACCACTCCGAGACGTACCCACCTGAGAGCAGCGAGCACTGAAGAATAAGGCCCACAGGAGTGGGTCACCTGGAACCTTTCAAAACTTCTTGTCGTACGACTCCTGGGTCCCTCAGCACCCCTGGGTCACAAGAGCTCTCTTCTGTTTCTGGTACATTTGGTATTTAGGAATTTGCAAACTACAATATCTGGGTTTGGGTGAGAAGGGCAAAGCTGGTAGCAAACAGTCTTGCAGGTACTGTCCCAGGGCGGTCTGGCACCCAGGCTGGGACACAAACCCTGGCTGTCCTCATTATTAGTGTGTTTATTTACTTCTGAGGTGAAAAAGTAGAGAGAGGCTTTCCCATGGCTCAGTGCCCCATCACACCAGGCACTGACAGAGCACAAGCAGAGAATGCTTGGCTTAAAATAACTTTTCCTGTGTGTAATGCACGCTGCAGAGTGGCCAGGGACCTGGTGTCTCCTACAGCGCGGTGCTCACGAGCTGCAAAATCTGAATGAAGTCTTGCAGCACGCAGAGGAAACGGCCCTTCAGCCCAGGAGGGGAACCCTGGACGAATGGAGGGTCTCAGTGGGCGAAGTGACTCCTGTCATTGGTACCACAGAGCGGTCAAACGTGAAAGGGATCACGGGCGTTTGGCTGAAATGCACGAGGCCGTTCCCATGGTGTAAACGGTCTCTAGTGGTCTGACTCCGCTTTGATGACTCTACTCTTCGGGGTCTCCTCGCCCCTTACTTGGCAGCTCCTTCACTCTGAGCCCTGCCCTTCACAGGAACCTGTAATTGTTTTCTGGAGCGTGAAAAATACCTTCAGTTACAGCTGATCTTGCTGATCAAGGGCAGAGGGTGGACCAGTGCGGGGGGGGGGGGCTTCCCAGTCCTTTTTTAGTGATTGTTACTGGTACTTTAAGGACCAAATTTCCTGTTCAGCCAGTGAAGTCAATCAAGTGGAGGAAAGCAGGAAGCAGAACGGTTTCCTCAGGAAAAGGAAATGCAGAGGAGCGGAGCCATCAGTTTGTACATGCAAGCGGTTCGTCCCTGTCTCAGGAGGAGCAGGACAAGTCTTGACACATCTTCTAAGATGCCAAGTGTTTCTAGGTGCCTGCAGTGCTGTATTTTGGATTTGTGCTGTTGTACACAACATTTCTGGAAGGTCATCGTGGAGACATCTCAGATAGTCAGGAAAAGAGAGTTTAGAAAAAAAATCACCAGCAATTTATGCAAAGTTGGGGCAGCAGAGCGTTTTCTCTGGGGGTTGCGTGGAGTTAGGGTAACCCAGCCCCTGGGATCATCAGCTTTGCCTCAGTGTAACCGTCCTCTGAAGACTCAAGGTGTCCTCCTCTCAGAGGAGCCTGTTTTTCAAATGTTTTAAAGAATACAGCTTTGTGAGCTGAAGCAGAATATTGCAGTCAGACAAAGAACGTGCCTGGTTTGAATGAGCTTGCGGGGAGATGACTGCTGAGGCTCCAGGCCATCCCATTTTCAGGAACAAAACAGCATTTAACTCCAAATATCAGCAGGGCCAGAGCGCCGGTGAATAGGTCAGACCTTCTGCTCTGAAAGGGCAGCTCTGTCAGCAGCCTTGCTGCAGGAGCAGCAGGTAGCTCTCGCCTTCTCACGTGGCAGAGGCAGAATAGGAAACCTGAGTGGAACTGGTTGTCTGAGGGAGGAGCATTCCGAGGGGCTTGGAGTGTTTGCTGAAGGAGTGCTCAGAGCGCTGGTTTGGCTAATCTCTGACTCCACCTCAGAAGTGTATGGTGCTCTCTTGTTGTTATTTTACAGAGGGAGTTTTATTACCAGTTTGGGTGAGTAAAAGAGCAGGTCCTGTTTGGAAAACCTGGAGTGATTAAGCAGTTCCCTGAATGGCTCTACCTCAGCCAATCCTTTAAACAATTCCCATGAGGAAGGAGGGTGTTTCTTCTCTTCTGGTCATTCCGAATCCGATTTTTCCTATCCAGTCCCTACGGAGCCTTGCCTTGGTTTCAGCAGGCTCCGGGCACAGGGAAATAAGGAGGCTGGATAAAAAAGGCTTAGAAATCATTGGGTGCAACTGAATTCCCTTCCGTGTCTTTCAGAGCTGGACACTGCGATTCCCCGCCTTCTGGAGCGGAGAGGCTGGATGTAACGAGGGAGGGAAGGATGCAGATAGAACTGTTAAACCCTGGCAAAGCAGCGAATGCGCTGCAGCCTGTAACCTTGTCCTTTGAGCTCTCGAGTCTCCTTTCACTCCAGGCACTTTCAGTCTGACGCTGGGGACGCAGGGGGTTGTGTTCACGCTGGCGCAGTCCCCGCCGTCCGTGGGGTTTGGGGAGAGCTGGCTGGGCAGCCAGGGAGAGACGAGCGGCCGGCACTGTGTCCCACTGCTCACCCGTTACTCCTGCCTCCTGATTACACCCCTGGAATGTGTTCAACAAAAGGGTGTCAAGTGATAATTCTAGTGAGGAGAAGGGCATCATTTTAAAAAAAAACCTGAGTGGGGGAACATACTCGAGCGGTGACTCTGCTCGATAGAGTCGGGCCCATGGATGCACACAGTAGATAAAACACAGGTCTGTCAAGAGATTCATCTCTAGGGACTCTGGATGGAATATATCCAGGTGTGTTCGTGCATGGACACGTGTGTACACAGATCTCAGTTTACCTCTAGGAGTGCTTTACACAAACAGTGTTCATTTTTAAACAGCACAGCTCGACACAGAAAGCAGGAAACGCCTTGGCCAGGTTTGCCCGGTAGAAATGTGATCCAGGAGAGGAGACGGTGCGTTCCCTTGTTTGTCTGGCAGCCTCGTGCCTTATTTCTGCAGGTCTTTGCTCAGCACCTGCCTGTCTTTCTGTAGTTATCACTGCAAGGATTTGGATCTTGTAATAGCGGATTTAAGGATGATCTTTAACTTGAAAACCGTTCTAAAGCTTCCTTAAAACAGTCACACACCGATATCTGGGGCCGAGCCCCTTGCTGGGGAGCTGGCAGTGGCCTGGCTCCGTGCCCTGGGCCACTCTCTCAGCTCGGGCTGCCTGCGACGTCCAGGCTGCAAGCAGAAGCCTGGTTTTGTAGCATGTAAGCACCCAGGTGTGGTCTGAAATTGAAAATCAGCTCCGTGATCCCGTCTCCCCCGTCCAGCTGCCCCGCTGCTCCTCAGCCTGCAGAGCCCTGCGAGGGCTGTACAGCACAGGGAGCTGCCGCTTCCCTCCGGCTTCCCTGGGTGCTGGGAAAGCACACAAGGACTGGGAGCACAGGGAGCTCCGGAGGGGGAGAGAGTCCATAAATGCTTTGCTAAGAGAGAGCCTTTAACGCTTGATCAGAGATAAGGAACTCATATAATTGTGTTAAATTAAAATGCCTGTCCTGAGTTATAATCATCTGGTTAGATGCTTTGCTAGTCCATATGCTAAAGCTGTGTGGGGCTGTAAAACCTCTCTCCAGGCTGTGTAGAGCTGCAGGGGAAGGACCAGGCAGTGACAACGGCTGCCAGAGCCCTCTCAGGAGTTCTCACGGGGTGTTACTGCAGCATTGCTGCGGGGGCTCGCTGTGATACCCCGGCCTTATCGCTGCCACCTCTGGGAGCCAAGGTCACAGCGTGCTGAGAGGGAAGGAGGGGATGCTCCTCCGTCAGGAACCGGTGGCTGCTCTCCCTGCCCTGTGTCACCCGCGTGTGTCACCCGCCTTGTGTAACGCTACAGCCCTGCATCAGCCTCACGCCTCCGGGCTGGGATTCCCCTTCGTCCCCTCTCCATGTGCAGCCTGGCTCTGCTGTTTTGCATACATGGTCCTGGGGTATAAAATGCTTTTCCCTGGCAGGAGGGATGCAGAGCAGGAGAGCTTACAGGACAGGAGCTTTGCTGGAGAGGAGCATCTCCTGCCAGCCTCCAGAAACCCCTCGTGAAGCAAAGGTAAGAGAGTGTTTGCGGTGCCGGTCCCGCTGCAGCTCCCTGCATTTTTTGGGGGTCTGTGCTAGGAGTAAAGTGCTGGAATCCTTCTCCTGCTTTATTTCCAGGCTCTCCTGCTGCGCTGAAAACCTGAGCCCCTCTCTGCTGAGTTAAAGGCTCGTGCTCCCACCAGGTAATACCATGGATGCTCCTGACAGAACCCTGGTGTGGGGAACCTGAAAAGCAAGTCCTTGCTCCGATTGACAGGGAGTGGAAAATACCAGTCTTCTTTTTTCCCCCTTTTTATTATTTTTATTCTTCCTATTATTTCTACTTTTTTTCCTCTTATTTTTTCTATTTTTTTTTTCTGTTTTCTTCTTCTTTTTCTTTGGGTTTGTGTATTGGTTTTCTATTTTTTTCTGGTTTTTGTTTTAATTTTTTCCCCATTTTTTCCCTTTCATTTTCTCTGTTCTTTCTCTCTTTCTTTCTAACTTTCTTTCTTGCTTTTATTTTATTCTTTCTCTCGCCCTGTCCTTTCTTTCTCTCTTTTCCCCTGTTTTACAGAAATGTATAGGCACATTGCAGCATTTTTTATTGCACAACAGTGATGCAGATTCATTCTGATTTTGTAACTGTAGAGAAATGCCTATTACACACTGGCTCTGCTACTTGGCTTAACGGAGTCCTCACACCTTTCAGCTTCTGCACAGATCATTGAATGGATTTCTTGTCTTGTGTCATTTTACAGCAGGCAGCATCCTGGGAGCCCAGCAATATAAATGTTACTGAACAAGCAATAGCAATAACAAAATAATGCGTAATTTACAGGAGGAATGTGTGTAAATGTGTATTTTCTTTATTTTTTTTCAAAACTTCAGGGTTTTATATCTGTTATATTCCAGATGCAAATGCTGAGGCTACTTCTGCTTTACCCTGCAATTTGTTAGTTTGCTTTTTTCCTCCTGCCACACCTTCCCTGGCACAAAAAAATCCATTTTAGGATCAGGAATTAGCAGGAAAGGTATGTTAAAATGAGCAGCATTAAACTTTGCAAGTTGCTATATAAATGCTCAATGTTGAATTCCAGTAGGCACCATGTGTGTATGTCCTGCAGAACGCAGGAGCCAGACTCTCAGGGTTCCTTCTGGCTCTGGCAGGTGAATACCTTGCAAAACATTTTGGTGAATTTACAGACCAGTTTATCTTTCAGTACTACTAACACAGTAACGTTTTGCATTCCTTTTCCTGGCTCNGCGGATTTAAGGATGATCTTTAACTTGAAAACCGTTCTAAAGCTTCCTTAAAACAGTCACACACCGATATCTGGGGCCGAGCCCCTTGCTGGGGAGCTGGCAGTGGCCTGGCTCCGTGCCCTGGGCCACTCTCTCAGCTCGGGCTGCCTGCGACGTCCAGGCTGCAAGCAGAAGCCTGGTTTTGTAGCATGTAAGCACCCAGGTGTGGTCTGAAATTGAAAATCAGCTCCGTGATCCCGTCTCCCCCGTCCAGCTGCCCCGCTGCTCCTCAGCCTGCAGAGCCCTGCGAGGGCTGTACAGCACAGGGAGCTGCCGCTTCCCTCCGGCTTCCCTGGGTGCTGGGAAAGCACACAGGGACTGGGAGCACAGGGAGCTCCGGAGGGGGAGAGAGTCCATAAATGCTCTGCTAAGAGAGAGCCTTTAACGCTTGATCAGAGATAAGGAACTCATATAATTGTGTTAAATTAAAATGCCTGTCCTGAGTTATAATCATCTGGTTAGATGCTTTGCTAGTCCATATGCTAAAGCTGTGTGGGGCTGTAAAACCTCTCTCCAGGCTGTGTAGAGCTGCAGGGGAAGGACCAGGCAGTGACAACGGCTGCCAGAGCCCTCTCAGGAGTTCTCACGGGGTGTTACTGCAGCATTGCTGCGGGGGCTCGCTGTGATACCCCGGCCTTATCGCTGCCACCTCTGGGAGCCAAGGTCACAGCGTGCTGAGAGGGAAGGAGGGGATGCTCCTCCGTCAGGAACCGGTGGCTGCTCTCCCTGCCCTGTGTCACCCGCGTGTGTCACCCGCCTTGTGTAACGCTACAGCCCTGCATCAGCCTCACGCCTCCGGGCTGGGATTCCCCTTCGTCCCCTCTCCATGTGCAGCCTGGCTCTGCTGTTTTGCATACATGGTCCTGGGGTATAAAATGCTTTTCCCTGGCAGGAGGGATGCAGAGCAGGAGAGCTTACAGGACAGGAGCTTTGCTGGAGAGGAGCATCTCCTGCCAGCCTCCAGAAACCCCTCGTGAAGCAAAGGTAAGAGAGTGTTTGCGGTGCCGGTCCCGCTGCAGCTCCCTGCATTTTTTGGGGGTCTGTGCTAGGAGTAAAGTGCTGGAATCCTTCTCCTGCTTTATTTCCAGGCTCTCCTGCTGCGCTGAAAACCTGAGCCCCTCTCTGCTGAGTTAAAGGCTCGTGCTCCCACCAGGTAATACTGTGGATGCTCCTGACAGAACCCTGGTGTGGGGAACCTGAAAAGCAAGTCCTTGCTCTGATTGACAGGGAGTGGAAAATACCAGTCTTCTCTCTTTTTCCCCCTTTTTATTATTTTTATTCTTCCTATTATTTCTACTTTTTTTCCTCTTATGTTTTTCTTTTTTTTTTTCTGTTTTCTTCTTTCTTATTTTTCTTTGGGTTTGTGTATTTGTTTTCTATTTTTTTCTGGTTTTTGTTTTAATTTTTTCCCCATTTTTTCCCTTTCATTTTCTCTGTTCTTTCTCTCTTTCTTTCTAACTTTCTTTCTTGCTTTTATTTTATTCTTTCTCTCGCCCTGTCCTTTCTTTCTCTCTTTTCCCCTGTTTTACAGAAATGTATAGGCACATTGCAGCATTTTTTATTGCACAACAGTGATGCAGATTCATTCTGATTTTGTAACTGTAGAGAAATGCCTATTACACACTGGCTCTGCTGCTTGGCTTAACGGAGTCCTCACACCTTTCAGCTTCTGCACAGATCATTGAATGGATTTCTTGTCTTGTGTCATTTTACAGCAGGCAGCATCCTGGGAGCCCAGCAATATAAATGTTACTGAACAAGCAATAGCAATAACAAAATAATGCGTAATTTACAGGAGGAATGTGTGTAAATGTGTATTTTCTTTATTTTTTTTCAAAACTTCAGGGTTTTATATCTGTTATATTCCAGATGCAAATGCTGAGGCTACTTCTGCTTTACCCTGCAATTTGTTAGTTTGCTTTTTTCCTCCTGCCACACCTTCCCTGGCACAAAAAAATCCATTTTAGGATCAGGAATTAGCAGGAAAGGTATGTTAAAATGAGCAGCATTAAACTTTGCAAGTTGCTATATGAATGCTCGATGTTGCATTCCAGTAGGCACCATGTGTGTATGTCCTGCAGAACGCAGGAGCCAGACTCTCAGGGTTCCTTCTGGCTCTGGCAGGTGAATACCTTGCAAAACATTTTGGTGAATTTACAGACCAGTTTATCTTTCAGTACTACTAACACAGTAACGTTTTGCATTCCTTTTCCTGGCTCGTATACGCTGAGCTGGAGGACCAGAGCACTCGGTAACACTTAACAACGCAGAACGTTAAACGGTTCCGAGTGTCGAGGTGTGGGTTTGTGGAAGTAAGTGGGTACCTGTTCTTAGACACCAACGCTTGCTGCTCTGGGGTGTTTGAGATTGGTGCCAGTATTTCTGAGCAAGGCATGGCTGCAGCGTCCCTCTGACAGAGAGAACTGCTCGGTTTGGTATCGCTGCTCCAAGTCAAGTGATTTTCATTTTTAGAAACAGGATGTTAATCACATCAGACCAGTTGGCTTGGTAGGTTCCCGAGCCCTTTCAAAGGGAGTTACCTTAGTCAAAATCTGACCTTTTGGTCCCTCCCTCAGAAGTGTTCCCACGTCACACAAAACAAGACTTCAGCAGCGTGAGCTACAATCATCAGGCATCTAACATGCTGTGCCCGTGGCAGTTCGTGTTCAGACCTCGTGCTGCTAGGAGCCAGCCCTCAGAGGAGAAGGATATCAACAATAATGTGGAGAAAAATGGGAAGATCCACGGGTAAGACTTTTGTCTTTCAGTGACCTCATCCTTTCTCTTTAATTTGAGAAGAAAAGATTAAGTGAGATGGGTTCTGGAGAAACCTGTAATGTGTTTCCAAAGCAGCATTAACCGAAGCAGAGCTGTCCCTGGGGGTCGCTGGGTGGTGTTGGTTTGGCCAGGTACATTTGAGCTGTTGTGTCTTAAGTCATAAAATGATTAAATCATCTTGCTTTCTCTTTCATAGTCCTGGGTTTATTTGGTGTACTGTAATGGTTTCATAAAAGCTAGGACTTTGGAGGCGTGTGTAAGCTATACAAATTAGCAAAGTGAGTGTTAATTTTGTAATTACCTTGGTAAAGTGTTTCTGGGATGTGATTTAGACAAGAACCGGTATGAAATAGCCTACATGTGCATATTACATTTCTCAGTGTTCAGGCTGTTACTTATTTCAGTCTTCTATTGCCTACTGGTTCTTTCCCTGCCCGCTCCCTGCCCTGCCCTCTCATTGCTCGGGCAGTTTATATTCCAGGGTGAAGGTGGGTGAAGCTGAGCAGTGGAAGTGGGTGGCTCTGCCACCGAAAGCACCTCATTGCCCACTCCAGACTAAGGCTTGTGTGTGGAGTCTGTGGTCTGGGTGCCTCTTGGGCGTTTTTGAGCGTTGTCTGAAATGTGATATCAAAATTAAAAAGTAGTTGGGGAAGTAAGACTTGACACAGGAAACAAAGGAAATTTGTGTAAAAGTATGTGATTTGCTTAAATGGGCTGGAGACTGGACCTAACTGAAATTGTCACACTTCTCCCTGAAGATTTTGACCTCTTTAATTCCTGAGTGTTTTCTATCCAGACCATAATTGTACAGATGTCCTTTGTTTGGCTTACAGCGACACTCAGTCCTTAACCATTCCAGGCCATATCTGCTGTTTTCCTTCCCACACAGTGACCTGGGAAGGGTGACTGTAGCTTTACTATTGACTCCTTGTCCTCTCCCCGCTCAGGCTGCTGCAAATTGTTGCCTTGTTGCCTCAGTACATCTCTCTGAGATGGCTCTGGGTGTTCCCCTACTGACGCTGCAGGTAAAGTGAACAAAAACCAAGGACACTGTTATACTGAGTTGTCTTTGTCTCTCTTAAAGCCTGGAAAATCATGATGCCAAATCACACCATCTGAGCAGGAAGCAGACAGAGATGCCACTGATCATAGCTCCAGCAGCCGCCGGCGATGGCAGAGAGGTCTGTTTCTGTTGTGTGACACTGAGGGCTCACAGGGGTTGTGCTCAACATTTCCCACAGCTCTCACGTGAGGACTAATGGGGATACACGAGGCTAGGGCTGCTTGGGAGGTCTTTGGGTGAAAGATCTTCTCTGAACAAAAAGGAGCTTTGGTAAGACTTAAACAAAGAGGTGACTGATGGGACTGGAGTGCCCGATTGCTTTGCTCACCTTTGAAAACCCAGCCTTTAGTAACAAATGTGTTCTTTCTCTACAGTTGTCTGGTTCACTGTTTTCCTGAGACTCTGACTGTTCCATTAAGAGGCCTTATTGATGTTTGTATGTATGTATTTTTGTCTTTTCTCTGTCCAGAACCCCCCACAAATTGGTATCAAAGCCTCAAACCAACTGTCACGGTGTCCGAGACACGTCAAAGTAAGAAACTTGGAGAATGGATCCAGCTTTCTGGACACACTACACCTGACAGCAAAGGAGGTGAGATACAGAAACCTGAGCAGAGATTTTTCATCACTTTGGGAAAATACAGTGTGACATTGGGGTTTGACATTTTACTGTTTTTCAGGTTATCAACTGCCGGACCAAAGCCTGCCAAGGGGCACTCATGACCCCAAAGGGCCTGGTGAAAGGGACCAGAGATGGGCCAGTTCCAGCAGCAGAGCTTTTGCCTCAGGCACTGGACTTTATCAAGCAGTACTACGACTCTTTCAAAGAGTAAGGCAACTTTACCTTCAAGTTTGGTATAAAAGTCTTCTACCTTGCTGTCTCTGAGACATAGGAGTGTTTGGTTCCTTCACAGCTGGTGGTAACTATCCTGTTACATAGCATGCCTTCAAAAAATAGATAAGGACTATCAGAAGAGGTAAATAAAGCTCTTGGAGCATTGAACATGCTCTGTCTGCCAGTCCAAGGTCATGGGTACTCAGGGATGGACTCCGTACAGTGCGTTCCTCAGCCCCGTTCCAGTACACGTATGAGGAGCAGCTTGGTTAGGGCTCTCTCACAGAACATTACCTTCAGTTTTTTCAACACTGGATGTTGATGGGATCAGCTCCTGCTCAGATCAGTCTAAGGCATGAGTAATGTGGATAATGCTTTTTGTTTGTGCAGCTCCAAGTATCTTTTCTCTGTGTTCTTCTCTGTTTTGACTCCCAAGGCTTTAGCCAAAGATTGGAAGGCCAGTCTCTTGCTTCTCAACCTTGCTCTGTGCTCTCACCACCATAAGCTTACTGAGCGTGCTGGGAGGGAGGCTCTAGCTGCGGGAAAGAGGTTTGTGTTTTCCCAAAAAATGGACATGGTGCAGAGTCGTCTTGACACGGGAAGAGCTGGAGCATCTGGCTTTGGCGCAGGAGTTTGCGGTGATGTTTCACGTGACGAGCTCTCAAGCGACACTTCAGTGTTTGCTCATCCTGTTGTAAAACGTTTCAGAGAGACTCAGCCACATAATGGCTACTTCTTCAGACACTTTGAACTCTTCTGCAAAGCTTTCTGCTGCTGAATCTCTCTGGAAGTCCCGCTCCTACGCTCGGGCTGCACTCACTTGCCAGCGAACGGTGTCTGCAGGTCTCTGGGGCTCCTCTCGCGGCTGTTTGATCACGCTGATTTACAGGGTCTCACACGCCTGCCCTTGATCTTTCATCTTGCTGAAAATGTGAAAACTCTCAGACAGTGCCAGCTATTTTCATTCTGTCTGTGAGCCAACAAAACAATTTTTGTCTGTGCTGTGATAAATATTTCCTAATGTTTTGACTTCAGTCTCTGTTATCAGACTAAAGAATTTTAGGGTTGGTTTCCTTGACAAAGGAATCGCTCAGCATTTACTTTTAGCAATGAAAATCCTACTTACTTTGGTCAGAAGAGCTGTGTCTCTCTGAAAATAACCTAACTTGGGGGGTCGGTCACTGTAACCCTGCTTTTGGGCTGAAGCCAGCCTGTTCTCTACTTGTCCTTTGCATGAATTTGACAACGTTTTCCAAACTCCTGTAGCGAATCCATATGTGAACTGAAAACTTACCCAGAAAAACCTGTGCTCAATCCATGTGTGTGTTGGGTGGTGAAAGGATGGTGTCACCACTTAACTCTCTAGTGTGTTCATTTCCTCCTTAGGTTAGTAAGCTCTGTCATTTGCAGTCAATAAGGGCACTTCCTAAATTCTCCTCAGCCAGAGTCCCATTTTTCCTCGAATCCCCCCTGCTTTTTGATAAGAACCTGGGACCCTGGACTGCTGCTGTGGGTAACAGCTGTGCCTTGGGAACAAACCTGGTGCCGTGGAGGGGAGGTGGGGAATGGATGGTGGTGACTTCTCACCTCTGAAGGATGGTGAAATTTGTGAGGTAGCAGATGTTTTCATAAAGGACAGAGTATTTTATGTTGACCCTTGTCCAGAGAGTATAGATTTACAGCAGGAGCAGGTTTCTCAGTGTTTATCCAAACTTGCCATATCTCACCCTACAGAGATGCTAATGCCCTCCCTGTAAATTTACTCTACCTGCATCCTGGCAGATAAAATCTGGGGTGCACAGAGAAGTCTTCTCCTGCAACAGGGTGCTCAGAAGCTTTGTGGCTTCAGCAATGCCCATGCTTTTCTTGACCCACAACGTAAGGACAATGTCTGCAGTTTAAATGAGTTCTAAGTAATGAAATTCTCATTGTTTCTTTTCATGGCTGTTTCCTGTTCAAAAGGCCAAAAATAGAAGAACACCTGGTCCGCATGGAAGAGGTAACCAAGGAGATAGAAACAACAGGAACCTACCATCTGACCAAGGATGAACTGGTCTTTGCTGCCAAACAGGCCTGGAGGAACGCGCCTCGGTGTATTGGGAGAATCCAGTGGTCCAATCTACAGGTAACCCACGAGTCTGGGTATTACAGGCCACGGTCACCTACTGTCAATCAGAAGAACAACCTTTACTTTGGTAAAATCATAGAATGGTCAGAGTTGGAAGGGGCCTTAAAGATCATCCAGTTCCCACCCCCTGCCCTGGGCAGGGACACCTCCCACAAAAGCAGGTTGCTCCAGGCCCCCTCCAGCCTGGCCTTGAACACTTCCAGGGATGGGGCATCTTTGCTTTGCTTTTTCCTTAATATTTCCTTAACTACATAAGAAAAATAATGAGGTGAGATTTGGTTCTTTTGGAAACCTACAGGTGTTTGATGCACGTGATTGTAGGACAGCCAAGGAAATGTTTGAGCACATCTGCCGCCATATTCAGTATGCCACGAACAGCGGAAATATAAGGTAGGCCTCTTCTTTCATTTGGGTTTTGAACAAGAAAAATGACATCCAGATCTCAATTGAAAGCTCTGCCCACGACCTGAAATGGTCTAGCTAAGCATTTTGGCGACTTGTCTCTGCTCTTAATTCTCCTGGTACTTTTGTGCTCCCCTCCTGTGCCATCAACCATTTTGAGTTTGTGACTTGGCTGGCTGATGTGGCAAAACCTTTCACAGCTCCCAGGGAAAGGAGAGGATTTGAAGATTCAAGAAGGAGGGTGGGGAAGATGAATGATTTTATTTCTGCTGACATTTATTTGAGAAATATAGAGTGATGGCTGCTGGTAACAGTTCCTGTTGGGTTAATTAGAATGTGTTTGATGTGGTGCTGTGGTGTAACAGGCTCTGGTTGTCTCTTTGGGCAGATCAGCCATCACCATCTTCCCCCAGAGAACCGATGGGAAACACGATTTCCGTGTCTGGAACAGCCAGCTCATCCGGTACGCGGGGTATCAAATGCCGGATGGCTCTGTTGTAGGAGACCCTGCCAGCGTGGAGTTCACTCAGGTACAGTCCCAGGCACAGCGTCAGCCGCCGTCCTCCCTCTCCAGCCCCACCGTCCTCCCTCTCCAGCCCCACCGTCCTCCATCTCCAGCCCCACCGTCCTCCATCTCCAGCCCCACCGTCCTCCCTCTCCAGCCTCACCGTCATCCCTCTCCAGCCCCACTGTCCTCCTCTTTCTGTTTCTTGCATGTTTTTGCAGAGGGGGAGGGGAGCGTGGCAGGAAGGAGTGAATGGCATGTTCTGCCCCCCAGGTTCTGGGTGCAGGCTGAAGCTCCCCTCTGTCTCAGAACAGAGTGGGTTAGTGCTCCCCGTAAGCCAGGGACCAGTCAGGACTGGAACAACCTGTCTTGGTGTTGTTTGAACGGGAAAGATTATAGATATGTATAAAAGATATATTAAAGACACTTTATCATTCAGAATTTACCCCGGTGAGTTTTAGAGCATTAACAACCTTTTGTCTTCAAATCAAGGGGGGGTAAAACCTGAAAACCCCACCTGAAATGTACATTCTTTACAGCTGTGCATCCAGCTTGGGTGGAAGCCGAAGTATGGCCGCTTTGATGTAGTTCCACTCATTCTGCAAGCAAACGGCCAAGACCCAGAAATATTTGAATTCCCGCCAGAGATTGTCCTTGAAGTGCCCATGGAGCATCCAAAGTAAGCACACAGGACTGGGGGAATTACATTTCTGCCTCTGCCTCACCTTGGTGGGTTATCAGCCTGCGCCTGTGGCAGCCGTCTGATGAGCTCTTTGTTAGGATGAAATGATGGTAAATTGTCCTGGAAGATAAAATGCTTGTTAGAACAAAGAAATGAGATTTAAATTAAGGAAGCCAAAAGCATTTTTGCTGGAAATCTTTTTTCCCAATCTACATTTCAATTATATTCAGAATTTAAAAAGCCATCATTTCTTATGCCGGTGTAATATGGGTGTGAAATACGGCTGCACTCATAACAAAGTGTTTATTGCTTTTCTGTCTGGGGTTTCTTTTTTCCTTCCTCCTCACTCTGGGGGCAGCCTGCAGGTCGCAGAGCTCTGCAGTACTGTCCTGCAGCTCCTGTGGTGACTGCACTCTGAAAGCTCCAGCGAGTTTTGCAGACCGTGCTTCATGGGTGATTTCTCCCAGAGCTGGCTCTCTCTGTCCTCCCAGACTCCTCTGGTTATCGCCTCAAGGACCAAAAAGACACAAAATAATAAATGAAAATGCTTCTTTAACAGGTATGAATGGTTCAAGGAGCTGGACCTGAAGTGGTACGCGCTGCCTGCTGTTGCCAACATGCTGCTTGAGGTGGGAGGCCTGGAATTCACGGGGTGTCCTTTCAACGGCTGGTACATGGGGACAGAGATAGGAGTGCGGGACTTCTGCGACGTGCAGCGCTACAACATCCTGAAGGTGACCATCTGGGGAGGGGATGGACCTGCTGGGTGGAGTGTTCCTGACAAAGAGACGTGGTGATCCTTGCTGGGAGGGCTGTTGTGTTTCTGTCACACTGGCACCTCAGTGCTCATCCGACACCGGTGTCCTGACTGCTGTGGGACACCCAGGATCTCTGCCCAGATTTTGACTGTTTTTACAGTGTTCTGACAGCACCTCTTCCAAATACCTGGATAGAAGGGTGAAACTGCAGCTGTAGAAAACAAAATTAAAACACTGTCCAAAGGGAATGCTTCCCCAGTCTTACCCTGAGTCCTGCTGGTCTCTGACTGAACGTCTCTCAGAGGTATATTTGTATCAGTTCCAGACTGCTGATGACAGGGCAGGGGAGTCCTGGGGGTGAGCTGCAGGTCTCACCAGTACAATTTAATAATCATGCCTTATAACCAGATGCTGCCACTTTTGAAACCATTTAATCCAGGAGAGAACCACTTCCCACTTTCCCAAACTGGAATAGCTTCAAGAGCCAGA
The DNA here is from genome assembly GCA_013400555.1 of Jacana jacana. Taxonomy (NCBI): domain Eukaryota; kingdom Metazoa; phylum Chordata; class Aves; order Charadriiformes; family Jacanidae; genus Jacana; species Jacana jacana. The sequence goes on along the minus strand of VZTM01034523.1, from coordinate 256,149 downwards.
ACTCCATCACTCAGGTTTACCTCTGATCTCAAGTATTTCTGCTGCCGTGATTTCCCCAGTATCAGACTAAATCTTTCCCCTTCCAAGGTATCTTTTCCTGCACATGAGAAGCCATGAGGTCCTACATAGTAAATTTGCTTTTCTGTTTTCTCTCTTTTTCACTTGTAGGAGGTAGGAAGGAGAATGGGACTGGAAACAAACAATCTTTCATCGTTATGGAAAGACCGAGCTGTTGTAGAGATCAACGTGGCTGTGCTTCATAGCTTCCAGGTAAGCCAACGACTGGGGGGTCTGGAGAGACACTGAATATGGTGTCTCTCCTTCTGCTTATTAACAGTTTCATACAAATTCCTCCATCAAAGGTCCACCTCTGTGACGAGTATCTGTGCAATAGTTGCTGACAGTAACTGTTTCCCACCACAGTATCAAGTCCTTGAAATGTTAAGCAAAGCGAAAGGATTGCTTTCACTGCGTCAGGAAGAGGAGCAGAGCGGGCCTTCTGATGTTTGCCTTTCTTTTTGCAATTGTTCTAGAAACAAAACGTGACCATCATGGATCACCACTCAGCTGCTGAGTCCTTCATGAAGTACATGCAGAATGAGTACCGGGTGCGAGGGGGCTGCCCGGCCGACTGGGTCTGGATCGTGCCTCCAATGTCCGGGAGCATAACTCCCGTGTTCCACCAGGAGATGCTGAACTATGTCCTCACCCCCTTCTATTACTACCAGGTACAGAAATTCTAGTAGACAACTTCAGTGGTAGAGGTGGTAATATGAAGGGGGAAAGAGAAGCCCTGGTTAATGAACGGTCACTGGGGAGACTGGTAAGTAGCAGGCAGGGTGTATCAGGCTGTGGGAGGCGATGGTGGTTCTGCTGAATTCTCAAGCTGTAGGTAAGGTGCAGCTTAATGCTACAGCAAGTGATGCCATGTTTGTGCAGTGGATTGTATATACAAATTCTGTTTAGTCTGACCCTTTCAAGGATATTAAAATTCTGTATTTATTATTTTCCATTTCTTGACTGAAGCTTAGCTTTTGGCTTTTTAAAGGTAGATGCGTGGAAAACACACGTCTGGCATGATGAGACACGGAGGCCAAAGAAAAAAGATTTCAAGCTCAGCATCTTGGCAAAGTAAGTTGTTCAAATAAGAGCCTGCATGCTTTTGTCCAGGTATTCTCTTCTTGTGATGTTTCTGTTCCACTTCTTTGGGGAATGGTTATTACAGTAATGACAACCTGGGATCATAGACTTAGGTGTCTGTGGTTCCTGTTGGGGGCCATAGGGTACATCTGCACAATCTTCCCGGGAAAAGCTATGCCCTAGGTCAGTCTTTCCTGCTTTCTTTGGCAATCAGGCTGAGGCACCGTGTAGCTATACTAAATGTTGTACGTGATGATTTCTCTCCCAGGGCTGTACTCTTTGCATCTTCACTCATGCGACAGACGATGGCCAGCAGGCCCAAGGTCACTGTAATCTTTGCGACAGAGACTGGGAAGTCGGAAACCCTGGCCAACAGTCTGTGCAGCCTCTTCAGCTGCGCCTTCAACACTACGGTAAGAAAGCAGGAATCCTCCACACTGAGCAGTGAAAGAACTTACCAGCTTCCATGAGCTTTTCCATTCTCTACCTTTTCAATGTCCTGTAAACATAAGAGCTTTGATTTTGTATTCATTTATTTGTATTCATTTGTATTCATGCCTTGTAAATTTGGTAAATTTTGGTCTGGCAATCACAGAGGTATCTAATGCTAGTTCCTGTGTCCACTAGCAATTTCTCATGAGCTTTATACCTTCTAGATCCTGTGCATGGATGAGTACAACATCTGTGACCTGGAGAAAGAAACACTACTCTTGGTGGTTACCAGCACTTTTGGAAATGGAGATTCTCCAAATAACGGCAAGGTACCGTTCACCTCAGAGGCCATATAAGAGCCTGAGACCTTTCATTTGTCCCATGTGCTTGAGTAAGATATTGCTCAAGGTCTCACTTGTGTTTTAAATCAAAGGGTTTTTTCTAACCTGAAGTCTTCTACAAATGTTTATACAGACCTTGAAGAACTCTCTGCTCACCCTGAAACGGCTGAGAAAAAAAATCAGGTAAAACCCCTCTGTTGTTTGGTTAGCTTGGGATTGAGTCCTTTTGCATTTCATGTGGCATAGTGCTGGGATCTTATTTCTACTTCCTCCTGCAGATACGCCGTGTTTGGTTTGGGCTCCAGCATGTATCCAGAGTTCTGTGCCTTTGCTCACACCATTGACCAAAAACTGGCCCAACTGGGGGCTTCCCAGCTCACTCCAGTAGGTGAAGGAGATGAACTCAATGGGCAAGAAGAAGCCTTTCGCACGTGGGCAGTCAGCGTGTTCAAGGTGACAATATAAAGAGTTAGCTCATATTTTAGTTCCTTCATTTTGTTCCAGCATTCACTACCATCACTAAAAAGTGGTGAAAAATGAAGGGACACCATCACCTGGATTTATATCTGTATTTCAGACTCCCCTCTATTCTACTGCTTGCCTAAATTGAGGAGAGAACTGCGCCCCTTTTCTGTTATTTTTTGATACTCACACAACTGTTTTGGATTGTGGGGTGCTGAGTATGAGCAAGGGTGGTAGCGTCCGACGTCAGGGCTTTGGGAAGCAGATGAGAGTTTTAGCTACACTGGTGCAGAACTGGAACCTCACTGGCCTCGGTGAACCCCTGGAACATCAGTGAACTCAACAGAATTGGTAGACAGCAGCAATTTGTGAAATTGGTGTCTCCCCATTAGGGTTATGACAATACTAAGAATATTATTTTTACCATGAATAGCCTCATTTTTTCCCTTTTTTAGACTGCCTGTGACATTTTCAACATCCGTGGGAAAAGCAGCATTCAGCTGCCCGAGGCCTATACCTCTGCTGAAAGCTGGGAGCCTGAGCATCACAGGGTAGTGCCAGACTCCCAAACCATGGACTTGGCTAAAGGTATTACCTCCCACCTTCCACCTCCTCTCTCTGTTTCACTTCAGATAGGTTGGGACTGGAAAGGTTTTCTGAGAGCCATAGTGGTCCTGCTAGGTGATAAAATTCATTTAACTTAGTACAGCGGTCAGAGAAAAAAGGGCGTTGGTTTGTGTTGCATAAACCATTATCTTTCCCAGTGCAGTAACACCAGCACATCAGAATTGGCATGTTTCGCCAGTCCCAGGGAACAAAAGCTGAGATGAGCCACTCTGAGTCAGGGAAGGTGTGTGTGAGGGACACACACGGCCTTCTCGGGCAAACGCGGTTCAGTTATTTTTCTGCACGTTATTTTAAACAGACTTGAAACTGCCCTGAATCCCATCCTCTTTTCTCAACAGCACTTGCAAACCTTCATGCCAAGGATGTAATTCCCATGAAGCTGAAATTCAGACAGAATCTTCAAAGTCCAAAATCCAGGTATCATGTCCCTCGCTCCTTCGGGTATTGCGATACCACCTTTTACTAAAACCTGTACCGTCTGAAGTGCCTGGTTGTCTCCCTGCAGTTACTGAGAAATGGCCATGAATTCTGTACTGTATTCTTCTAGTAGAAGCAAATGGTTATCCCAAGGCAGGAAGAACATAAAGAGCCTTAGCCCTGGTGCAGGCAGGAGCTGACTTCCCAGCAGAGTGTAGGAAACTACATGACGTTGTGATGTGGCCCTTGATACCTACTAGATGAGGAGGGTCGGGTTACAGTCCCTCTCCCTTGCTCGGTGTGCTGTGTGCCAGGCAGATGTTCGCTTTGTTTAGGGGAATAACTGCCCCTTGGCATAAAAAAAGGAGGGGGAAAGGTGTCGTACGGGGAGTGCCCTGAGCTGGTGTGAGGAGGGGGCAGTTTGCTCTGCACTGGCTGGCTACAGGCACCTGTATTCTATTCTGGGCGGATCAGGCAGCGCTTCGTCTTACTTGTTTTGATACAAGGACTTCACGTATCTGGACTGTGGTTTGTTTAATTCCCCATGAAGTGCTAAGCTGCTCTGATAGTTTGGTGATGAACACAAGTGAGCCCTTGCCAACTGTCACTTCAGATTTACTCCTTTTCTGTGCAATTCAAGGGAAATCCTGTCGATGTAACCCAGGCCTGTCTGATCTCTTCCTTCCATATCTAGTCGTGTTACCATCCTGGTTAAGCTTTCCTGTGAGACTAATCAGGAAGTGCGCTACCTGCCTGGAGAACATGTTGGGATTTTCCCAGGCAACCAGCCACAATTAGTCCAGGGCCTCATGGCACGTGTCAAGGATGCCCCTCCGGCTGACCAGACTGTCAGACTCGAAACCTGCACTCGCGGTGAGTTTTGCTTCCCTTTGGACAAAGTGACGGGATGCTTGAGAGATTCCTCTTAAAATTCCCCAGAATTTTTATAAACTTTGATTCTATTACTTTTTCTTAACTTTCAATAGGATTTTGTGGATGCTTTTAGTTATTCTGATAATCCTGAATTCTGATTTTGTGTGCTCTGCCAGCCCATGGTACCTTCAGCAGCGTTCCCTACATTGGCCGTTGACCCCAAGTAAATTAATCAACAGGGTTTGCTTGCTGTTGCTCCATATCAGAGCCCTAAAACAGATTTACATGTCGTGACCATCGTTTCCATCTGCTAAATCACAGGATTCTGACACAGGAAGATGATTTCCCCAAAGGGGAGACTTTTCATTTTAAAGTGGTGTTTTGTTGCTGTGCAATTCTGGGCATCAGACCCTCCCTGTAAAGTTTGAACCTTCCCAATAACCTCTTCTGACAGTGGTCTAGACCTGCTGCAGCCTAGTGTGAGGTAGTGTTTTGAAGGACACTGAGTTTGGCAAAGCTCTGCAGCTGTCAAATGCCATGGGAATTGCTAAGCTTTCTTTTATTTCCCGCTTTTCCAGGTGGCTACTGGACAAGTGACAAAAGGATTCCAGCCTGCACACTCCCCGAGGCTTTGACATACTTGCTGGATATCACCACTCCACCCTCCCAACAGCTGCTAAGGAAACTCTCCCAGCTGGTAACAGCGGAAGGAGACAAACAGAGACTGGAAGTTTTATGTCAGGTAGGTGGTAGGGATAGACCATCTGATGCCTTCTTGCTGTGTAGCAGAAGGTTAAGAAATTTTCTCAGTGATGTTGCTTATTTTTTATCCCTCTGTTACACGTTCTGGGTACTTGTAAAGCCATCCCTGGTGAGAGAAGGGGTAGGCTTGTGGTTCAGCCTGGGCATGGGAATCAAGAGACTTCTTCAGATCTGCTGTTTCCTGTGTGATTCTGGATGGGTCACCCTGCTGCTTGTTTCTCCTGCCTGCCTGGGGCTGGTTTCTGATGATAGGCTGTTAAAAGACCTTCGGGTTTGCAGGTGGAGGGGTTGGAGGGGAGCTAGTGGGTATTTTTGTCAGAGAATTTGGTACAGAGAGGGTAAGAGAGGTGTCATTTTCAATAACCAATGACTCAGGTGTGGTAAGTCCTGCTTCTCCTGCTGGGTTCAGCAGTAGGAGTTCTCAGGCAGTATCAGGCCCTGGGATATCCCTTCACAGGGGCTGAGAAAGATTCGGCTTCAGTTTCTGCATCCTCGCTGAGAGAGCTGCTGGCTGAGAGTGCTGGAGCAGATGCTCTGTGCTTCCCTTTGCAGAAGCCATGCTGTTTCTTAGGAAACCCCAGGGCTGGTCTAGGCAAGGTTTTGAGAATTCTCTCTTGATTTCCCCGTGTGTTTAACTGAACATGAAGCAGGAATCATCGTCATAAGTGACGTTTCAAATACCCCTGCTCTCCTGACCCCAGCATGGCCTGGTAGCATTGTGATGGTGGCCTTTGGCTTTCAGAGCACGGAAGAATATAATAAATGGAAGTTTTACAACAGCCCAAACATCCTGGAGGTCCTGGAGGAGTTTCCTTCAGCTGAGGTCCCGGTCGCTTTCTTACTGACCCAGCTGCCGCTGCTGAAACCCCGGTACTACTCTGTCAGCTCCTCCTGGGACATGACACCCGGGGAGGTTCACCTGACCGTTGCCGTTGTCAACTACAGGACGAGAGGTAAGGAGTTGTTGATGTCAATTCTCTCTTAATTAAATGATACTTAGGCTACATTGTTGTTCAGAAAAAAGCCCTGTGTCAGCCGTGCGGTGTGAAGTGTGTCTGTAACGAGGAGGTTGTGCTGGATTGTGTGCAGAATGGTGTGCTGCAGTGCAGGAGTTCATACTGGGGCAGGACTTGCCAACATCTGGCAGCAGCAGCATTAGTGTTGCCTTGTTTTAGAAATCATTACTAGGTATAAGCTTATTTTAAAACTGTAATTTAAGTGTAATGCAAACTGAGAGCTTTGAACACTGACAGAGGTGTTTTCCTTTGCTCTTAGATGGCAAAGGGCCTTTGCACCACGGAGTCTGCAGCACGTGGCTGAATGCAATAGCTCCCAATGAAACAGTCCCGTGCTTTATACGCAGGTGAGTGTGTGACAGAAACAAAGAAAACAAAAAGCCCTGCCCAAACCCCAGCTCTTCTCAGCTCAGCTTCTTCAGGGCTTGTTTTTTCATTGTTTGCATATGATTTTGACGTGGCTGGTGGGCGTCAGCTGGAATATCTGAGTGTGAGAAGAGCTGCTCAGGTTCAGTCAGGAAACTGAGACTGAGATGTCAGTCGTATATGAATTACCTAATGAACATAATTTGGCTTTTTAGTGCTAATGAATTCCAGCTCCCAAAGGAGCCAAGCAAGCCCTGCATTCTGATCGGCCCGGGGTCGGGAATTGCTCCCTTCAGAAGTTTCTGGCTGCAGCGTCTCTACGACTTAGAAAAGAAAGGTAATTATGGGGATTGCCGTAAGGGGGTGGCCAGAACTTGTCCTGCAGCAGAAGACATCCCTAGTCCTCCAAAAAAACCCTCTGCAGATGGAGACACCCAGAAACATCAGCCAAGTAAACCCCGTAGAGACCAGTCATCCCAAAGCGCATTGAACACTGCGCTGAAACAGCTAATCTGTCTCACTTGAGACCTTTCTGGTGGTCTTGAGGTACTGGGTCACTTGGAGGCCACAGCCCGTGTGTCCTGTAGATACTCTACGTTCAGGGACCACCCAGGTGCTTGAATGGGGGCCATGGTGTGGGGAGGAAACACTTTGGCCTGACTTTGTCAGCCTGTCTGGGGAACGTGCTCCAGCAGGTGATCCCACATAGTTCTCCAAGAGCTTGGGCGGGTTCAGGCCTCTACAAGCTGTCACACACAGACACACACACACACTCTCCTCCTCAGGTGTTTAGTGAGAAAGACTAATTAGAAAATAGCTGTGTGGGCAGCTGTACCCAGCGAGTTACAGTGACAGCAGGGCCCTCTGTGGAAATGGTGCTAAGAGCTCGTAGGCCTTGCCAGGAAAGACAAAACACTTTCCATTGTTGGTTCCAGGGATCAAAGGTGGGGAGATGACATTACTGTTTGGCTGCCGGCAGCCAGATGTGGATCACATCTACAAAGAAGAAACCGAGGAAATGAAGAGGAAGGGAGTCCTGAAAGACATCTACACAGCTTACTCCAGGCAGCCTGGCCAAGCTAAAGTAAGGCTGGCTCCTCTGTTCTTTAAGGGTTGGCTCCTTTCAGAATGGTCCTTCGAGTTAAGATCTGGACTCTGATCTTTAAAAATATGTTAGCATTTGGCTTTAGTGTACTGAGAACAAGGCTCCACTCCTTCAAAATGAAGGAGAACCTCACTGTGCACTTCAGTGTGAGCAAACTATGTAAGTATAAACCCCTCACTGCCACGTAGAGAGCCGTAAGAGACATAGTCAGAAGTCAAGTGCAAACAGCCTTTGAAACTAAAAGCTGGAACACTTTAAGAAACCTTAGGTTTTGCAGGATTTGATTAGTCCTTGAGTTAGAAATGGGTTGGCTCCAGCCACTTGTCCCCATTTCAGTGACACAGTGACCCTGGAAATGAATTTTGCCGAGTTGAACTCGTGGCTGGAGATGACAGCAGCACCTAAGCTGTGCTAGTTTTAGCTGTGCTGCTCTGCTGGCAGGTTAGGAGACTTTGGCAGATTTAACTGGTTCCAAAAATGAAGAGTGTTAGTCTGCTGCAGTTCAACCAGCAGAAGGGTCTGGCCTCCAGATCTGGGGCTTGGAAAGAACAGCATGAAGACAGTTCTCCTTTGCTGTGGTGGAACACACAGCTGGGATAGGGCATTGAGAACCTTACTATGTAGAGCTGTGTTGAATTTAGAAAAGCCAATAGCCAAAGCAGTGTTTAAGAAACCCTAATGATCCTTCTTCTGTTTCTAAGGTCTATGTTCAAGACATTCTTCGAAGCAAGTTGGGGACCAAAGTGTGCAACCTCCTGCATAAGGAGGAAGGGCACCTGTACGTCTGTGGAGACGTACGCATGGCCAAGGACGTGGCTCAGACTCTGAAAGGGATCCTGGCAAAACACCTGAGCCTCAGCGAGCAGCAGGCAGAGGAGTATTTCTTCCAGCTGAAGGTATGCTGTGGGAAGCAAGGTGCTCTTGCCAGTCAGGGCCAGGGTGGGTTAAAGTCATCGGGGTCACACTCAAGGTTTGTTGGGCTGCCGTGAGCTTCTGTTCAGCAGAAGACAGGAGGGCACAAGCTCAGTGGTGTAACACGCAGAGCTGCTGTTTGGCTGGGCTGTAAGAGCCACACCTCGTACTCTGCCATTTCCCCAGCGTCCCCGCGGGGCTCAGCAGCGTGTCAGGAGCAGCGGGAGTTTGGGACTGCATTGCACCAGGGGAGGAAAGCGAGTTAGGAAATTCGGGGTCCCATCAGTGACAGCGGTGGGGTCTCTGCTGGCTCTGCAGCACGTGTGGGTCAGAACGTGTCCTGGAGCACGGGGGGGTGGTTCAGAGGGGTTCCCTGAACGGGCAGTGACAAAGTCCCCTGTCACAGAACCAGTCACACAAGCCACAGAGCTCTCAGTCACTCAGCTGCCACCTGAGGAGGAGCTGGTGGTATTTGATTCATCTCTTGGGTTTCCCTTCTCTTCCTGCAGCGCCAGAAGCGGTACCATGAGGATATATTTGGGGCTGCGTTCCCGCAGGAAGGCAGGAGGGGCGCGAGGGCTGCGCAGCCCGTGGGGCAGCCCCTGGCACTGGGGAAGCACAGAGGGGCAGATCCTCTTTCTTACACATGTTAAGTCAAACACCTGTGTGGGATTGTAGGATTTTACTTCTAAACCTCAGCCTTAATTAAGAGAAAATACTAAATTGAACTTTTGTTGCTATTTATTCTGAGACTCCTTTAAATAGATTATCTAAATAGTGGAGGAATTATTTTTTTTTACTACTGTCTATGCTAGAATAAATCTGCTGGGATTTGTAAATACAAGGAAAATACAGAGTTTTTTACTATTTAAGCTGGCACTGAGATCTTTTTTTGAAATGTGTGTGTTGTCTTTGTGAGTGTATTCATACCCAGTGGTTGTGCTGTGGGTTGTACCTCCACTCCAAAGCAAGGCAACGGGCGCTTGTGTCACTGGGAAACAGAGCCAGGTGCCCCATTGGACCTGAGGCAGTATTTGCAAATGAGATGATAAGATACTGGTTTGTAACTGGAAGTGCCTGCTGCCTCCACCTGGAGTGGTATGTACAGGAGGAGGCAGGAGCTGAAAGCTCTGCTCTGGGGTCCAGGCGCTGGGACCCGAGTTGGTGCAGAGCCCGTGGTGGAGAGGGCCTGGAGACTCCAAAGCACTTTGGACAGCTGAGTTCTATGTGCTGATTTACTTCATTTGTAATAAAAGACACCTTTCCATTGACATCCATTGGTGTGGATGAAGTGTCCCTCCTTTTGCTATTGGCTTCAGCCCAAAGAACTCGGGGGAGGGAAGGGTGTTCAGCTCCCACCAGCTCTCCAGACAAAGAGCCCGTCTCCGGAGTCACACGCTCCGCCCGGGAGGAGCTCTGCCGTCTGGTCACTGCTGGGAAGGTGTGAATTTGCACCACAGATTGTGAGAGTGGCCTCTGCAAACTGCAAAATGGGAGCAGTGTCTTCAGCCCTGGGTACTTATTGACCTGGCTCTCTCTGTGCCTTGCAGTTATGTCAGCGCTTTTAGTTCCTTCTCACAAGTTACCAGGGCTCTATGATCAGCTGAGAAAAGCTCAAGGTGAGATTCTCCTGTTCTCCCTCCAGGAGCTGGAATCTGACGAAGCAGGAGCTGAGATTCAGAAGTCAACAGTGCAATGTGCCTGCAGTGCATTTCACACACCCTGCAGAGCAGCCTTAGCCCTCAGGTCACAAACACAGCGTAGCTGAGAGAACCACAGCGGCGGCAGAGAACGGGACAGATCAGACGAGAGGGACAGAGAGGAAAGGGCAGAGCAGGTTCCCGGCAGGTATGGGGCTGTACACCTACACCCAGTCTGCATTCACCAGGAGTGGTGTTTCACACTGTTCACTTGGTATGGGGCTGTACACCTACACCCAGTCTGCATTCACCAGGAGTGGTGTTTCACACTGTTCAGTTGGTATGGGGCTGTACACCTACACCCAGTCTGCATTCACCAGGAGTGGTGTTTCACACTGTTCACTTGGTATGGGGCTGTACACCTACACCCAGTCTGCATTCACCAGGAGTGGTGTTTCACACTGTTCAGTTCTGACTTCAGACATTCAGGGTGGGATGGAAAGAACAAGGGAATTGCACTTGCCATTAAGAAAGCTCTCGGTAAGACCGGGACTCACGGAGTCCTGGACTTTGGATGAGCCCAACAAAAGTAGGGAACAGAAGAAGCAAGTTCTGTACTTGAGTGCTGCCGTGCTCTGGGGGCTGTGTCACTGCACAGCCATTTCCATGCACGGGACCAAAGGGGTGAATGTCCTTGCCAGGCTGCTTCCTCTGCATCTCAGGTGTCTTTTCAAGTAATCACCTACTCCAAAGGATTGCCATAACCCTTTGTAAATGCTGCTGTACTAAGGGACCAGAGTTCACTTTCATTTGGAGGGTCAGAAACTCAGAAAAAAACCCCAAATTCCTGCTGTTTCTAGCAAGTTGAGAGCGGAGTGGGGGGCCCTGGGGTAACACCATGCCCTGAAGTTGTGAGACACTATCAAAACCCACCAGCCAGAGAAGGAAGAACCTCTGCTCCTTCTTGGGCCTCTGATAAATCAGAGCAAGAAGCACGAGTGTTTGGGTATCAGCTCAGAAGCTGCACAGCTTTGCATTTCTGTATTCTGAGCTGATGAGGCCAGTCTGGTGGGGGGATCTTTTCATCTGAATTTCCCCCCAGCAGAAAGGTGGGAAGGCAGTTAAAGGAAAGGACTAAGAAAAGCAGAGATCTGTTTTAATTCCTTGTGAATCTACTTAAACTGGTCCCAGCTGTACGTTACCTCCAGTTACAGCTCTGGTCTGAAGCTGTGTATGGTTGCTTTTCCTACAGAAGAAAATGGGGACGATAGGGTGCAGGTGTTAAGGCCAGTAGATAATTGTTTTATTCAAGATAAAAACTGAAGCTTCTTAAATTTAAGAAACCAGATACAAAAATATACCTTTTAAAATCCTGAAGTGGATCAAATCCCCTGTTCTGTGGTTATTGTGGCCATTACAGCCCCAGGGGGTTCAGTCTATGCTTAGTTTAAGCACACAAGCAGCCTGCTAGAGGCCCAGCCCCCGACTGACACCACTGAGTAGTGATAGGGGACAGCTGAGCTCCATGGGGCAGAGCCTGGGGGAGCTGATGGGGGACAGCTGAGCTCCATGGGGCAGAGCCTGGGGGAGCTGATGGGGGACAGCTGAGCTCCATGGGGCAGAGCCTGGGGGAGCTGATGGGGGACAGCTGAGCTCCAGGGGGCAGAGCCTGGGGGACAGTGCTTGTGTGGTGGTGAGATGCAAGGTGATGGATGCTGGGACAAGGAAGGCAGGAGTTTGGGTAGGTGAAAGGCTTTTATTTATATTTTTTGAATGGAAATTGTTGCATTCTATTATAGCTGAGGGGGGGGGGGGGGGGTCTCTTCCTTGAATGTGTTTTGTGCAGTACAGGGGTCTGGGTGGATGGAGACTTCCCTGCCCAGTAACCCCAGGGGGAGCTGGGCTGTGCGGAGGGGGCTTGAGCTGCAGCCTTTTGTGGGCAGGAGCTGGCTGAGCTCTGAGTGCGGGTGAGACTGTGATGAGCTGTGTCCAGTTCTCGACTTCTCTTGCTTCAGTTGGTTCATTTGTAGCCCAGTCTGTGTGTTGTGGGTTGTTATTTGGTATCTTCTCTTTGCTGAGGAGCTTTTAGGGGGACGCTTTGCTGGGAGGTTTCACACGTGCTGGGAGGAGTGTTGGACAACCAGGAAGGTCCAGCAGGGCTGGGGAAATGGTTCCTCTGGTTTTAAGGTCTAAGATGTGATGGAGTGTCAGTGCAGCTGGAGCTACACGTGGGCTCTGTGTGTGTGGAGTTGTCTCTGTTGATGTGGAACTGGTTGCTTCAGAAGAAAAGGAGGAGAGGGGGAAAGTTCTTGTTGTCTTTCAGAGAGAACAAATCCTTGGACTATTCATCAATGAAAGAGAAATATGTAAAAAGGCTGTTAAAAGTGTAAGGATGTGACCTGAGCTGGGGTGATGTATAAGCCATAGGTTAACAAGAGGGGTTAGGCTTTCAGCAGGAGACAGGTATTTAAGATTTTTCTATCAAAACATGCTTTGACAGGGTTCTAGATGGCTGCTAAGGTTAAGTGATGTCTCACCGGGTGTGTGATGGCTCCTCGGGCCCTGCACGCGATGTCGTCTCTAACCCAGAGCCCAGAGGGTCACATCTCCATCTGCGCCCTTCGTGCCACCGATGGCTGGTGGGTGGTGACTGTTCCTGCTCTCAGAAAATGCCCCAGAAATGGCTTCCATCTGCTCCCTGGCTGAGGGGCCCTGGTGGTTCCACTCTCAGCTCTTTGGGCTGTTCCTGGGCCTGTCCCAGGCCAAATGTGGCTTTAGGAAGCCTCGGGCCAGGGTGGCCGCGTGGCTCTGCCAGGGCTCTCGGTGACTGCACGGACTCTCCAGGGGCAGCTGGTGCCAGAAGCAATATGTGAAACAGTGGTTTTGTGGTGAATTCCTGCCCCAGGAAGGTGAGGTGTTTCCTGGGGGATGGGGGCTTCTTCCCTCCCCCCCCAGCACTTCAGCAGGGGCTCCTGAGCTCTGGTTCTCTGCCCAGCCCCTGGGTTTGGGGGGGTGCAATCTCTAGTCCTCCTGGAGACCCCAAATCCTCATACCTAGGTAAAGGTAAGACCTGTGCCTGCTGATGGGGGGGGTGAGGGTGCTGGGGGGCTGCTTTGCCCCGGGGAGGGGGAGCCGTGGCCGGGCAGAATCCGCCCAGCTCCCACCCGGGGACAGAAACCGCTGAGCTTGAGGGTCAGGGAGGTGCTGGGGTGGGGGTTGGTTTTTTAAATGAAACATCCTCACCCTTCACGTTAACTGAGAATTAAATTAATGATTCCTTATTCTTTAGGAAAGACAACAAAGCTCAACTAATCTTAAGCTTTTTATTGTTCACATGTGAAAGATGTAGATAAGATAAAAATGTGAAATGGGGTTTTTATTGCCTTGGCCTTTTCCCGGCAGGAAGCACCGAGCTGGAGGTGCCGTTAATTAACGGGTTAATTAACCCCCCTCGGCCCGGGGAGCTCCTGTCTCTCTGGCAGAGCTTCTCCCAAGGGTTTGGGGGGGTGTCTGGGGGCTCCCCGAGTCCCCGTGGGGGGCAGCAGGGGGTGCAGAGCCTGGCGGTGAGGGAACCTCAAGACCGTGGGGCTGGTGCTTCCCCGGGGAGTGGGTGCGAGGGGTCGGGGGGGTCCGGGCTGGGATGCAGGAGGGACTGACGCCCCCCCGCCCCGTCCCGGCCAGGCGCAGGGATGGGGACAAGCGATGGGGGTCCCGGGGAAGGGCCCTCAGCCTGGTTTGGTGCTTCGGGATCACGCAGCGATGGGGTTCGTAAAACGCGGAATAACTTGACCCGCAGCGTCCGGGGGGAAACTCCCCGGGAACCGCCGAGGAAGGAGAGCTCCGGGACAGGGCGAGCGGCGCCGGGGAGGGAGCGAGGTTAATTAAGGGCTGGAGCTGTAATTAAGGGCAGCAGCCGCGAGGAGGCAGCCAAAGCCCGGGGAAGGGCTCGTCCCCGCGATGGCGGGACCCCGTCCCCGTCCCCGTCCCCAGCGCTCGCTCCTGCCCCCTCGGGAGAAGGGATTTGACCGGGCTGCCCTTGCCCATCCTGTGGGTCCCGCTCTGGTCCTTTGCCCCCAAAGTCTGACCCGTCCCGTTTGTGTCCCATCACCCCGTGTCCGTCGGGCTCTTGAGCACCAAAGGAGATGGGGAAACGCTGGAAAATTCCTTTCTGCTGCTTCCCGGGGACCAGCGAAGGGCTGGGAGGGAGAAAGGGCGAGTGATGGTGGAGCTGGTGACCTCCCTGGGCATCAGCTGCTGCACCAGGGCAGGATGGTCATCTCTGCCGTCCTCTTCCCTTTATTCCTGCGCACACACACACACACACCCCGTCTCCTGCTCTTTTAAACACATTGCCTTGAATTCCCCTCCTCAGACCAGGGGGAGCCCCTCCTGCTACTGGGAGAAAGGTGTCCATTGGGGACCGGTGACGGTTTGCTGGACGCTGCTGGGGGTGGGAGCGAAGATGCCCCGAGCACCTCCTGTTGGCTTTGTCTCTTGTGAACTTCCCAGGCCCCGCCACCGCCTCGCAGTCTGTTCTGGGGGGGGGGGTTCTCAGCCCCGTCATGCGACCCCCGTGGCCGAGGGCTCCGTCCTGCGTGTCCCCCGGCAGCGGGTGCTGGGGGGCGCCGTGGAACCCGCAGCTCTGCCGTTTGCCCACGGGCGGGGGGGGAAGGGAGGTCAGAGGACAGTCCCGTAACGCGGGTGTATCCAGGGCAGGGGTTTGTTCACCCGGAAGGTTCCTGCACTCCCGGGGTCCCCCAGCACAGACTCTGCTCTTGGGGTTTGCTTTTCTTTTTTGCTGGTTGCATAAAGCAATACAGAACCCGTCGTTAATACTAACGATTTTTAATTAATTTAATAGCAATTCTGGAAGACACTCCCTTGATAGAAAATATATTAAAAAAAAAAAGAAAAGAGTTAACTGTACAAAGTTTACATCAAATCTGGACAGAAACACGTGTCCGTTCTCAGCCTGGCACAGCCTCCCCCCACCTTCACATCCGCATCCACCACCGACCGGGGCTCCAGTAGCAGCATTTACAGCGGATTCACCGTCGCACC
>VZTM01034523.1:179328-239276 GCA_013400555.1 Jacana jacana | reverse complement strand
CTGAGGAGCAGGAGGAGCTTTTAGCGTGAGCTCCGTGCAGCAGAGCTCGGGTCTTTAACCGAGACCCAGCCTGCGCCGTGGGAACCGCTCCCAGGGGTAGATTTGTCCTGGTGGGACTTCAGGTGGGTCCCCCAGAGCCTGGCCCAGTCCTGCCCACACAAACCTGGGGCTCACGGGTCGCTTTGGGCAGGAGGTTGGTTTTCACCTTAAGGAAAGGGGAGCGCTCTCTGGAACTGCAGAGGCTGCTGTTCTGCACTGAGCCCCCTCTGCCTCTCAGACCGGAGAAGGGACTAGAAACAGCTCTGGTTTTCGGTNCGCGGCTGCGCCAGCGTCACCGCGGGGAGGGTTCGGCGAAGGCGGGTGACGCCGGGTGTCGGGAGGAGACAACGCGCTCACGGGGTTACAGCCCCGGCTACAGCTTTGGGTGAGTTGGCTCCAGGATTCCCAAGCCAAACCTTTCAAAGCGCAGGACAACTTTGCTACTGTTAATGCTGGAGAGAGCGGGGGGAGAGGAGAAGGGAGGGCAAAGAGTTACTTCTTTTCCTTACAAAGCTCCAGCTCTAGAAAAGGAGCTAAACTGGGTGGGAGTCTGATCCCCTCCAGCCCCACAGAAAAGCTGCTCAAGTCAGTGAGCAGCAAACACGGGAACCTGTTCCTGTTGACCTCACCCAGCCCAGAGCTGATCTGCCCCAAACTGCAGAAACGGGAGCTTCTCACAAGTCCCTACGGGGGCAGGAGCCCGACATCGCTCCAAGGGGCACTTGGTTTCCCTGACGTAGAAGGGAAGGAAAAACTGACTTGGAGACTTTCACTTTTAAGAGAAAAGGGTGTTTTAAGGAGGTAAATCCATTGGGGGAAAGAGCCCAAGAGAATGAACCCAAACCCAAGTGCTCCTCCCCCTCTACAGACGGCAGCAAGTGCATTAAGAGGTCTTTTCCTTCACCCCGAGACCTTTAGTGGAGCTGGGACCACCTTCCCCCCTAACCCTTGGTGCCCCCAAGGGCCAGCTCTTGGGAGACTTTGGTGACTGCACAGCAGAGACTGCCCTGGCTCCTGGTGCAGGTTCTTCTGTCCCTGCCTCCCCCCCACCCAAACAGGGGATCTTGTCAAAGTCATGAATTGGTAAAGAATGGAGAGAGACCTTTTCTAAAAAGGCACGTAGTTGCTGTTACCTGTAACTCTGCAACGCCCCTAAGGTGAAGCCAGACATTCTGCTGAACAGCGGGTGTAAACAGAGGCAGAGCCATCAAATTCAAAGCCCTAGATTTGTAAGGGGGGGGGAGGGGGCAAAGCTCTTGCTTCCCTTCTCTTTTTCCCAGTGCTGGGGCTGACCCCAGTTGGGCTGGTCCCAGGCACCGCCTTCTGGCTTGGTCCTGGCAGGGTGAGGGACCAGCCAGAGCAAGGACCATCCTTCCTCCCCCTCCAGGACTGCACCGGCTTCACCCAGCCCCGACAGCACTGACCCCGGTCCCCAGGGGCAGCTGGCACCAGTGTGAACTGGGGTGTTCAGCGTCCCTGCGGGAATGGTCCTGCCCCTCCAGCACTGAGGCTGCCGGCCATACCCTCGCGCTGCGCCCGGGCCCCTCTGCCCCCCGAGACCCGCAGGACACGCACGGGTCACGCCAGCGTCGGGACCCCCCAACCCGCCGGGCAGCTCCTGCGCCTGGAGAGCTCGGCAGAGCCTGCGGGGACGCCTCGGCAGGGAGGGGTGGCCGCGGTGTGTGTTAGGGAGTGACCTCTTGCAGCCAGGAGGTGTTACTGAAGCGAACAGCCCACACCGAGCGCAGAAAGGCAGAAAAGGAGAATTCGGATATAGTGTTGATTATGTCCGTGGGTTAATTTCGTGGTTTGGTTTTGCTTTTTTAAATGGAAGGTGACTGTCCAGGTGGCTGGTTAGGACACAACACATGGAAACATGCAAGGTGGAGCCCGTTACTGCACCAGTAGCTACAACCTACAAAGAAACACGGAAGGGGAGGGAAAAAGACACCGTGAGAGTTAGTTTTCAGTTATTCAAAGCAAAGCCCTTGAGAACTACCTGTTGTAAAGCTTACACCAGAGCAGAGCACGGGGTTAGTGCAGTTCCTCGGGGGGTGGGGAGGTGTCTCCAGGGGGGCTTGACTCTGAGCAGTCTCTGGCTGCCCTGGCACCCCGGGGTGACCCGACAGAACTCAGTTTGCAGGGGGAGAGCACACCCCAGCTGCCTTCTGTTTCAATGAGCACTAATTGAGCTGTCAGTGCTGCTAATTAACACCTGCACTTGGAGTACTTCTCCCCTATTAAATGCTCTGAGCAGGGAAGAAGCAGTAATTATGCAAATTTGGGGTGAACTGGCGGAGGGAGGGTGGGTCCCTCTGCCCAGGGAACAAGAATTAGGGAGCTCTGACAGTGGCTCTGCAGCTCCAGGAGCTGTTCCAGAGGAATTCCCTCTGGAAACCCCCCCAGAGCCACGGCTCGGCAAACGGCTCTGGGATGGGGCGTTCTGTGAACCAAGTGCCCGAGTGGGAAGTGTTACTTCGTGTTCATGCTCCATGTGGAGTTAGAGGCCAAGGGCAGAGGGTGTGACAGCCAGGGCTCTGCTCTGCTTGGGGAGGTGCAAAGGTGGAATCTCCCCCCAGAGTTAATGCTCCAGCACAGAGAAATGGGGGCAGGGAAGAGCTGAACCAGTGCTCCCACTCAGCACGGCGCAGTTCCACACACAACCAGTGCTGGGGAGCGGCTTGTCTCTCTGGAGAGGGGGAAAATGTCACCAAAGGGTGATGTATCAGGTACACGTAACAGAACCCAACCAAAACACAACCATCTTCCTCTGCAGCAAGGGAGGGTTAACTGGAAAAGGCCAGGGGGGACCGTCCCGAGGGAATGGCTATGGAGAAGTGGAGGCTCAAGGCAGCTGGGGACAGGTCTGCCAGCGCGAGCTGCGCCCAGAAACAGGCTTTTTGGGTTTAGAGAAAACAGGAGAAAACAATTGTTTCCCTTAAATTAGGACCAAGGGACAGACAAAGAGCAGCAATCCCATATGGTCCATATTTTTAGCTCGGGTTTTGTTGGTTTCTTTTTCAATTTTCATTTAAAACAGTGTAGAGAGCTGAAATGGCGAGGAGCGTGGCTGGGACCTGGGCAGGGAGCGCCGGGGGTGCAGGGGACACCCCCTCCCAAGGCTGT
Source organism: Jacana jacana (assembly GCA_013400555.1). Taxonomy (NCBI): domain Eukaryota; kingdom Metazoa; phylum Chordata; class Aves; order Charadriiformes; family Jacanidae; genus Jacana; species Jacana jacana. The sequence goes on along the minus strand of VZTM01034523.1, from coordinate 236,111 downwards.
GCCATAGCCCACACGGCTGTAGTGACCCTGTGAACAACAACTGCAAGGGGCTGGTGGTACCTTTCTGACGGGAACATCCCTGCCTGGTGCCAGGAAAAGCCACGGGCAGCGAGTGCGCCGTTTTTGCTGACAGTAATGTCCTTTTCTGTAAAGATGAGGCCACAGCCCCGGGGGGCTGTTCCAGATGTAAAGCCATTGCACCAGGGACCCGGTACAAACGTTGGGGAAATTGCCCAAGAGACAAATGGTGACATTTTCAACCAAACCCCCCCAAAGAAACCCCATCCACCAGCAGAGAGTGCCAGGGCAGCCGCCAGCCAAGCGTTTGGTCAGTGACAGGAAGGGAGTGGGGGAAGATCATGAAGGGTTATGGGAAAGGGAGGGGGAGGTTAAACATCAAAAAAAGGATGAAAAAGAGAAAATAAATATTAGAGGGTCAGTAGATGAAAATAACCACTGAGCAAGTACGGGGTGAACGGGCGCTGGTGCAACCGTGTCTGATCGCCCCAGACCTTGGTCACCACGATGTAACCTGGTGGCCAAGAGAAGCCCTGAGCGTGTCCCTGGGCCGGGGGGCACGGGAGCTGATGGGGTAAGAGCGGTGGGGACGAGACAACTGGTCTGAGGTGCGATCTCTCGGCTCCAGCAATGGGATCTGCTTCCCTTCCCCTTCATCTGAGCACCAGTGGAGCCGGAGCCACCCCTCCCCACAGCGAGGGGTCACTCGTGGCAGGGGCAGCGGGAAGTCTTGGGCTTGTGGCTTTACACTCGCCCAGTCTGTTCCAGTCTGAACTGGAACAGGTTTTATATTCTGGGCTGCTCTGTCATAACAGAAGGTGTGGGATGTACAGTCGGATGTTTTGAGGGATCTCTCCCGGTTTTGACAGTGTAGGGATGCGGGATCTGATGAGACCTTTCTTCCCCAGTTGCAGCCCAGAAACTGCCTTCTGGCAAGGATTTATTCTGACTTCTCATCATTTATCTTTCCCTGGTCCAGATCTCGATAGTTCCATCTTAGGGGCTCAGTGCAAACCCTGCTGCTGGTTCTCAGCTGTCAGTAGCACCCTCAGGATTTCTACATCTCTTGACACCTCATTACCCCTATTTTGGTCATTTTCCCCATCAGTCAGTTATTGTGAGCTGGGTCTAAAGCTGCGTTTCTTTGTCTGCCCCTGCAAACTGGGCACTCTCTCTGAAGAGGAGAGGGCAGGGTATTTCCTTGAGGAACTCTGGACTCTCAAAACAGCACAGGTCAGTTTCAAGGGGAAACGGTGGCACCTTCTTTGGTCCTTCCCGCCCTCAGTCAGCGCCGGCCGCTGGAGGGGAAGCTCTAACCCCCCCGGGGTCTGTGCAGGCCCCTTCCAACACTCTCTGAAACCAGGCATGAGCCCGGGGAAGCAACCTACCCAAGGAGGGAGGGGAATGTGACAAAGTGGGAAATGAACTGTCTGAAGCACACAGCCTTCCTTGCACCCTTTCCTACTAACCAGAAAAGCAGAAGAGCACGCTGCTGCTCTCCCCAGAGCTCTGACAGCCCCCAGGGGGGGCAAAACAAAGGCAAGCAAATTCTGAGCGGTGTAAATGCTCTCAGCAGCAGCAAATACTCACTCAGCAGACTTCCAGAAATGCCCGGGGTGGGAGAGCCGGCGATTGAGTTTTGGCAGTTTTTCAAGCATCTCCATGAGGAGAGTGAAGCTGGGTCTCTCGCTGAGCTCCAAGGACCAGCACGCCGACAGGATTTCCTGCAAAGGGTGGTTGTGGCTCGTTATCTCAGCCGAGTTCCCAGGTCAGCTGTGCAGCCCCAGCAGCTGATGGAGCACTGATTTGTGTGAGCCCAGCCACAGACAGCGTTTCACAGAGATCTTGGACGTTCTTATAAGCAAACAGTACCCTGCACACTGGCAATGTCCACTTCTACCACAGTTATGGGCAGAGGCTCAGTATCTACCCTGGTGGCCTGTTCTAATCTGTTCTCTGTCTTGCCCTTTATCTTTAGAGTTATGAGTAGAACAAACCTCCTCCTTTCCCTGATAAAGAGCTGTATGGAAGGATCCCTGCAGCTGAGGTACTTACATTGACTTCTTTCCCCAGACTAACAGTTGCAAGGACTTGTTTCACTCCTTCCCCGCTTCCGATCTGCCAGATGAGTGCCTCTGCCGGCTGGTTCTTGAAAGGCCATTCTCTCGCTTGGAGCTCATACCACACAGTCCTGCAACATCAATGGACAGATCAAGCCTCTGCCCGCTCTGAAGAGAGATACAACCCCCTGACGCTGTTCCAGTTTCTCCAGGCTAGCTCTGGGAGGTGTGTAAGGCTCTGCAGCAAATCCCTCCCACCCATGACTTTTGCAGTAGGTAAGAAAAAGCATCCCAGGCAGAACCCTGAGGCTGAGAAAGGAGCCACAGACTCAGGAGGTTTGGGCCTGTAACAGCTCTTGTTAGTAAGTGGGGTTCCTCTTACCCAAAGGCGTAGATATCTGCAGCTTTGGAGAAAGGCAGCTTGTCTTCATCTTTCCCAGGGGCCATCTCACGCACGATCTCGGGGGCCAGGTAGCATAACCAGTCATGAGGCAGCTTCAACTCGTTCTCCCTCCTGAGTTCAAAGGAAAGAAGCGGGACTGAAACCCTAGTGCCTTGACTGAGCAGCAGCACGTGGACCTCGTCTCTGCTTCGCCCTTGCCTTTACTCACTCTAATGTTTTTGCTGACGTTTGCTTTCTAATTTTCTTGCCCTATTAACAACGGCAGAGGTGACAGCCTGACCCCCCCAGCTCATTCCTGGGCTTAGAGTGCTCTTTGGTCTGTGTCTTCCACCCCCCCAGCAACTTCCTACCCACGTGCTATGGGAACAGTAGAAAGAACCCTGTTATAAAGCACCAAAGAAACCCAAACAAAACAGCACGTTCCATGAATGTGTGTGGGCCCTGAAGGGATCCCCACTCCCCACTTGCACTGCGTAACACACCAAAACCTTCCCCAAACTGATCATTATTGCGCGTTCTAGGAGTGAACCAAGCGTTGAAACCTCCACTTACCTTCCCTCCTGCACCACACCCGAAATTCCAAATAATCCAAAGTCTGTGATCACGACCTTCCCGTTGTCGTAGAAAACATTCTTGGATTTCAGATCCTTATGTACAATCCCCTTTGCGTGAAGATACCCCATGCCCTGGGAAACACGTGCAGGGATGCAAACTCTGTGTTACTAGTCACCCCCGGGCACGCTTTGCTTTCCAGTACACACTGGGTCTCCTTACTCCAGCATCACTGACACGCTGCAAACTGGGCACAGCAGCCGTCTGACGGAGGCAGGGAGGGTGCAAGGGAGCAGAGCTCAGTTCAGTGCTCAGCCTCCAAACCCCTCCCTGTCCCCTGCACAGCGGGGCTGCTGGAAGGGTGCTCTCAACTGAAGCATTAAGTGCCCATGGACTTGACAATCCTCAACAAACAACTGACATGAGTTTGCTCCCTCAGTTCACAGGGTACTTCTGCTCAAAAAAACCCAGCAGCTTTAGAATTGCTGCTTCAGTGCGGAACACTGAGGGCCAGCACAGAAAATGCTGCACAGAGCTGGGAGAAAACATCATTTACTATAGAAGGCACTAACTCAGCTGCAGTTACTAATGAAGAGACGAGCCTGGGAAGGAACCCTGTCCCACAGACCCCCCCTTCATTGTTGCCTTTATCCAAATTCTCCCTCCCCAGCCCCTCACTGAGGGGCAAAAGCTCTATTTCTCTCTGCGTAGGCCCTTAACTTACTGCCCACTCAATTAGCACGTGTTTTAAGCCAACTTTGAGCCCTCCCTGCTGCACCACCCTGTTGGGCTACTGAGACTCACAGCCCCTCCCCAGCCCCGCAGCCTCCAGGCTCCTGCCCAGGAAGTGGGTGTCTCCCCTCACCTTAATGATCTCCTGCGCTATCTGCCGGGTCTTGTTAATATCCAGGGACACCTTGTGGTCCCTTACGAAGGAGTGCAGTGTCCTTCCTTTGCAGAAGCTACAGGAAAGAGGAACAACGATCCTTAAAAAAGGTCTTTTAAAATATTAGAGGGCAATAAGAATGTAATACTGGACATGCAACTGGTTTTCTTATGATGTTGACAGAATCCCAGCCCTCTTCCACTGCTGGGAGATGCCGTTTGGAAGGACCCAGCGGAGTCACACAGGTACCTGTTGTTGCAGCGTGCTCAAGAATGTGCAACAGATACGCATGGATGAAAGCTGAGGCCAAGGGGTTTTTTGCTGGGGCCAAGGATTGGCTGAGGCCAATCACACCCGTACCTGGTGATGATTGCCAGATGGGGAGGGTTCATGCAGGCTCCCATGAAAAGCACCACGTTCTCGTGCCGCGTCTGTCTGTAGTTCATCACCTCCTTCTTGAAGAGCTTGAGGTGGTCCTGGTTGTTCCCATCTATCTCCAAGAGCCTGATGGCCACCTCCCCGTGCCATTTTCCCTTGTAAACCTTCCCCCACCGCCCTTGGCCGATAGGATCCCCCAGTTCAATCTGCTCAAAGGGGATGTCCCATTCTTGCAGGTAGACGCTGGTCTGGCTTGGTTTGCGATAAATCATCCCTTGCAGGTGTGGCCGTCTGTTTGGCAGATCTTCCACCTCGTCCTCATCATCTTCGGGCTCCGATTTATTTGTCTCTCGTTCTTCTACCTGTTCACAAGCAGAGATGGGAAACATGCTGGAGTCCTGTCTGAGGGGGGGAAGCAGCAGAGGCTGCTCGGAGAGAAGGTCAGGGGGTTGATTGTACACACAGCCTACAGCTCTAGAGAGCCCTCAGAGGGCAAGTCATCTCAGAAGGCTACAAAAAGTCATACTTCTGTATGTCAGTGCCTGCAGGCAAAGACAAGAAAGGCTTCATTCCATATAGAGTTCCACTTGTAGAACTAGCAACATGGAGGCACTCAGCATCTCTCAGGATTTGGCCTTCAGTGTGGGGCAGAATGCTACAGGCTATTCTGAAAAGAAGGGCCAAGACCCTCTTTGTTCCTCAAATTATTGTGGACGCGAGGGTTTTCTGAGATTACTAAAATCGTCCTGCTAGAAAGAGAAAAATCCTCCAAAAATTAACAAACTCAATCCAAAATCCAGTAATTTCTGCTGACATTGATTCTGTCTCTATTGGTGTTTTCACCCCTGCAGAAATCGATCTCAGTGGTCACCCTCCTAGCTGAACACGTGCTTAGGGACTGCCAAAGTCACAGACTCTTCAGAACACGTGGAAGGCTTTCCTACACAACACATGAGGCCATGCTCAGCTTTGCAAGATCTGCCCTGAGCTGATCTGACCACTGGTGGTACCGACACTGGCCTTACTTGGAGGTTTGAGGTCTGCAGAGCTTTTAGCCCTGGTAACTCCAGCAGCAGCCTGAGCTCCTCCAATGTAAAACCGGCTGTGCCAAACGGAGCCAGCCACAAGTGTGCAAAATACCATCTGAGCCCGATGGAGTATTGCTGCACGTACCTAACTGTTTCAGCCTCGCTGCAGAAACCATGACTTTTCAGGTGCCAGCTCAGCAGTATGATCAGCTCAGTGGAGCTGAGGGGAGGCATGGCCAGTCTGAGCTCAATCCCAGGGCCAAAACCCTTTCATGGCACTTTCAACGTGACATTTCTGATTGTACAGAAGGGCAAACCAGCAAACCTACCTCTGCTTCACATCCAACTCCATCTGTGTCTGGCTGTTGGTCAGCACTAACGAGAGAAGACAGGTTTACAGTGAAAACAGGGTTTGCACCTGGGCTGGTACATATGGCATTAGGGGCGTGGAAAGAAGCAAACAGAGCAGATCTTGACAGCGTTGTTGTAGGTCAGAGAAAAATACAATTACTGCTCCACTGAATGGACAAGGACTTCCTAACCTTACTTTAGCAAATGAGGGACAATGACTTTGCTGTGATTTCCAGTAAGTGGTAGGAGTTGACTGGCAGTGGCACGGCTGCGCTACTGCAGTGTGTCCACTCCACTCCTGCAGTGGGGCAGCACTGGGGAGTGCTGGCAAAGCAGGCTGGAATCTTCTGTGTGTCCTTAAAAAGATGTTTGCTTGCAGCTGAGTGTGCCATGCTCTTAATGGTAAAGCTCCCTAACTTCTCTTTCACTGGGCCTTTCTGCTCTCAGGAACATACACGTATCCATAACTAGATGTTAAAGGCATGGACTTAGTGTTCCATCTAAAGAAAGTGTCCTGTTCAGCTTTACAAACCTGGGCACACCAGTATCACCCTCCCTGACCAAGATTACCCTGTGAGTTCTTAGATGATACATTCAGTCTTGGTCACAACACCGCGCGTTCGGGCCGATCTGAAGGTTATGGAGTAAGCGCCAGGCAACTAAGAGCCTGGAGGGCTGTACTTACGCAGTGTCTGCGGCTGGTTCTGGAGGTTGGGCTGTTTGTGCCGGGCTGGGAATTTCTGGGGAAGTAGAAACATTTGTGAAACGTATTTTATACTTCAATCCCTTAAAGATTGGACAGTTTAACACTGCAATAGTTGTTATTTGCTTCTTAGTCAGGAATTGTAAACCAAACTCAACCACAGACGATGTGATTTTTATTTCTAATCACTTAAAACTATGCTCATCTTTCCTGGTACTCACACACCTGTAAGGACCCGGCCCATTCACCTACTTACCTCTAACGTCCTTCACGGTCGGGCCCTCTCTGTGAACTCCTCTTGGACAATCAGAAATACTTACACCCTCACAGACCTAGGAGGTTTGAATTCATCTGGCCCTGTATTCCAAACACACCTACTCTGTCCAGTGCCACCAGTGCACTGGAAACTCAGCTTGCAAATCCTTCTGAAGTTCAGAGTAAATACCTGGCATCCTACGTCACCGGTTCTCACTTTGGACAAACCCAAGCTGTTTCTACAGGGCAGATCCATGTACCAGCAGTGTTACACTGCAGTGAAATCCCTGAGCCCAGAGCCTCTCTTCCTAAGGGTGAGCTCAGCATTGCTGAACCCACACCATCCCTTTATACTGGCCCGAGCAAAACCTGAACCCAGCCTTTGTAACGGGAGCACCGGCTGCGCAGAGAATCCGGCAGCACAGAGCTACTGCTTTACAACTGAGTGTCCAAGGTTTCACCTTAGTACACAAATCACATCACCACCTCTTATTAGGGGAGGGAGGCCTGAACTATGTACTGAGAGAAGAGGAAGTCTGAATTGTGCAGATACTTTTTAAAAAATAAAAAAAAAGCAGCAGAATTATTGTTCTCGGGCAGCATGCAGAAGTTTACAAACAAGTTACTTTTAGCAGCAGAAGCTGGTTAGTAGAATTAAAACAATCAACTCACCTGGGAAGATAAATTGTTGTCTATGTTGAATGTAGTAGGCAGCTTTTTTTTAAAGTGGTTTGTTTTTTTTTTTTAAAAAAAAAATAACAGCAAAACAAAATTACCAGGAGAAAAAACAAAGACAAACAAGTTAGAGGCTCATCAGTGAGTGCCCCGAGTGCATTCAATGAATTAGTCCCAGCTCACTGCTGGGCAACAGGTTAGTAGATTATCAGCCTGCTGGAGGGGTGAGTCTCAGCACATGCATCTCTGGAAGCCTGTGAGAGGTGACACTTGTCGGGTGAAAGCTGTCACCAGCGAGCAAACCGGCTGGTGGGACACCACCACGCTCAGACTGCAAGAGGCACAGGGACACCTAGAGAACCCAGGAGAGCTAAAGGGCAGGGCCACAAAAAGGCTCCTGCTGCGATGCCCTCTCATGTATTCACCCAGGGAGGCTGAAACACACCAGCCAACTGCAAATATACTTTTTAAAATTAAAGTGAATTTGGGCAGTATGTCCTAACCCAGAGTGGTTGCAGTAGAACTCTTGTGCTAGGCTGGCTCTGCTTTTGCTCCTTTCAAGCAGGCTGGAATAGCAGCTTCCACTCCCAGGGCAAAAGCTCGATGCAAAGTACAGCCACGCTGAGGGTGAGATCTGGCAGCTGCTGAGCAGCCTGTGGCTTCCTCTCCAGACCAAAGGAATTACATCTACTCTCACTATGCAAATCTTTGCCCTTGTCAGAGACTCTTTCCTCTATGGACTGAGCATTTGGGTGCTTAACCTGTGCAGGGTAAACTCTTCTCCCCCCGACCTGTATGTCACTGGCTTAAAAGCCAGTGTTGATCATCGCTTATCTTTTGGAAGGGACTGGTAAAGTAATTCATTCCAGCTCTCATTTTCACCTTTAGCAATCAGCTTACTCAGGATTTAAAGCCACTGGTGACCAAACACAGAAGGGGGCGTGCATTTTACAGTACAGTGAGAAAAGAGAGAGGAAAGAATAGATCTATATTTTAGTTGTTTTCAAAAGAGAAAGGTGCCAGCATTCCTCAATAATGTCTCCCACACAGGTTATCTGGATAGCCCTGAAAAATGCTAAGAACAGACCAGTTTCTGTTATCAGGTAATACACCCTCACACCTTGCTTGAGACCCAAGCATGGATGCCAAAACCTGCATCTCCCTACAAAGTCCTGGTCAGTCTCTGCTCACAGAGGCCTTTCTGATCGGGGCAGAGAGAGGGCTCCTGAAAGAGAGGAGTTTACCTGGGAAGTTGAACCGTCCGTCCCTCTGGCCCATGGGAGATGGGTTTGGGGGAGGCGTTGCACTGGGAGGGTTGGAAGACTGGAAAGGTGCTGGAGAAGACGGTGTGGATGAGGTTGTAGAAGAAGGATTGCTGCTGGAGTCCAGGTGATTTATTGCTGGTGGATGCTCCTGCAGAGCAAGGAAAGTCACTTGTGAGCAAACAAGAAAGGAGAGCAGGAGAGAAAGGAGAGCTATCCCTCTGCCCACAGCATACTTTCTGTAAGTGAGCAGGCAGCTGGAACTGTGCACAACCGCTCTTCTACAGGAGAAAATGTCACCTATCAAGGTCTCCTGGCAAAGCAAAAGCTCGAGGTGCCTTTCCTGCTGCAGCCAGCAAGGTGCTGCTGCCCCCTCTCCTGGTCGCAGCCCCTCAGTGACTTATGGACCTACCTTTTTAGTTAGTGCTTTGGGAAGAGTTCCAAATTGTGGTTCTGTCGGTCTGTCCACTGGATTATTGATATCAGAAGGGACAGACTCTGTTCTTCTTATTTTTGCTACTGAAAAACAGGTTGGAGAAGGGAGGAGAAAAGCCTTAATCAGACTTTTGGTTCTTGTGACATCATGAATTGCATTGAAATGCTAAGAACTGGTATAAATTACTTACTGGGAAGGAAGGATATTCTACAAGCAGGTGCCTCTTTAGTACATTTGTTGTGACATTTTAATCTGAAAGAGAAACATTACACGTTAAATAGCACCTTGTTCTTTCCCAAAAAGACACAGCTTGCCCTTAATTTCTAATTCTTATGCTAATCCCAGAGTTCTGGATTGCTCCAGGCCCCAGGGCAGCATTCCTATGAGGACTCCTCTAATGCGTGTCATTAGGCTAAGGAAAGCCATATATGTATCTTAGCAGCTGGTTTATTTTAATATAGTTACCATCACTCTCACCCTGGGACCAAGAAGCACTAAAACCTCAGCACTCTGAACTAACACCCCAGACAAAGAAGCAAAACCTAAAATCCTCACTGTTAATTAGGTATCCAGCTCCCACCACCAGACTGGCCTGTGATGGGGCAGGAAGGCTGTAGCAGAGAAATAAATTCAGTGTCTCTCTGTGTAATGTAAACTGTGCCAAAGCATCCCTCTGCCCGTTCAGAAGCTGACTGAAGAAGTGATGCCACTGTTAAGAGCACATCACATCAAGAGCTACTTGTCACTGGCAAACTTTAGTGAATCAAAGTCCTGGCAAAGATCAGGGCTGTGTGCTCACCTGCAGTACTTACACTTCACCCCGAACATCATGCTTTTCTGACAGACTTGGCAAATCTGGGATAACCAAGACTTTGTGGAGAACCTAAGTGAGGAGAGCAGGAGGAGAGTGATGTTAAGTGGTGTCTACAGAAAAATTAACATTTGTAGGTGGCCACAGACAGGCTGTACTCTTTTAGCCCTTTCTGAAAGGGGGAAGTGGTGGGATCCTTAGCCCTTTCACCAGCAAATGAAATGGATAGGACAGCACTAGAACTGGCTAGCCCAGCTGGGGGAAGGGAATTTGGGAAGGGAGGATGCAGGAACCCACGAGGGAAGTAAAGGGAAATGTATGCTCTTCCCACACAGGGAGGAAGGAGGAGCCTCTCTCATTGGTGTCAGTGGGAAGCAGTTTAGAACAGGCTTTGTGGCACCTTTGGCACGGTCCTACCTGCCCCCCCACTACATTGCTGCTGCTGCAGTGCTGGTCATTACAGTGTCAGCCAGCTGCCTCTGGAACAAGGATTCCAAAGGTTGGATGCATCAGGGATGTATTAAACAGAAATCTGGCTGAAATACATAGTTAAGGCTGAATCTGGCAAATGAGGCCCCCAACCCAGCTTCAAACCCGTCTCAGAGCCATCCCTGCCACAAACACCCCCCACAGGACACTGTCCCGCTCTGGCTCCTGCCCTTGGTGGCCCTGTCTTGCTCACCTGTGTGTTACTGCTAAGCCAAAGTCTCTTCGTACCGTTTGAGGGGATCCTTGGGAGAGTTCTGATGGAGAACAAAAGGGTGTTTGAGGGAAGCATTAGTCACAAGCGGTGCTTACCAGTCTGGGCAGAAACAAAGCCATCCCTGTCACAGGTAAGGACTGGCAGCCATGGCATTGCTAGGAGCCCAGCTGAGACTGGTCTCATTCTCCTGTAAGGCTACCAGATACCACTCTTTTATTTGTTTTCATATGGAGGCAACATAAGACAGAATTGGATAGTGGAATCATAACACTTCCCTTTTTTTTGTTAAATCTCTCTGGTTTGGGCATCACAGAAGCCCATCTGCTTTAGGTCTAGGCCATTCTAAAGTGCAAAGTCAGACTTCACCCCCAACTGGTTTATCACAGATAACCAGTTTTCACGCAGTGTCCACAGGCTTCAGAATATTCTTTTACACTGAAAATTATTATCTCCATTTCACAGATAGGGCCAGTGCGACCCAGAAGAAGGAAAAGATCTCTGTGAGATCACTTGGTTGGCTGGTCAGTCCGGAAAGGGAGACCTGGACTTCAAAAACGCCAGCCCAGCACTCCAGTGGTTATATCACATCAATTCATTCCCTAAAAACTCCCCAACACTGGCGTATTTCAGGCAATTAAACCTACAGCTCCATTGCAAACCTCATGGAGACTCAGATGTGCAGGCCTCAACACAGCTGCGAGGCTGGACAGTCACTGCTTACACAGCCAGTCTCTTTCCTTGACCCTAGATGGCACCAGATCCTTTTTTATCCTTATTCCAGTGAACTTTTAAAGGCATCTGTGGTCTTCAGCACTGGAACAACAATTCCTCACTTTTCCAAGGAATATTGCTGATCTAGTATGGCCATCCACATGCACAGTCACCTGAATTAATCATAGTACAACAGTTAAGATGGCTAAATCCTTACTGAAGAGTCCTAATGAATATAACCGATTTTGGAACTGAATAGCACTTAAAAGAGCTGACTATAAATTTAAAAACAGACAATATGACTGTCTGCATAAAAGCCCCAGAGATGCTTGGCAATGAATATCCAAAGACACTAAACAGTTAGATATGAGGTTATTTCCAGTACCAAAAGGCACCAGTAAGACCTGTCTGAAGTCACAGAAAGCACTCCTAACTCCCTTGCTTTAATCCTTTAAACACCAGTAGTCATTTTCCTTGGTTTTGTCATCTGCTGAAATACCAGGTATGTAATGACCAAGTAAAAATGACCAAGTAAGCATCCTGCAGTTCTCCAGCTGGCCACGGTTCTGTTCAAGTTAACAGACCCTCGGGGACAGAAGGCCCCAGTGAGGATCTCCTGAGGTTGCACGGGGATGATGGACAGAGAGCTGACAAGGACAGGTTCTCTCTCAGCAATGAAATGAAATCCTGTAAAAGTCTCTTACCAAACCTAGAGAGAAAAAAAAAAATCCTTTTTAGACATTGATATTCATGTGACAGGATACACACTTTAACAGAGCAGCAGCGTTTGATGTCGGGTTTACAAACATCTCTGGGTTTGCACAGGCTCCTGAAGTCACTGTGCAGCCAGTATTTCCCTGCCTAAAAGGGCAGTCGTTGCAGGGCAGAGCCCCAGCTCCGGTCTGTGAGGGAGGGATACAGGAGTGCACCCGAATATTGGCTTCAGACAGAAGTGCTAACGAGGCAGGCAGGCTCTGCGGAGGGGCCACATTCTGCACTGCTACCAGACTTAATCAGCAGGACCTAAATCACAGCAGAACCAGCTCCTTACCACTGAATCTCAATACAAAGCTGGGCATTGGGCACGGGTGCTGGCTTGCTGCGTTTAGAGCCTTAGCACTTTGCAGTTTTACTGTATATTTGTATACACTCACAGCGTGGATGCGCTCGGGTATGAACACCGCCACCCGTGGGGAAGGAGGAATTTCATGCTTACTTTATTGGAGGAACTTCGTCTATCCTGTTTCCCAGCTGTGATTCGTGGGACTTGCTCCGTGTGAGGGTTGGGAAGTTGGGTAGCAGCTGAAAAACCTTCCGGCAAGGGGGAGGAGGAGTCCGTGGTGGCTTAAACTTATGCCGTCTCTTGGCCTGAGGAGTGGTGGGGGGAGTGATGGTGATGCTGTGAGGAGTCCGTGGCGTTAACCTTCCACTGTGGGCGGGGAATGCAAAAGGGTCCAGGAGGTTTTCTGCATAGATAGAAGGTCCGTGACTGGAGGCAAGAGAATCTGAAGATGGGATTGTGGACACGGAGACAGCCCGTGCCTGCTGGCTGCTGCCCTTGGCGGGGTGCAGTGCAGAGGTGGTCCATGCAGGCGCAGCGGAGCAGGGGGGCTCGGGGTTTGGGGAGCTGTTCTCCCGCCGTGCCTCAGGCAGGTTCATCAGCACGTCGTCTTTTAACTCCCCGCCTGTCCACCAAACCACAGCAACATTAGTGATTGCTTGAAAAGAAAAGCCAGGGCATATATACATAACTACACCATGCTGCTTTAGCCTGTACAGCGGGGTTTGTCCCTGCCTTGCACCTAAGCCAAGGGGCGAGCCTCGTTTCTCCTCCCCTGACACCTAAAACATCAGCTAAAGCAACCTTCAAAGTGAGAATGACAGTAACTACCCTTCTTTCCTGCATATCAAAAGCTATAATCAGGTCCTGGGTTCTAGGCTGGGCTGAGTTTTAACAGATTGGAGCCCTATTGAAAAACGTGGGTTATGGAAACCAATATAAAACGGGCACCCCCATCCCTCGGGATGGCCCCGATGGATTTAGGGCCAAGCTCCTTTCCTGGCAGCCCGTCTTTTAGACTGGTCTTTGGTAAAATGGACACTATTTAGTATTAGCTAAAAGAACTGCTAAATACCACTTAGACTGCCAATGGCCATTAGGATGGAAGCAATGGGGTTCCAGGAGCTCCTGATACTCATGGATTCTCTCTCTCTGGCGTGTAACCAGTGCCTGGAACTCACCTGGCTCCTGGAGCTCCATCACAGCGCTCAGCACGGAGCTGCTGTGTTTGACCAGTCTGTATGAGACAGAGCTGCAGCAGGACAGACAGTTGGACATCCTGCCCAGCACTGCCTCTACAACACCTAGAGCTGTGGTTCAGAACGAGCCAGTACAGCTTGTAGACCAATTCTGGGTATAAATGGGGGAAAAATGAACAAAGGCCTGCAGACAGCAAAGCAGGAAAGGTAATTTCAGAGGCTTAATTCATCAGGATAATTCTCTGTCTTAATTTTAAGTATGTCCTTAATTACTTGAATCGAGGTGAAAAGTCAAAGCTCCAGGCCCTGATGCCCTGTTACCTGAAGAGAAATGATATATCTGGATATTTTTAAAAAGTAATTTCTTTATAATAATTGAATATCTTGACCTCTGAGCGATGGCTGGCTTTGCCACAGTATGGATAGGAAATATTTGACAGTCCAGGACAAGAAAGATTAGAAAAAAGGAAATATGGAACCGTTTGCTGACTTTTCCATTAACTAATCCTTTTACTCCGACAGGAAACATCACCTTTCAGTGACAGATTGCAAACGGCTCCAAAGAAAGCTCTGCTGCAGGTTAGTACCAGTGTGCTGTGAGAATCACTCTCGTACACAGAGATTTTACAATGCCTTTGAAAGCAGCCTGGGGAAGGTGACAGTAAAACGGTGCTCCGGGAATCCTGAGTTTGACTCAAATAACTTGGTCAGATCCGGGTGAAAACGTGGCTTTCTAATTACACAGTACCTTTCTTTCCATAGTTTCAAGGCAAATCAGGGTTCTTTCTAGCTCTTGAATGTGCTATTGGAATTTGGCTACTGATTCTGTCAATTCTAGCAGTGAAAGAAGGACAGCAAGAGGCAAGTGGTTTGAAGGGGAATCGGCTGGCACCCTACGAGCCCCACAGGGATAAAGGGGTATCCACCCAGTGTCAGAGCAATGCTTTTCTCTTCCAGAGCACTGAGCCAAACAATACTCAGGCTTCTGAGCAAAGTAATGCCAAACAGAATTACACCTTCTCTCTGCACTAGCACTACCTGGGCAGGGGGTTACCTACAAGAAACGTGGTTGTATTCGTTAGGTCAAGGATGTGTGCACTGAACGATGGAGGATTCATGGCAGCAGTATCCACAACCCTGAACAGAGATGGAATAAGGATGTAGTCTTAGTCTACTGAGCAGGAGAGGATACTTCTCTGTATGTTTATTTCCATTTATTTATTTATTTGACATGCTGTCGAAACCAATTCCAATCCACAGCTCTAGATGCATTTGATCACTGCAACTTCCCACACACCCAAGAGCCAGAACCTGGCACTGGTCACAGGGTACACCCAAAGACACTCTCTAGAGGTTTTTGTAGATTGTCTCATGTGAAAGGAAGCAGGATGGGGGCTGGATTGCTGAAAAGCTAATTCTGTAGAAGGGCAAGGCATCTCTGTACCTGATTCAGTCACCTTCCGTAAGCAGCTCAGTGCCCCGTTGAGCCTGGAGCACTCCTCATCTCTGGCCCCACATCTCTTCATTGTCTCCTTCACCTTTGACTCATTCATTTCGAGTAAGGCATCTAAGGTCAGCTCCTCGGGTATTCTCTGCAGAAAAACAAGACAACAGACTTGTTTTAACTATACATATGTAAGCAGGACTGTCACTTGTTATTCTGATGTACTTCAAATAGTGCCACTGTCTCACTGCCTGCTCTGGCTCATGATTCACTCAGTTTGGTAGAGCATCTCTCTCAAGGGTCACTGAGCCAGTGGTGACCATGGGCAGGTCTCACCAGCTGCTCTCCTTCCTCCCCACACCACCAGGGACCAGCTGGATGGTCAAGTGTGCTCTGTGTCACTGGGATCTTATGGTCATTCGCTGGTATTTAACTGGGGATTAGAGGTGATTGAAATATTCTTCTCCTCTTGTGGAAAGTTTTAACTTTTTTTGTATTGTAAAGTGGTTTTTTTTTATTTTGTAAAGTATTTTTGAAGAGCTACTAATGACAGCTTAACTTTTTAATTAAAAATAGCAATCAGCAACGAAACAGGCCTTTTTAACTTGAAAAAATGTCAGATAAAGGTGTTTGGCTTTTCAGCAGGGGAGTGAAAAGTAAAAGCAGTGAGGAAAATGACTTCTTTTGTTAAACAAAAGTGTTTTGACAAAGTGATAGCAGCCTCCTCCTCGGGCAGTTTTTCCTTCATTAGAGAACCAGCCTTACCCCTATCTTGCTTGGAAAGATACCTGAGCAGAATTCCTCGTAGGGCTTAATACACCAAAGCCCCCAAAGTGATAAGGTTTAGATCAGGCAGACACAATAGATACAAGAGACTGGAAAGCACGAAACGATCTGGTATTTCCTGACACAGAACTGAGCTGTGCCTCTCTCCTCCCCCATTCACGCTTCCAGGGTAAGTCTGCAGCAATTGTGGTTCATAAACAAAACCAGGATATTTAGCCCAGATACCCAGGAATTTCCCTGAAAGTTTTGCCTAAACAAACCTCTCTGCTCCTACTCTCACAATGAGATCACAAATTTCACAATTTGGCCTCTTTCCTAAAGTTCTACTCCTGGAAATGAGCTATATAAAAGGGGATCAACTTTTATTGGGAGGGGAGGCTCAAAAGCGTGGCTCAGTGCTTGGAGAAACAAAAAGCTTGAAATCCTCTGCATTCTTAAACCCTGCTTCCAACTAGAAATCAAATCTGAATGTTGCTGAATGTCCTTTAACAATCGTGCCCATCTTAATCCCAATTTGTGCCTCTGGGATCTTACACGTGACACTCAGCTGTGACGGTGCTGGAAACAGCCCCAACCTGGGCAGCTGTGTAGGTGCTCACCCAAAGAGTAGATCACGTCGTGTCCGTTTCTAGTAACTGCTACATGGAGCAAATAAAATATAATAAAGATTATATATATATATAAAATTAAATTTAAAAAAAATAAGAAAGGGCAGAAGTCTAAGAACTGCATCCTGCATCTTGTGTCGGATGCCCTGACCCGGGTGAACACAGAGCACAGCTACTGCTGCCTCCAGGAGCGGCGAGAATTCAAATGAGCTGTAAGCACAGCAGGGCCATGGCAGAGCCAGAGTTCTATCAAGTCTGGGTAAAGTTTCTTGTTCTTCTGTATTTAATATTAGCAGAATAACGAAAGCACAAATATCCTGCCTGACATTGGGTATTATTATTGACTTTTCTGCACACCTGCACCACCAAGATGCAGGAGTAAGACTGGCCCGAAAGCTTGGTCCTGAACAACTTCCACCTGGGTACAAATGCAGGAAGCACAGAGACTCCAGTGAAAAGGCAGCACAAAATCCACTCTCCTGGGACTCCTCACCTGAGAAAACACTCCAAAGGACAAAAAGCTCTGGCAGTTAAGGTCATCTGAACTAAAATCCAAGTGGGTTTCCACAGCTCAAGTACTCCAGCATGAGGCCAGTACGGGTTTGCTCACACAGATTCCCAGCCCAATTGCTCTGATACCAGCAGGACTGAACCCAATCCTTCCTACAGTTCAGTTATCCTTCCTATTCAGTTCAGCGACAGGAGCAGCTCCNCCCAATCCTTCCTACAGTTCAGTTATTTCCCCAGCACCCCCTGAATTCCTCTGCCCCGTGCTCGGGCAGGCAGCCCACAGAAGCATCTTTGTCCTGCGGCACAACAAGGGGGGCTTCTGAGCTGCAGTGACAGGAGCAGCTCCAAAAGGGGTAGTGCCTGAGGGAAACAGCCATGGGGTGAGCAGCTCTGGAAGGGGTAGTGCCTGAGGGAAACAGTNGGGTGAGCAGCTCTGGAAGGGGTAGTGCCCGAGGGCAAACAGCCATGGGGTGAGCAGCTCTGAAAGGGGTAGTGCCTGAGGGCAAACAGCCATGGGGTGAGCAGCTCTGAAAGGGGTAGTGCCTGAGGGAAACAGCCATGGGGTGAGCAGCTCTGAAAGGGGTAGTGCCTGAGGGCAAACAGCCACGGGGCGAGTCACAGCAGGGTTCGGGAGGAGGCTTTCTCACCACCTCAGGTGTCCCCGAGCTCTGGAGCAGGGACAGCAACACTTCCCCATTAAGTGTAAGAAAAAGCCAGTGTTTTACAATAACTTTTATCCCCTTTCATGCTTTTTACATGGCCCTGGAGTAAGCGGGATTACAGCGATGTCATTCCTGGATTATCTTGAGGCACTTCCTCACCCCCACCCCTGCCCACTGCGAAAACAACCCAGATCACAGCCGCTGCCTGAGGCCCCAGCATCACTCCCCATCCCAGTGTAGGCTACAAGTCATGTTAGGTGAGCAGACCTCACTTCCCGAGCCTCCCCACAGCACAGCGTAACCAGTAACTTATCAGAGCTATTAGTAAGTCAATCAGTGAAGTGGAAGAGACTAAGGTGTCCTGGGAAAGCAAAGCTCTTCCACCCCAGGCAGATCCATAGCTTTAAATGGCCAGTGCAAGCAGCTGAGGACAGGGCCAGCTGGGACAGGACTGGTCAGAGATCAGTTTAGAGATCACATGAAACTCAGCAAAGCAAATCCCAATAAAATAAATAATAATAATAATAAACAAAAACAAACAAAAAACCCAAACAAAAAACCCCACCAAAACCCAAAACACAGAGGCTAGAAAAGATCAAACCCCTATAACCAGGAATCCCCAGCTTTCACTTTTAGGCCTTCCCAGCTGCAGAGAAAAGCCTTGAAAACTTATTTTTTAAAATTTACAAAGCATTCCAAAGCTATTGAGCTGCTTCAGAGTGTTAGGGCCTTTTCTCCTTTGCCTCTGTCACTTCCAGGGCACAATCACTACGGAGGGCCCCAGCACCCCTAAACTGCCTGGTTTCCCTTCCCGAAGCCGGTCGGTGCCCTGCAGCCCCACGCCTGCCTGACGTGACACTCTGCTGGGAAGAGCTGTCCTGGTTGACACCAGGCCCAAGTGAGCAGCAAAGGGCAGCCCCAGCCCTTCCCCGTGCCCTTGGCTCTGCGTCCTGGGCTCCATCCCACGCAAACACATGAGCCTGTCCCTTTCCTGGGGCCGCATGTAAAGTCCTATCTACTCTTTCGCTCTACAGTTTAATTTTAGACAGACAGAATAGCAAGTTGTAGGAAAGTCTAAGTACAGAAAAGGAGATTATATTTAACCAATCCCAATGACCTTGTGCTGGGAGAGCTCAGACTTTCTGAACCTGCTGCCAGCCCCCAGGACACACGACAAAAGAAATAAGCCTTAAAAGGGGGGAGGGAGGGGAAGTAAGAGGCTTTCTTTAAACAGCCACTCATGTGCTGCACATATGTGGTGGCTTAATATAAAACTGGTCAACCTGATCCCCGTACGATTGGCCTGATATGGTTTAGCTCTGCCTTAGCCCCCCAGCCAATGTGACAATGATGAAGCTCACAAGTTCAAGATGGCTCTTAAAACAGGTTCAGTTGCTGTGGATGCTCTGGCTCAGCTGCTGGCCTGGGAGGAAGAATGTCCCCTGAGAAGCGCCCTGACATGTGGTGCAAAGAGCTTACTCCCAATCTTCTCACCGACAGGGAGAAATGTGGTTGCAGGAGTCCTCTCTTCATCTTCTTCCTCATGGGGGCTGTGGCTTCTAAAAACTATACAACTTGAAAAAAAAAGGCAGCTTAAAGGTTGACCGTGGGGCCAAGCTAAGCATCATCACCTCTCTGGGCACACCCTGCCTGCACAACGACAGGGGAAGCTGCAAGACATTCAGATGCTGCTCTAATAATAAGGTCAGATCAAAAAACAGACAAAAAGCAGGAGGACACAGGACCTGCTTTCCGTCTTTCAGCACCTCAAAACTGCCAGTAAACTCTAAAGCCTTACCCACCACACACACTGCTCAGCACAAGTCAGGCTAAAAAGCCCCAAACAGGAAATTGTTCCTCTTTGCAACAGGGAAGAGGGCTTTTCTAGCAAGCCCTCCTGCTTATCAGACACACAGACTGCACTTTGTGGTACACCTGGTTAACAGAGAGAAGAGTAAACCATGGCGTATGCACGAAGCCATCCAAAGGTTAGTCTCAATTAGTCTGGGTGAAGAGTTCACTGTAGTATAAGAAGGTCTTTAATCTTGTCTAGTGTCTGATTTAAATCCCTGAAACACGGCAAAAATGCTGATACCTAACGTAGTAGATGGGTTATTTTTGGTAAAGATTCCTCCCTGCAGATAAGCCTCTGGAGCTCATGCTGCTGCCAGTGCTGCAAAATTGGTCTGAGTGGCTCCTCAACCCAGTAGACACGGCTCTTCCAATAACGCTGGACAGTTGTCAAGGCCCCTGATGGCTCCTCTTAAATCAATACCTGCCCTCACCCATCGCCCTCCGTCAGCAGCAGACGCTAGAAGAGAAAGCCCATTACATAAGGTGCTTAAAGCACGGAAGGATGCTCTTAAGAACATCTTGTGCCTGCTAGTTGTGATTTTGCTCTGGTTTTCTGGTCTCCAGTGAAGAAGGTGGAGATTTTATGGGCATTCCGGAAAGCCTCTCATGTGGGATTTCCAGCTTGCATTACGCTGTGAGCATGCAGGCTGTGGTTTCACATACCATCTCCCTCTTCACTGTTCCCCCTCACACTGCAGGCGAGGTGGAAGGGAGCTGACAGGCTCAGGGCATTCCCATCAGTTTGCTCTCTGGAAACAGGGCTGGTGCTGTCACTGCTTTGCTGTGGGAAGACAGAGGCAGCGGTTGCAGTGTTTCACTGCAGATCCTGAGGAGCAGCGTGAGCCTCCTGCCATGAGCCATTCAGAGTGAACACATCTGTGAGGGACACCTGGAACCCCCGGCAGGGCAAGGGAACCCTGGCAACAGCAGAGAGTATTTTTCCAAGAGCTGTTTACAGCTGGAAGGTGGGATGGGAATTTGGACTCAGGAAGCCTGCAGGACAGACTTCATTTGCATAGACACAATTAGCACATTGAGGGTCTCTGCTATCTAGCAGTCCAGTCCGGAGCCATGGAAATCCCCAGCAACCAGCCAAAGTCCTCACAGCCTGCCCATGCAGATAGGGTGACAGAAAAAGATGAAAGGATGCAGCTGTGGAAACCTGATAGGCTTGGGCAGATCTGCTGCTGCCTTTCCCCCAACCAAAGGGAGGATGCACACCCATAAACCCACTCTGTGCCTCCAACAGCTGACCAGCATGATCCACTACAAGCGGGATCACGGTCCACGCGAGTCCGTCTGCCAAGGTCTCGTGGGATCAACCCTATGTCAGTGCCTCATCGCTACAGGCTTGTACAGGGGCAGCAGGAGACCCTAAACAGACCATTCCCACCCAAGGCACGAGCCTGTCCTGCTCTTCTCCCTGGTGTGCCCAGTGCTGCCCCAGCCCGCTCAGGCACTGCTCCCGGCTGCTTACAAGACATCAGGTCTGTGGCACAAACGCTAAATGGAGAAGGAGACAAGCTGCACAAGCAAACAGGAGTTATTAGGAAAAAAAGTATGCATTGGGAACCAGATACATTCCCCAAGGTGGAAGAGCCATAAACCAGACCTAAGCACAGCATGTCATCTGCTCCCACAGTCTCCCTGGCGGCCAGGTCCTGCCTCCAGCCAGCCGCGGCGGGGGAAGGATCTGCCCCTCCTGCCCACCACAGTCACCCACTCTAAAAACAGCTTCCCAGACTTGATTGACTGGAACCCCTGCCTCATGGGGAGCAGGGCTGGTTCGGGCATGTCTCAGGAGATGATAAGGAGATTACAAGCTTCTTAAGTGACTTTTTAAGAGGGTGACAAGTTACATACGGGAACAAATGGAACAGAGATGTTTCTGAGAAGAACAAGGGTAAAGATAGGATTTTTTTTCTGTGCTAAAGAAAACAAACCAGTAGAGATCTTTTTAATATTTTTTTTATTATTATTGTATACAAGCCCTGAGCCCAAAACCTAGTGAGCAGCTCTGCAAGAGGTATCTTCCATCAGCCTAACAGTAGGGACACAGCTCTGTTCACATTCTCCTTCATCCTGCCCTGACTCCAGCTTCCAAGGGAAGCAGAACAATCCAGATCAGTGAATTTTGCAGAGCAACTCTTACCCACGGGAGACCCTGCAAAGCTGAGGTAGAGCTTCTGTCTGTCTGCTTCCTTGTTCTGCCTTTTCTAGTTCTCAGCTTAACCATCTCTTTTCCCAGGTTTAATCCACCATATTTAACCATTTACACATCATTTTTGGTGTCAAACTATGTGCACACAGTGCTAATCCATCTCTAGGACTCCCAGCCAAAACCACAAATTCCAGCATTTCCTAGAAAAACACTTAAAAAGCGAGCTACAGACCAGTATTAGCCCAGCTCCAAAGCAGAGCCTGCTCCACACTAGCCACCGTTTTCTACGATAAAAATCTGTCTGGCAACTGATTAGAGGAACAATAACAAAGAAACAGAAATAGCACAAGTTGGGGTGGGGGTTTGAAGTTTCCCAGTTTCCTTACCCCTCAGAATTGCATATTCCCAGAGAGCAAACAGCACCACAGACTGGAAGCCCGTATTCACCACCTACCTCCAAGGCTGCGAGGTCCACACAGAGCAGCCCCTTCCCTCCAGGCAGCGTGACCAGCTGACCCTTATCCACGCTCACGGGAGTTTTAGCTGTTGCCCAACGCCATAAACAGTGCATTGTTATTACTGTAATCTCTTCCAGAACTAAAGGATTTTACAAGCAGTCATTATTCTTGTTTTAAATATAGGTTTTCAAAGAAAGAAAAGAGCCCGACAACAGGACAGCAATTATAACAGCAAGAGCTTTCGAGCTTCACAATGTCTAGACCGAGTCACTGAGCAAAAATAGTCTTTGCTCAGGACTAGAGGAGTCAGCAGATATTCTAAATTAGAGCTGGTGCTCTATTTCTGACAGGAGAGCCTGGGAGCTCCTGTGCTTTCCCGCACTGCAGCTTTATTTGGGAGAGGACTTGGGGGGAGCGAGGGGAGGGGAAGAGAGAGAGAGAAAAAGCACATTGTTTCCCCAGCCCCTGAGCCTAAAACTGCTTGCAATTAGGCTGCTTTTCAAAGGTGTTATGTCACAGATTAGCAGTGTCTTGAAATACCCCCTCCAGCAACATTAGAAATGCAAAGGGAATCAGAACCATTTTAAAAAAGCAAAAAACCCATGACCACAGGCCTTTCCCCTGGTGTGTCCCTGAGAGGCCCCAGGAGAGCCCTCCTCCTGTACCTGCTGTTTCGCAGAGGTGACCGAGGAAGGGCTGTGTCACAGCCGCTCTCTGGGACTCTACACCTTCTCCAGTGAGCTTCAGGTCCTTGAAGTCTCAAGAAGAGCAGGCTGTGTCCCTGACCTGAATGCTCTCTACAATATTTGTGGGGGTTTCCTTTGGAAAAGGCACATTTTGGAAGCATTAAGAGAGAAACCCTAAGTATGACTACGTTTTACAGATGAGCTAACAGTATCTTAGAGCTGGGAAGTCGTTCCCAGTCACTCCCAGTGTACCTTGTACACTAGCCACAGGACCAGGGATGGAACTCCAGTATCCCAGTTTTCACTGTCTGACCTGACACCTCTCTGCCCAGCCATGGCAGAGGCCGCGTGCGTAAAGCTATGGGAAAGTGTTATGTATTTCTTAATAAGTAACCTATTAAAGCTCCTCTTGTCAGTGATTTCCATTCTGGAAGCATTCAGCTGAAATGTGGCTCACGCTGTATGAGCTCTAAGCAGTGGCAGGAATGATCCCACGACACCACTAACATTTCTGACAGACAGCTCATCCTGGACAAACACCTCCCCTGCGCTGTCTGTGCCCCAACACCGCCCCCCCGCCCCGGCTCCACTGCTATTTTCTAACCAGTGAAATAACAGGACCCAAAAAAACCCACCACCACTGCAAGAACAGAGCAACTGGTTTATTAGCCCAGCTATTTCCACTTCCCCCAGATCAGAGCCTGTTCCAGAGGGCCCACTCAAAAGTCATTTTAATGACCCGACGGGCGTTACAGTTCTGTCCAGCCAATACAAACGCTATAGAAGCTGTCTGTGGCTGCATGGAATGGATGCAGAACCTATTAGCCATACATTTGGAATGACAGGGGAATTTAAATGCTTTGTACACCTCTGGTATTCCTGTCCCAGAGAGCAGAAGGGACTTGGGAGGGGGAAGCGAGAAAGCGCGAATAGAAATAATAACCAGCTGGAAAACGTCCTCTTCCTGCCTTAGACCAAACCCGAGCATATTCACCCTGTTTAGTGACCACACGTAGGGAAGGGCAGCCTCAACCCTGAATTAG
Organism: Jacana jacana; assembly: GCA_013400555.1. NCBI lineage: Eukaryota > Metazoa > Chordata > Aves > Charadriiformes > Jacanidae > Jacana > Jacana jacana. The sequence continues at coordinate 212,408 of VZTM01034523.1, read as the reverse complement.
CAGGATGTGGTGGATTTGAACTGTCCACCTCCCTCCCCTCCTTCCTCTTTACCTCTTCCCTTCCCCCAGTTCTGCAGCCATCACAAAGGATTTTAAAAAGAGCTACAAAGACATTCTTTTAGGCTCAGGCAATCCCAGTAACCTTAGAAACCAACCATTGCTGGGAGCCTGGCAGCTTGGCCACAGCAACAGGCTGCTTTTCTGTTCTCTGATTGTCACTGTCGCACCTTAGCTCTGCTCCCGAAACCTTGCTGGGCTGGAAGGACAGATCCAGCATCACATTCAAAATAAACAGTAGGAAATAAAGGGAACAGCTGGGTCTTGAACTCATCCCATTTCACCAGAGTCTGCTCAGGTGCAACAGGACCAAGCTGGAATAGCCTCCATGAAAATTTGCTGCATTTTTCACTCGGTCAGATTCCTGCTGAAGTCAAAGAAAATTTTTGGTTATGTAAGGATCAGAGGAAAGTGAATGGGAACACTGTGAGCCGGGCTGCAGAGCCAAAAATGGGGAAAAGAACGGAAAAAGCCTTTTCTGTTTTGTTTAGCCATCAGTGGCCTGAGCTCTACTTACATTGTCACTAACGTTACAGTGAACTGAATTGTCCCCAGCACAGAACAGCACAGTCCAGGCCCAAGGGAGCGATCTGCTGTCAGTGCCCCGCAGCCCCGGAGTTCCCACTAACCACCTAAATGTGTCCAGGATTTCAGGCTCCTCTTCCAAAACAGAAAAAAAAGTTAAAGTGTCAGAGACAGGAGCCGAGCGCCTTGACTTATCTGGTCATTTCTGATCCCAGCAGAAGTGTCAGATTTATTCTGTGGAGTAAAGACAATTGCTGTGATTTGCACGTTGAGAATTAAACTGTAAGGATCAGAAGGAGCCAAGGTCTGTGAGCACGAACAGCCGGTGCCACCACACAGAGCACCACAGCACAGTCACTCATCACATTCTTTTACACTGATGCCATGCTCTTTGGTATCAGTTTGAATCAGAGACTTTAATCATGGAAGGGGGGGACGTGTATAAAACAGAAATAGACCCCTCTCCTTTCTGAGCAAAGACTCCCACCCAGTCAAAATTCCTGTCAAGAACCACCATTACTGGGTTGGAATGCACTCCAGCTTTGACCCTTTTTGCTAGTCTATGTCTAGAGGGACACAGAGCTATTGGCTATTTTTGGATCTTCTCTAATTTATGTATGCTTTTAGAAATAAATAGGCTGTAACTATTCAATAGTTTTGTCCATTTGCAGGCTATGTCACTACACAAAATTGTAACTCTTGGTCCTTTTCTTTTGGCTAGTACTGGACACAGAGTATAGCATGGTTGAGTATTATTATGATTGACAGGTTAGTAGGTGATTGAGTTATGGCATCGGCCTCAGACTTGGTGAGCAGGAGAGGAGATCCTGGTCATGGAGGACCTTGGTCTCACTCCAAGCAATAGGTGTGAGGCATTGTTCAGATGTTATTATGAGAAGATCCCTACTAATGCTGGGAGGAGGGCAAAGGGAAGGCCGTATTTTAGTGCTCCAATGCGGTGATCACTGCTTCTGGGAGCAAGGAAGCACCCTTTCCTCCAAAGGCCACTCCCTGTAAGTTAAGGAAACTCAAACCTAGGAGGCAGCTGAGAACATCTCACCAGGGTGGGAAGGGTCTGCGCTGAGAATTGTCCTCCCCTTACCTGTACAACTTCCTTCCTCACATTGACGATGTCTAACCAGTCATGGAACCTCGGGTAGCTGTTGAGCTCCGCTGTCCTGTCGTTGAGGGGGACGCTCAGCTTGCACTGCCGCTGTCTGTGGATGTAGTCGATCAGTTTCACCTGTTGGGATCCAGAAAGTAAAGCGTTAAGTTCCTTGGGATGTGTTGTCCCCTTCCTGGGCACTGTTTGAAGGGCAGGTAGCCAAAGGGGAGGGGATGCTGGTTTGTGAGTGGGGCTCTTCCACGACACAGAATGGATTTGGATGCTGTGGGCATTGCTTGTCCAACCTGCAGGACTGTCTGCCCACTCCTCTGTCGTTCCCATGTGTTTGCTACATTCTCTTACACCTGGTCTTCATTTGGGCTGGAAGATCACCAAGGCAGGAAGCACCAAAGTACCCAAAGACTCTGAGGCCCCTTATCTGATGGGCATTTCTATTATGAAATCAACATTAAAACCAATGATCCTAAAAGCAGAAGAATTCAGGCAGTTGGATCAGATGATCGTTGTACATCTTCCATTCTATTCTGAAGTTTTCTTCCAAAGCTTTTATCACCTGACCATCTCATGACAAATGCACTACACAGAAACCCTCACTTCAGACACAGCAAAACAAAATGGCAAGAAGGACCCTTATTTGTGCCTTAGGTTTGCTTATCAAAACGAAAATACTCTCAAAAGATTTCTCCCTGTCACACATTCCCATGGGGCAGACTTACGCTTCGGAACCTTCCTAACGCCTCAGAGCACGTTAGCTGATCATTCATGAACTACATCATGTCCCCAGTCAGCAAATGTTAGCATTTGGGACAAGATGGGACTACAAATGAAAAGGAAAAAACAAACACGGGTTCTTTGACCACAGCAATATCTCTCCTCTTACGTTTCTGATCAAAATATTTTTGCTCTATGTATCTGGATGATGCTATACGTGACTTGAGAGCACCACCTCAGTTACACGTGGGAAAGAAAAGTAGACAATCTCCTCCTTCCCCAGGTAAAGGCTGTATCACATATTACAGGGAATAAAGATACCACAATTGATCTCAACTGAACGACCCTCAAAGGCAGCCCAATGCTTTTGGTCTGCTCATCAGCCCGGGAGAGCTGCAGCTGAAACCGAGGAACCCTTTACCTGTAACTTCCTAACGTGGCTTCCGAGCGTAAGACCTAAAAGAAATTACCTTGGGAATCCCACTCAATCGTTCCCAGTGTCAGAACCTCTTTTTATAAAAAGGGGATGACACCACTTCCTTTTTTCCACCCTCTGCTCTCCAGTCAGACCCTGTAGGAACCCCCTCTCCTGCCAAATTGGAGAGGGCTGGCGATGGGCTCAGCAGAGCTCTGGGTACCACCAACAGCCACGGGAAGGCGGTGCCCCGCACCCATTACAGCCACGTCAGCTCGATCCCCCAGCATCGAGCCATATGCTGGTGTGACTGGGTGACTTTTAAACACTGCCACGGCTTGTTCTGCCTGTACCTGGACTCTGAAACTCGCTGTCAGCTGTCCTCCACGGTTGTACCTTGGGTTCTACATACACCTAAACTGGTGTCTCTGGAGCACGCATGCTCTGTTCCTGCAGAGTCCACACACTGCAGACAAGGGGCACATACGACGCTGTTGGCTGCCCTAGTCATGACCTTCTGCTTCCTCACTCTCAGACGTATTTTCCCGTAAGAGCCTACCCAGAGAGCTCTCCCGTTCACAGTCGGATCAGAAACGAGCTTGGAGATGCTGTTCCAAGTATTTTCCTGCAAAGTGCTTGGTTTAAATTCTTCTGCTTCTCGTTGTACTTTTCCCCTGCCTCATGGCTCGGAGTTACACCCTACACATTCTGACAGACTGCCCCACATCAGATGACACTCCACAGAGTGCCACCCACTGCAAAGAACTCTGTGCCCAGCCAGGGGGCAACTCCCATACCAGGGGGAGGAGCTGGAAATACTGTCTCCTACAGCTAAAGCAATTGTTCCACAGTTTACATGGAACGCTATCAAGGATCTTGACCACGAGTCTTGTCTATCTGACCTAAACCTCCTTTTTTAACAGGAAAAACCTAGATTCTCATCATTAGGGTTTCATTCCACCCAAGATGCTCAGTTCTTACTGCCCCAAATGCATCATGTTTGTATCCTGGCTTCTTCACTCCAAAGACATTAGGGAGGAAGAGATTAGAATGAGAAAGAGTTACCTTTGCTGCAGATAAAGACGGGAGCAGGGCAGCCAGAGCCCCGCCAGGATACATGAGGGGAGCACACTCACCCCCCTTCTCAAAGCAGAGGGGATCTTGGCAATCCATGGGCTAGAAGCAAGGTTAACCAAGAACACAGAATGGGAATGGAGGCCATAACACCAGTGCAGAACTGGTGTGAATAGACGGGGAAAGTCCCCTAATAAGAGGCAGAAAGAAGAGGTTGCTGGAAGTTTGAGGACTACTCAACAGCCTCCACTACGCCAGAAGTCAGCCTACATAAATCAAAAATAGCTTCCCAGCTGTGCAACAGATATGTCATGGAAAGGGGAAGAAAGGCAGAAATCACCCAAGCCTTCTCCTTTCCGGAGGCCATTCCAAGCGAGGTTCAGTGACGACACCACTTTGATATACAAACTGTAACCACAAAATCCAGCCCAAGGCAAACAAGTCAGCTGGGTGTTTGTAAGCCACGGTATGCAGAATTCCCAGGGTACTGTGGTATGTTCCTGCCTCTTCCCCGGGGTCACCTCACCCCTTCCCCACTCCTGGGCATACCTCAGGGCTGCTGAGCACCTAGGGAAAAAGCAGGATTGTTTGCAAAGTGATTTTCAAACTGGTACAGCCAGGCTTATGGGTAAAAATAGCAGCTCTGCTCCTTAGCCTGATTGTGAGCCGTGATTTCAGGGGAGGACCTCCCAGCAGGCAAGATTTATTTTCCTGAAGAAGGATGAGGTATGAGCACACACTCTTAACCTAGAGCTTCGTGCTTAGTTATATGTAAAGCTAATTATATGCAAGTGCCTCAACAGTAGCACATGACCCCATATCAGAGCAGAGAACTGCAAGCACTGACAGTGGCAAGACAAAGTGTGGGAATCTCTTGGAAAAACCTCCGAGGAAGGCAGGATGGACTGAGCATCGGTTTAAGAACTAAAGATCACAAATTAAGTACAAGAAATTATACCAAAAATGTAAACCCCCCACATTATCCTATCACAAACTGCAGTATCCCAAGGGCAGCATGCTGCTGTGGGGAAGAATATCCTTGAGGTACAGCCACTACTCTTGCACACCCCCAAAAAAGTTCTCACCGATTTCAATGGGACACCAGAAGCATCACATTTAACGAGTAAGAGAATGGACCCTGGCTCCTGGCTCTGGCACTGACCTGCTGTCTGACTGTGAGCAAATGAAGTATCTCCTCCATCCTGCATGTGGCTGTGCCCCCTCGTCCTGCATCAAACCCCGGCAGCAGGCGCTTAAAAAACCACCGTTCAAATATTTTCACTTGACAAGTCTCACCCATGGCATAAATTAAAAGGATCCTGCTGGAAGGTACTCTGTGCAGCACGGATTTCAATGTCAATCTTTTCTTCTTCACTGGGATATAACTAAAATATAATCCTCGAAAATGGAAAAGTAGTCTGAGAGCATGGATCTGAGTATGAGATAGCCAAGTCTGGTTTTCCCATGATAACTCTTTTGCCTTTACTCTTCAAGTCCAAATTTGTTTTTCCCTAGACCTATAAATAGTATATTTGCATTCTCTTCCCATCCTACATGCACCAGGCTTCTCCCCTAGGATGAATTTCGTTCTGTTATTTCCTGCCCAGACTTCTAACTAAACTACATGGTTTGGCTTTAATAGCTGAGCCGTTGCAAAACCCTTTTCTGAGAATATAATAAAACTTCTGGGTTCAGTGACGCACATAAAAGCCCACAAACACCATACAGGTCTCAAACCACAGACTCGACGGCAAGATAAAGCCAATCCTAAGCTGTTCACAGCCTGCTTGGCAAACGGCACAGCCTGCTCCCAAAATGGCAAAGCCCACACCAGGGGCAGTGATACTCCCACTGCCCTGGACCCACAGAGATGGGAGAGAAGAGGAACAGGGGCAGGATGTGCAGCATCTGGAGTAAATCCCCAGTGTCAGAGCTCTCCTTCTCCCTGCCCGGTGCAGCTGATGGCCAGGATCTGCTCCAAGAGCTGCACGTGTTGAAGGTATGGTCCTGGATGAACCTTTATCTCTGCTGCAGAGCATTTTCAAAATGAATATCCCTTTACAGAATACGTGAGAATCAGGAGATGGTTAAGGAAAAAACTGCCAAGCTTGTACATTTTTATTTATTTACACAAAATAAATAGCAAATCTCTTGAGATCGCAGTTTGCCTGTATCCATGACCTCAAGCCAACAGTTGGGAGTTTTAGTGGCTACAAACTAAAACCAAACATGCCCGAGTTCTTCATCTGCACCTCTGCAGACGAGGCCCAGGAAAGCAATGGCCTCTGTCAAACCAGTTCACTGCCACCAGGGTGCAAAATTCAGGAGTCCTTGGCAGGCAAGGAGGTATTACAAACATGAGCTGGAAGAATTCAGTATGCAAACTGCAGCCCAAATATTTCTGACCTCTGGGTAATTTATCAGAAGTCACACTCTAACTTAATTTGTTGTCCTCCCTAACCAGAGAAAAGGAGTTTCGTGCACTTTGGGGTCAGCTCTCTCAGCTCTTTGTCAGTTATGTTTTGCTCACGTTTAGAAAGTGGTACCTCATTCCAGCTTCTGCTCTTGGCCAAACCCCAGTCAGTCTGACTGCAATGAAACTGATCCAAACAATCAGGGAGACAGGGGAAGAGGCTAAAAGAGTTTTTCCTAGCTTATTCTCATGCTTTTAATCCACATCGCTTAGAAGATGCTATAACTGCAGCAAGAATAACTATTTTCAGTTCACAAAAAAGAGAAACTGAGGCACAGAATGGAAATTACACATTAAGCAACTGGGGACAGCCAGAGGGACACTGCTATACCAAAGTGCCAGCCAGGACTCCCTCAGAATATCAACAGCTTGAGACCGAGATCGATTCAGCCACACATCTCACAACCAAATGCCCTGTTTTCACATTTTCACTAAACTTACAGCGTTCTGCCCGCTGCTGCCTACAACCTCTCCTGATGCCTTGAAACATATGCAGAGCTTAGAAGAAGGGGGTTTGCAATACCCAAACCCAACAATTGTCATTATTTAATCAACACATCAAGCACGCGTTCAAAACCAAATCACACTTCTCCTGTCCCAGGAGATGAAATCCCATGGAGTCTGGCGGCACGAAGTATCTCGAGGAAGAGGAGCTTGCCCCGGTACTTCCAAGCCTACAACCACTTTCTGCCTTGCAGTTCAAGGAGCCAGTGCCGGAAGTTTGAAAAGGATCAGATCAATGTATGACCTGGCATTTACATGTGGTTAAGAGAAATGCAAATCATCTCTTTCCCTTCAGACAGGAATTAATCAGGAAGGAACTCCTCTATTAACCTCCTGCCAAGAAGAAGACCCCGAGGGCAAGGGCTTACTAGGAAGCCTCAGAGACCAGCTGCTGCTGTAGAGGACACTGGAGCCGGAGCAGAACCTCTCCCAGGGAGGGATGTTCTGCATTTCTGCCTCCTGACACAGAAGACAGAACTTCTGATCAAAGAGTCTGTCTGCATGGGACACTGGGGAAAGTGAGATGAGTCATTTTAAGGCATCCAGTGAAAGTGGATTCTCTTCATACCTTTAGCTGACTCTTACCTGTTTTCCCCAGTGCCATTACACAGACAAACTCTAGGCCAGAGCAAAACACTCATGAGCAACCTGAGCATTGAAAAGAACACAAAAAGGTCATAATCTGACTTGCCAAATTTGTCTCTGAAGTCACACTCATGTGAGAAACTGATAAAGATCTCCACAGCCATTCAGAGACCAGCAGCAATGTGAGTGCACTTCAGGACACTTTTTTCAAAGTCATCTGAGCTCAGAAAAGAAAAAAAAAGGTGCAACTGAGTTAATCCATGCAAAGGAAAGAACTAGTATTGCATTTTTACAGAGCAAGCTGCTCTGTGTGCAAGGCTGCTTGCTTGGAGGTGCGAAAGTGGAGAGCTGGGGAAGAACCTGTGGTCTGAGCTCAGAAGGTCCCTGTGGACATGGTGGCAAAACACAACACCTCCCCGACCTCGGCAGTGCCACTGTCCCGTCACCTGGTTCCCAGTAACAGGGAGGAAATACCCAACTGGTGGACAGTAGCAAACACTGAAGTAGTAGAAATGCTGGTTGGTTTCCCCAGTTGGGACTGAAAGGCAGCAATGCTTGAGAGAGCAGACCTTGCCCTGGCACGCAGTAGTCAAGGCAATCACAGGTCGGCATCAGGGTGCTGTTGAGCCCCAACACTTATCTGGGGCCAGAGGAGACCCAAAGAAATATGGTAGAATGAAGTACCCAGCAAGAGGAGACAAGAATAAAGCCAAAGAATGATTCCACCAAAATAGTGCTGAAGTTTTCCCAGCCTGTCCTGCAGGCTGTGCCCCGAGCAAGCTGCAGGCAGACGGAGGATCACGAGACAGAGCTTCCAGGCTCCGCTCTGCCGGGGATCTGCAGACACAGGACAAGCACCTCACGCCTGCCTGCGAGGCCCTGCGGCTGCGACTGCCTGCAGTCAGCCATCCCAAACCCCTCTGATTACTGCTCTGCAGTACCCTTCAACCAACAACAAATCAAGTGTCCTTGCAGCCCCCAGCACGGAGCTGCACCTTCTGAGAACCTGCTCTCAGCAGCTGACTCCTCTGAATGCCCCCAGCTATTGGGGTTGATACCAGCCTCCGGTCAGAGCATCACCAAGCACCAGCTGAGGGCTCAGAAACGCTCATTTCCCCTCTCTGATCAGAAGGCTGGCTTGTTGCACCTATAAGTATAAAGATACCTTAAAACAACGTGGTCTGTTCCCTTTCTAGTATAAGAACGAAAGCAGTGCCTTGTTTTGACTGATTTAAACCCAAATCTGCCTGCTGAAATGGAGAGAGTGGGTCTGTACCCTTTGAACATGACATATGTTTGTGTTGCAATGAAAGCTCATCCAAACCTGTTCACAGAACATTTCGTTCGACCACCCGGAAAACGATCCTTCCCATCTGTGCTTTCACTAGGAACGCTCAGGCGATGCTGGGTTCGGCTGGAGAGCCTCAGACTCTCACAGCCTTCAGAGCCACCTCAGCTGCCTGGAATTCAAACAGGGATTTCCGAGGCAAGCGCCAGAGCTGCACAGGAGCAAAAGGCAGAACCCAACATCAGATGACAAGATGCAAAAAACACTCCAAGGGATTATTTGTATGCTAAAACGTCAGGTCCCTCCATTTCTCACCCAGGCGGCTTTGCCCTCAAAAACAACAGAACTGAATCCAGTAAAGGATGATATTTGGACATTCTTTTCACCAGCCATATACCAGTAAGGCCAAGCTGGCAGATCCACACACAAACAACTGGGAGGCTGTGGTTTCTGCAGAACCCAGGTGTCTGGGCTGACTTGGGGACTTTGGGTTTTCCTTAAGAAAGAAAACGTTTCTCGATGTATTGCTGAACAAACTCTGCAAAAGAGGATCCCCCAACACAAAGCAGCAGAAAGGTGTACAGGCACAGCAGGCTCTGGAGGGGGGAAAACAAAGCGTCTGAAGAGAAATCAGTAAATAAAAGCACAGAGGTAGAGGGACAGGGAGAGGTGGAACAGCAGATGGATGGATTTTCCTTTGAACCTTCAGTCATGCCTGAGGCTGAGACAATGGCCACTGCCCAAACACTACAGTATGTTATTTCTGCTTTGTCAGATGATGCAGACAGCATCATTTCTGGGTCACTTGGAGGCCACATACCACCCCCTTTTCTCTCCCCTCCTTTCTTTTTCACAATCCCAGTGACTGAGAGCTGCAAACACTCAGCTGAGGCCTCCCCAGCTAAGAGTGGGAGGATGAAACTGCACAATCAAGTGGTTCCCTGGGCCTGATAACATGATTCCCTTCAAAGATCTCATCCTAGAGAGGCAGTCAAGCCGAATGCAGCTGCAGGAACAGCCCTCTGCTTAAATATCAAACATTTCACACCCACTGCACACTAAAAATGAAAGCCCTCCCCCTTCCTTTTTGACCTGAGGACATGCAACTGCCACAGCATGGCTGAGGGTGTTCTGCAGGACTGAGAATTGTGCTTACCCTTTGCTAAGCACAACCCTGCTGCTGCCACATCACATCTGCAGCTCAGCCTCCTCTGGGCTCAGCCTCCTCTCCAGCACCCATCCAGCTTCTTCAGCTCAGCCACGCTTCGTTAGGCTTAACTCTATTTCCATATGGAGCACAGGAAGCCTACTAACACTTCCTCCCACACAGAGCGGATGCTGAGGGGTATCATTACGCCAAACTGGCCCACAGACCTGTTAAGGTTTCCCATCCACTCATGACATTCACGCATGTGCCATTTTAGCAGGCTGATGGGTTTGCCCCGCTGTGAAGAACACTTCTGCCCAAGCACAGCACACCTCCTGCTCCCAGCGATTCCTTCCACAGGGCCCCCAGACCCTCTACCTGTTCACATGCAGCCGAATCTCAAGCCTCTCAACCAAACTGGGTGACCCTCTGGAAGAGTATCACCATCAGTCCAGAACCTGCTCCTCAGCAGCTGAGGCTTCACAAAGCCTAGTTCAACAGAGTCTTGGCCCTCAACCAAGGTCTTTAGGAGTAAGTTAACAAGCATCTGTCAGACATGGATGAGGCAGAGTTGCTCGTACCTTTGGCAACACAGCAGATCCCTCCCAGAGAGTCTGCGTAGGCTGAGAGACACTGACCTGCATTGGAACAGCACTGAAAGAAATCTGGAGAGACTCAAGAAATCAAACGCTTCCATTTTCCTGACCCAAGCAAAAATCTTTCTTGACAGCTGAGGAAACCTAGGCTCAGATCCTTCCTCTCCTCCCTATTTCCCGCACCCTCCTAAGCGAACCCTAGCAGCCAGATCCCCTGCAGCCCTCAACAGCCAGCCAGAGCTTACAGGCTCTGACGGTCCCGTACCTTACAGTCTTCAAGGCTCAGTTCCTGGTTTGTTAGAGCATGCAGGGTACTGCCCAGCTTCACCAGCTAGGGAAAAGGGAGGAGTTTATGAGGTGCTCTGATCCTAATACAACACAGCCTTCTTAAAGTATTGCAGGTAAAGAATTACATGTCCAACTTATCTGCTGTAGCCCTTAGTTTACAGAGCTCCAATGCAGCCCAAATAGAACACTCTGCTTCTCCCTATAATTGTTTGTGTCTTGGCAAATCTACTGTATCTCTCCTCCCACAAAGAAAACAACTACCCCAACTCCCCTGCTGGTTTTACAGTGACTGCAGCCAGAAAGCAGCAAGTGACAGAGAGAAAGATCACAAAAGGTTCCTAATCTGGAGAGGACACATCAAGTCCCATTTTGGGGATAGGGGATGTGTTATACAACCCATGAAGCTCTCTGTAAAATTCAAAGCTTAAAATGCCTTTAAAGATAACACCCTCCATCATTTTTGTGATGGCACTAATCATTCTCACACATCTGTAAAAGAACCCCCAAGCATATTTGGCTGGAGGAGGGAGGTAGAGAGGAATAAAGAAGTCAACAACCTGTGCATGTATAAACCTGCAGCACAAATAAAGAAGTTGAGTTTACAGAAAAAAAAATACCAAGTCAGGTATTTCCTTCAGCAAGGTCAGGAAGGGAATGACTAAGTCTAGGTCCCCGTCACATTCTTGCACTTCCCTTTCCTCTTCATTGCAAGCCTCATCCTGCCAGGTACTGAGCACCCCTAGCTCTCGTCAGACAGCGGGGAACCAAGGGACAACACCAAAGTCCCCAGAGGTCCTTTAACAAAGCAGTTACTGCCCAGGATGCTGTCCCTAATCCCACAGGGGTTTTCTCATACTTCCCTCTGCCTTCCCAACCATCTCCCTCACATCTTACACAATTCTATATATAATAAAAGACATTCCCAAACCTCCTGCCTCTTCTAGACCCTCAGGTACTGGCAGGGGAATGAGACAGATCAGCAGCTTGTTCTCTGCAGTGCTTGAACTTAGTAGCAGACCGAGGGAAGGCAACACAACACAACACAATCAAATCCTCTGCTCGTTTCACTCAATTATTTTAGCACTTCACCTTCCACCTTCCCCTCCTCCCTCTGGCACACACACACTTCCCCAGACTGCTGCTGGGCTGGGCTTTGAGGAAGAGGTTTAGACAGAAGAAGTTCAAGTCTATGTAGGAGCAGGCTGCAGGTCTTAGAGCCGAAGACGCTATGTCTCTGCAGCCTGGGAAACCTCAGCTAAGAAACCTTATTCTGTGAAATGCTCCAAATTATTAGCTTTTGGCGAGAGAGAATGGAGCTCTTTTGGCAAGGGCTGGGGTCACATTTCTCCTTTCATGGCCACTGCGTGAGAAAGCTGCCATGGCTCACTGCTCACATTTCGGTTTCCCTAAAATCTCTTTGGGGCTCTGTCTTGCCAGCTAACATTTGCCTACAGCAACCACATGGGGGTTCAGCCATTATTTAAGTACAAACACAGAATTTAGAGCAGACACCTGAACCCAGATTCCCACCCCACAGAAGAATGTTATTTCCTTTGTGACTCTCAGACTTTCGTCTAAGCCACGTTGAGCCCACTGAGAAAGCGAAGGAAAAGACAGTTGCTGACCTCACAACAGTTGTGTGAGGGAAACCACACAGGAGACCGATCAGCACCGACTGGCCATACAACAGACAGCTCTGCAGCAGCTATTTGGCATCACACAACACCCTGGAAAGATTTTAATCAGCACTTGAAAAAGGATCACACACACACGTACAAAGGCAACGAGCTCCAAGTTTAGCATCTTTCCGCCAGACACGCTGTCCATGCCCTCTGACTTTCCACAGAAACACCACTCTACACGAGGCCCCGGGCCTGGAGACGAGGAGGTGGGGCTTTTGGTTCCTTGAGAAGTGGATCTGCACAAACAGCCAAACTTGGGACTTCTGCAGGAAAGCGGTTTAGGTAAATTTCTCATTCCCAAAGCGCTCTATGGAAATGGATCGGAGTTTTTAAAACACGTTTTTCCAATTAAAAATAAATGCATTTCGAAAGACTTCACTTCTGCATTAGACACATAATGGGAGACAATGTGGCAGTTCAACATCAGAATTCAATCATTTTGTGTATGTGTGTTCAAAAATTATTTTATGGAGAATTTGTGGAGAATCTGAGCCTGCCTTTGTGCTCCACTTGGGGATTGGAATAAGGCCTTTGGAGCAGGAGAGTTCTCATGTTTGCCATCCCTCCAAGAGGCAGAAAACAAGCCCAGAACATCAGCCTGTAGCAACATTTCTACCAAGTGATTTACACACTTTTCCTCTTCGATCCACTCATCTGCTGAGCTTTGCTGTTTTTTCACACTATACAGTCTCCTTAGGAATGATTCCTCAAAACACTCTGTCACCAGCCCTCTCACATCACACGTGCTTAGCTATGGCCCGTTTGTCTGGGTGCGTCTCCTGTGGTTGTTCCCCAGAGTGGGCCCAGCAGCCTGCGGGGCTGGGGATCCGCGCTGGCTCCCGTGGAGATGACTGCCCCAGAGGAGGGACTCTGCTGAGTGACAGCTACCAGAAACAAGAAAAAACCATGACTGCTTTTGAGAAAATAAAAAGCCATTGTAACAAGCCTTTATGCTATTTTGTCATGGAAATACTCCCCTCCTAAGGAGTAGGGGAAAGACAAAGGGATTCTATGTTGTATTTTTCTGCCTGCGAACTGACAGTTCTGAGTGCTGGATACTAATTCATTCCTTCAGCTCTGAGATTTCTTTCCTGCAGCCAACCAACCCTTCATCCTTCCACAAAGCTCAGATCATGGGCTTTCCAGGCTCCTTTCATTTACAGTATTTCATCTTGATCTTTCCAGAAGGGAGACGAATAAGCTAGGCACTACTGAAAACACTGCTTCTTGTAGGATGCTTTTGAAGACTGAAACGCCACACCTGTACCCCAGGAGACTCTAAATGCCACTGGTTCTCTGCTACACCTCCTGCGAGGTGTGACCTACACATGCTGGGGGTAATTCTTCCTACAGCATTCCTCCAGAGTAGCAGTGCCAGAAACCCAGTGAAGGGCTCAGCCCAGTGCTGCAGATTGCGTCCTGCCTCCTCCCACAGGCACAAGTCCCTGCTCCCGTACAGCTTTCCTCATGTTTGGTGGCTTGAAAATAGAGAAAATCAGCTCCCCTTCCAAAGCTCTGCTGTTCCACAGATCTCCACTGACACAGAACGTGCATCTGCTCAGCCAGCATGTGGCAAGTAAACAAAATAGGATTAGTCTTAAAAAACTTTCTACCTCCATCCTCTCTTCATAGTCTTATTTTTCTTTTGTGTTTTGGCAAAGGGACTTTATAAATTCAACTAGATTGTTGATAAATTCAACCTTGAATGTGCAAATAACAAGGAGCAGACTTAGTAGCTTTCCAGCTGTGACTCGACCCAAGGAATTCTGAAGTTAACTGAAACTGGTTTCCAGACTCTTTGATTTCCCAGAACGTCGGATGAGGTGCTGTCTGTGCTGTCTTTACCCCAACAGTACAGGTGACCATAGAGCCTTGTGCTCGCCCCTTGCTAGCTCCATATGACTTGTTCTGTTGCCCAAGTTAGTTCTCAGCCTGGTGCTTTGTGCTCTGGAGTCCATTTCCATAGCCAGCCTGCAAAAAACCCTGCATGTTGGATCTTGTCTCTACAACATTGCCACTGCCAGTCATTTCCTCCCAGTGGTAGGAGAAAGGGAGAGAAGACTCTGCAGAGTCACCCAAAAATAGGAAGCTGTAGTACTACTCACTACCTGGAGGACCTGCCTGCTTTTCTGCCCGCTCAATTACTCAGCAGAAGCTCTTAAATCAGTTACTCAGTTTTTAAACGCATCTGCCAAAACCTGTTTTGGCGTGACACACATCCACCTATTGAGCTCAGCAAGGCAGTTACTGCTCCTCCCTCTCTGCCATGAGGAGGTGTGTTTGCCATGAGCCTCACTAAATTGTACCACAGCAGTGCTGCTCCACGTGCTTCCACAACTGCCTGGTCATTCCCCCTTCACAGGCTGAAATCTGTAAGGGCAGGTTTCCCAAAAATTCCATTGCTGGGTTGCTTTTGAGGTCTGCTGTGTTTAAAAAAAAAAAAGAAAAGGCAAATGTACCTCCCTGAAGGAAGATACCATTTCCAAACAAGCCCCAATTCTTAAAAAACATTCAAGTGTGCTGTGTATGTCAGTCACCAGTGCCAAGGCTCCACGCTCCGTTCTCAGGGTGAGATGGGCAGAGTTTGAATGCATCTAAACATCCTTGGAGGAGATCAGATGAAGAGCCATGTAAAAGAGGGGAAAAGACAAAAAGCAGATTCACAGCAAAGCTTTTATTTCTTTACGTAAAGTTGTTTGTTCTGCCAACACAGGTAAGCCTTAAGAACAGCCCAGCATCTCACAGCCAGGCAGCCTTCACCTCCTGGAAGCAGATTCTCTGCTGGTGTGTGCCTCTTGCCTCCGTCACACACCTTTTTATACCAGCATGTCCTACGCTGGGAACACGTCTCTCCAAGGTGGCTGTGGCCATAGAAGCCCTGTGCTCCGCCACCATCAAGGGATGTTGAGCCTGCAGCCCATTCAGAAGCAATAAAAAGTGTTAAAGCAAAGTATTTTTTATTTACACCACACTCCACATCATCCCTCCACACTAGCACTTGTTTCTAAGAGATCAGATGTTTATACAACCAGAAGATCTTTACACAATGAATGAAAACACAGGAGTACGTCACTGGCAGACACTGCCCTTCCATGGTTTCCTAAAGAATACTCACTTGTGTGTAAGCATTAATGCAGAGGTGGGGACTTCTGTGTTGGGGACTTCTGGTATGGCTGGTTGGCTTTCTGTTGGGGTTCTTTTGCTTCTTGCAGTGAAAGCAGAGGAGGGAGATGGCTGACAAAGCCACTTTAAAAAAAAAAAAGTCAACTATAGGAAATTGCTTAACTGGAATGTGGCAACTTGCCACATTCTCTGAAAGTGTCTTCTAAAACAGCAAAAGGGCTTTATTTTAACAAGCTGCTATGAGATTGCATTTTGGGATTGCCAAAAAGAACAAAATACACTAAAGCTCCCTCTGTTCAAAATGCTTTGAGCCTATAAGGCAAGCTTCCTAATTTCAGATTTTAAGAGGAAAAAAACACTTTGGCATGTTCCACCATGCAGTGGGCAGCAGAGATTTTCAGTCTGCTCATCAATTTTTTAGAGAGTACTTCTGGAGCACTACATACAATGCACTGAGGCACAAAATATAGGACTGAAAAAAATCTGTGCGAGTGAAACAGAGATTCAGCTGCCAAGCAGAAAGCAGGTCACCCACAGCTCGGTTCTAGAAAGGACTCAAACAATTCAAAAATAAAGCAGAGTCAACAATTGTATGAGTTTTCTTCAACTTTCCTCTAGGGCTGGGTATGTCATTAGGGAGGGGGAATCATCCTGACTCGGCTCCCCTGGTCAGCTCTTTCCTTCTCAGAAGACACCCATGGAAACCTAATCTTTCCAATGCTCTCTCCTTCCGCAGTCCTGTGTGCCCCTCGGGTGAGCCTCTCTGCTGCCTCAGAACCAGGAATGTCACAGCCTCTGCCAAGCACCCACGAAGCACTGAGTTACGAGTGGGAAGACAAGGCAAGGTCGTAGTGCACGAGGTCCCAGATGCATCTCCCATCACGTAAGTATCCCCAGACCAACCTCATGCAGCCTGAGGAGCGAGCACGTCTCCCAACTAGGCTACAGTACAATGAACACAGAAACTCCAATTATGCCTGAGGTACCCTCAGCTAAGAATCACTTCCTCTCCAAAACACTCCTGATTTCCTGGGGTGGAAGTACTCACACCCCTAGTGCACTCACTGATCTCTGCAGAAGGCCACAGATTGGCAAGATTTAACACAGTCTGAGAAGTTCACTCTTATGCAATTAGGAAGAAGGAGACAGCCTTCTGGGCAGCCCATCACCCAAAGCCACAGGAGGGACTTCCCTGCAGTGGATCATGGGTAGAAAAATCCTCTCTGAAAGCCCAGGACCATTGTCCTGCAGGAGTCAGTGGTGGTGTAATGAGAATGAAGGACTAGGTGAAGAAGTTTGGGTTTAACAGATGTGGGGAAATGCTATGGAGCAGAAGAATGGTGTTGCAGAAAGGCTTTATTTATTGCCTTTTTCCTGATTTTGTTTTTGAAGTTACTGAGGTGAGTTATGTGCTGTTTCACTCTGCTACAAAGCTGCTGTTCAGCTGCTGGGTTTCTTTGACTGTGTTGAATGAGGTTTTGTACTGGACTCGTTCTCCTTCCTTCCTACTCCCCCTGCTCCCCTGCAGGGACACGAACAGAGTGAGGCAACAGGAAGAGTAGGAGTCGCCGCTACAGAGATAGAGCAGGATGTGACCTCTGTTCCCTAAATAGGGCAGAAATGGTTGTATCGTGACGTCCAAGCTGGTGTCTCCCTAAAGGAAAGGCTATAGAAAGGATGAAAGAGAAGCTGTTCATCTTGGGTTAGAAAATGTTAATTTAATGACATTAGTCGTTTGTAGAGGAATTTAGTTAATTGTTAAGAACTTAAATCAGTGACTATCCTGATTAAGCTTAAACAATCTAGTACTTGAGGGAGCCTCAACTCTGCTAAAATTTCATTTTCCACAGTACTGGTGCAGCTCCTACCTGAGAGCAGGCGGCCCCTCGGTGCTCTGCTCACATGGGACAGTGTCTGCAAACCTGCCTGACCTGTTTGTCCAGCTCAGAGGCAACCCTGCCCTCCTCAGGCTCTGCTGCCCTATTAAACTTTGAATGCATCAGCCCACTACACTGGTTTCTTTCCACGAGCTGCCTGACCCCCGTTTCACAGGACAGCACACAGATTACTGGCTGGGACAAGACCACAGAGCAGTCTCATCTCTGAGCACAGCCACTGAGCTCCACAAAGGGGCTTTTCAGCCTCAAATCTAAAAAATTGCATACAGCTGAGGAAGCTTTATTGCTAGCAGCCAAGTACCTGACTACAGTCGCCATCAGATTCCTCTTGTTGGGACTCCGCAAACACCAGAAGATGGTACACCCCAACGCTAGAAGTGCACACTTTGAGGGCAGCGACTGACCTAGTTCAGCCTCTTTAATCTCCAGTCTAGCTGGCCACAGCAACAACTTCTGAACACGCCTGCCTTCAGAGCCAGGGCCTTGGGTGATCTTCTAGATAATAATGAGAGCATACAAAAAAAAAGCATTGCAGTTAAGATTATTAGCTGTCGGTGGTAGCTGGGGTGACTGAACTCTAGAGCAGCTACACCCACATACCATACCAGGGCTGTGACAGCAGGTATCATTGCTCAGGTCACTGCAGCCCGAATAGCCACATTTGCCAGGCCTGACCCTCACCTTAAGCAAGATAATTCTGCCTGTGTTTTATTCAGCTCTGCCCTTGCTCAGGAGTTCAGACACATACTGAGGCAAAGCTAAGAACCAGACTCAATACATCCCATGCAACTAGAAAAGGACACTTTCATTGCTGTTTTAGAGCTCGGTGCTCCTTGGATAGCTCTTCTACTGGAAGGGTCCACATCCAGTTCAGTATGGATGCTTGAACCAGCTTCTTGCAGTGCTTCAACTCCAGCTTGTTCTTCCTGTTTAGCTGAAACACTTGTGTATGAAGCTAAGTAAAACTGACCTAGAGTTTGTTTATGCTTTCAAAGGGTATATGCTCTGTGCTGGAAATGAGTACCTCTAACCAGACTGACTCTGCGCTACAATAATAACTGGAAATGAACTCTGGACCATCGGCTCCCAGCCACTCTGGGTTAGATCATGTTGCATAAATAATAGCCAAGTCTGGGGGAGGGGAACACTTCCAGCGACACGGAGCAACCTGCTTTCTGCTGCAAAGACAAACGTTCTTCCAGCAGCCACAAAGCTTCAGACCAGTGAGGATATACATGAAAGCAAACACAGCAATTGGAGAGAGAGGAAAAGGGACTTTGGGGTTACAAAGCAGCTGAAAGGAAGGGCCCAGGCTATAAAGCCACCTACTGTATTGTTTCACTTGAGCTTGAACCCTGAAACTAGCAGATAACCTGCTGGTAGTTTGCTTCAGATATCCGATCCAGAGAAGCAGATAAGGCTCTGTCTCATAACCGTGCCATCTGTGATAGCCATTCCAACGTGAGCATCACAACTGCACTTCTACTGCACTAAGCCTCTTCTTAGCCTAAGTCCACAGTCTCCTGTCTCCCAAACACTAAGAAACATCAGGACTACAAGCACTTTCTCTGAAGTGTGTGTGCCCTAGCTGCTTGCCAGCAGAGGTTAGGAACACTGTGGCTAGTGGCAGTGCTCTCATCAATAGGTGCACTGCTTTCAGTTCCTTTCAGCTGAGACTGCAGCTTTCACTTAGAAATGCTAAAAAACTCCCATTGGGCTTCGGTCAGTCTGGAGAACAGGGATGGACAAAAGAGCATGGCTGAGCATAGACAGTTCTCCCTCTTATTGGGGGGGGAGGAGGGGGAAACAACTTCTCACCCCAATTGTTCACTCTGAGGAGCCTTTCAAAACATGCTGACACATCCAGTGTATCCACACAATGAGACTGTAAATTAGTCTTTTCCTTCACAAAAGGCTCATGACAAATGATGATCTCAAAGGAGACACAATGACCTGCTAAGTTTTCTGTTGGTCTCTTGAGGTGGTTCCGGGACCTCCCTGAACATCATTTCCTGAAGCCAAACATCTGCACTTATCCACCCAAAAAATGCATGGCTTGGGTAGAGTCACTGCCCTACATGCTGTCCTTCATTCCTAACTATACGCAAAGCTGATACACAGAGAGGAACGGGAATGAGGCAACAAAGTCAAGAGACAGGCTTTGAAAGGTCCAACAGCTCCGAAGGTACGCCATCAGTGCCAAGGTATTCTGCCAATTTGCTGCGGTTTTGGCCCCATATGCCATAACAAAAAAGTCAGAAGCCCTTGTCACGTGGTGCTATAGCCTTGGTAACAGTTCTTTGTCCCTGTGCAGTGGTGTGGAGAGGTAATAAGTTGTAACTTTCAATCTGGAAGCATTGGCCTTTAAAGCACAGGACAGTATTTGTATGAATTATTTAAGTTTTTTATAGGTTAGAAACCAGCAATGGTAGACTGGCTGGAAACAGGACTCTGACAATGTACCCCTTTAAGCTCAGTTTTAAATATTGTGCAAGACAGCTACATCAAATTTTATACTTGATTGCGCAACTACAAAGCCTGAACAATTTCTGCATCAACTTTGGTAGATCAGATGCACAGGGTAAGTCAAGCCAGGATTTCTTTACCATGTGTATGGCAGAAATAAAATCAGGGTAAAGTCATTGGCCTGATGTCAGGAATGGCCTTCCATTGCATATCAAATATCCTTTCTCCATACACCCAGTTGAGATTTCTGCTTCAAAATGAAGGTCTATTATTGTCCTCTGTTCTGGATCAGTTCACGAAGCTTCAGCAGAGCTGCACTGCACCTTACCACTACAAATCCATTAGGTGAAGCAAGATACCACCAAGAACCTGCAAACTATTCCTTTGAATTGTACACTGGAAGGAATTTGGCAAAAACAGAAAGACAAACTCATCTTCAAAAGTACTTAGCAATTTCCCAATAGTGAATGGAGCTTGATTTGCACCTACAGCCTGCACACTAAGTGCTAAAAACACACCCAAGTGTATGCTCATTGTAAACACCAAATAAGCATAATAAATACCTGGAATAAGGATTCCACAGGTGACAGTTCTGTAGCACTGATTACATGTCTGCATTTTACCTCAGAACTATGTAACCAACAAGCAGAAGAGGGTTGTTGCTGTAAACTTACAGGTATGCTTGGGTGGAGGCAGGCTGGTATCCTCCCTCCTGGATCTCTCACAAAGAATGTGAGCTCAACTGGAAAAAAAGTCATGTTGCTGAAACAGGCATCCAGCCTGAGGAAAGAAGAAAGGATATCTTACAGCTGTTAAATTTTCACCACCTTAAGGGACAGGTGGAATAAGGCAGAGGAAGATTTCTCATGTATTCTAAAAATATCCACTTTCTCAGTTTATTATCCTTTGCTATTTAAGTGGGGGTTTTTTACTACCTTGCCTGTTCAAAACCTGCTCACTTTGCATCAGACCAAGTGCAAAGACAGTACAACAGCACTTCTGTCTAAATAGCTGGAGCTTCCAGTGAGGGTCAAGGCCACGCTGTTTAAGGTATTCGCCCTTGAAAGGCACTTATAAAAACTGAGCCAGCAGAGACAGAGCTAAATTCAGCTCTTACCCTAGTTCTAAACTGCTTTGTTTTCAGCACAGTCACATTCAGTTTCTACCATTCTAAAGGAAAGCGGGCTCGTGCAATCCAACATTGGGCTAATGTCAGTTTGGCTAAGGATAACCTCAGGGAACACAAGCAGAGTCCTGAGTTAAAGCCAGCTGCACCCTTTGCTAGAGATCTGTCACTTACGCGATACCTTTAGCAGACCAAGTGTTCCATCAAGCGATACGGCTGTAAATAATTTACCAGCAACCCCATAACACTTGATTAAAACCTACTGAAAGAAGATCTAATTAAATTGCCTCTGAAGCAACAGATAATGATATGACAACTGCATAAAGGGCAGATGGCAAGCAGAAGCTCATCAGAACATGAGAAGATAATTTAGAAAAAGGTACCTTTATGTGTATTGAGTTGGGGTGATCTCCACCTGTCTGATGCTGGCTGTTCTGGAGGTCATTCCTGCATCCCGCCTTTGGGCATCTGAAGTGACAGCAAGAGTACTGGCTGTCCTCACGAGTGGCATTTGGGCACCTTTAGACTAAATACCCCCTCTCTTAGGCACCCAGGTTAGAAAGTGTTTACTGCCTCTTTTAGGGACGAGCAGCAGACAGCAGGTGAAGTTAGGATCTGCACAAGTCCTAGAAATGGCTTTTCTACAAAGGCTCTACAGCAATCATGCTATTAATGAGTACAATATTTGGTGACCAATACTATAAAACTCTGCAAGACCGTTAGTTTTAAAGCCGTGAATTTGCTGTACTGGGAAAGATGTATCTCAGATTAAAGAATAGTTGGAAAATACATTAGAAGAACATAATAAACACCTTGTTCCAAATCATAAGTGCTTTAAGAGAAAGGAACACAGCTGACAGCAGATGCTCTCCAGGTCTTTCAGCCTTTGAAGAGTAGTCATTTCTTACCTCACACCCAAGAGCAGACATGTACATAAGTTTAAGAGCTGGGAGTTAAGTTTAAATCCACAGTAGCCCTTCCTCATACAGGGTTCACGCCAGTCCTTGGCCACAAACACGTATTTATAGCCCAAATTGCCAGCACCTGGAAACAGGCTTATTTTGAGGATATATATTGCTAACTACCTTCCCCATTTCCCAACAGCAAAGGCATAAACAACAATGGAAATGAAAGCAACATTAGAAAATATTAAAAAAATAAAGAAAATCAAAGTTTGGCAGGTACCCAAGCATACCATTTCTAGATGGATTTGGAAGAGAGCCCTTCAAGTGGACAATAGTCATTGAGGAAAGAGATTGTTCCACTCACTCACTTGGGAGTTTGCTGCTGCACATGCAGCTCCAATGGCTGGGGCACTGTGATCCCCAAATAATCAGAGACCAAACAGGAAACACTTCCTGCTTTGGGGCCAGACTCTGAGCTAATGCAAACAGGTCCTATTTCACATGAATCTACATGGAATCCTTACATGAAAAGGATTTGAACCCTCTGGATTAGAGGTGTGTGTTGTGTCATCATTTCTTTTCCCCAAAGAAGTGAGCCTCTCTTCGCAACAAGCTTCAAAATCCCTCACCCACCAGGGTGGCTCTCCAATTGTCCCCATGTCCTCTGCCCCAAAGCTTGAGGCTGGTTAAATCCCAGAGCCGCAGCTCCTTGCATTAAGGGCCTGAAGGCTCAGCCTTTAGAAGGACTCTCAAGAATTCTAACAATGTGGAGACTCTGTAGCACTTGCCGAAGCAGTTCCCACACCACAGAGGCTTTGTCAGGAAAGCTGACAAAGAGCATGCTGCTAACCCAGCCTGCAAAATACAGCTTGAATGTGGAGACTTCATTCTTTGCAGTACAAAGGGGCCACGCGTGGTATGGAAGAGACCTCACACCAGGCTCCTTGTCAGGAATACAGGAAGGCCAAAAGGGCTGAGCCAGCCTATTTATGTAGGGGACCCATGAGGAGCGATGGGGAGGGACCAGACAGACCATGCATGTGTTTCCCCTTCCCCCTACACCTTGGTTTTACAGCTGCAGGAAAGATCAAGCCTGATCTGGATAAAATTGCCGAGTCAGGCAACTGCTGTGGGGCCTCCAAGAGGCTGAACACAGCGCTTCAGCCCGAGGACAAAGCCTTGGGATTGGGCCGAAAGCTGAGCGGCTGGAAAGACCCTGCGGGGTAGAGACAAGCAAAGGGCTTTGATGCACAAGCAGGATTCCCTGGGCTGAAGGTACATCGTGGAGCCCTCCCTCAGAAAGAATAAGAACCAGAGGCATTTTGCATTAAGAGATCTGGAAAGAGAAAAAATCCTAGCAGAAGGATTTAGCTAGTCCAGGCTAAATCAGCACAGTGAAGGTAGCCAGAAATGAGCATGGGTGCTTCTGTGAGCCCTGCAGCAGCCTTGCTCAGAGCTGTCCTGATGTACATCCTATAACAGCCTCCAACAACGAGACCCATGCCCTGGAGCCACCTCAGGCAGCTCAGAGGTCCCTGTTGCCAGAGTTCAGGCACCCACATCGTGGGCACTTAGTTTATCTGGAAAGGGGTCTGTCTTCACCCCTGCAACGAAGAGCCAGTATTTTGGTCAAAGCTCTTTTCCTGAAGGTCTGGAAATGCCATCACAGAGACACCCGAGCCACCAGCACTGGTTGATGCTTCCTCTTCTCAGGCTTCCTCATCCCCTGTTCCAAACAGCTCCTAGTTTCTCCACTGCACCACAAAGTTGATTATCAAAGCAACAATCACAGTAATTTCTGCACACAGCTTTAAGAAGGAGTATCTTGTAGCTGTCAGCTCTGCATCCCCTTCCCTGTGCTGCCACAAAAACTGGGTGCATCAAAGCCAGGTAAGTCTCTGTCAACTCACCCTTCTTGGCACAGCAGTTCAAAAAGACACTGAAAAAAATCTTAGTGAAACACTACAGGTGGGATCTGCCCCTTCATTAGGGAACACGACAACAACAGTTCGACTCCACTACAGCAGGGAGCTGCATAGAGTGCTGCCTCCACTGCAGACTCCAGCTAAGGGCAGCGCTGCACCACCAGGGCACTGCTGCTGCCGCAGCACGCATCTCTCAGAAGGGACAGACGCTGCTACCTTCAGTTTGAAATCTTACCTTGCGAGGTGTCCATTAGCTTCAAAGCTCAGGCCACAGACTAGTTATTCTTGGCAACTGAGGCCATTTGAATAACACAGTAGAAAAAAAATGAGGAAAGAACATACCGGTGTAACTGGAGCATGTGCTGGCAGCAGAATGGTGGTGTAGATTTAGTTCCCATAATAATCAAAAACTAAATATTAGTGTGACCCTAGTAGAAGCATTCAACGAGCTCTAAGTTAGCTATGCCTCCAGTTACAGCTTGGGAGATGACAACTGATAAAGGCCCATTTAGTTACATGCAAATGGACAATTACTGCTACAGAGCTGCGTTCCACATCATTATAAAAACACCTTCCCCCAAAGTAGGGCTGTGCTTCCTACAAATGCTGCATCTGAGCTGCACCTGCACCGGGCGAGTCTGGTACCACCAGCTGGTGCTGGTCTGAGCCACTCAGAACTGTCTGCATAGAAATTGTGGGAGAGTTGAAGTTAAAAGTCCTCATAAGCAACGTTTTACTTTGTGGAAAGTTTCAGTTTTGGTCAGAAAGACAAAAGACCTGTAAACTGAGATGTTTTGCTTGGCAGACAAAGAACAGTTTTTAAGAGGGAGATGTCCAAAAAACCTCAGGAAGCTTTAAGCAACAAACCCCTACTACTTCTGCTTCTTTGAGTGGAGCTACGCAACTGCATCCTAAAGCAGGACTTAGTTCTCTAAGCCTACTCTGAGGGTAGAAAGAAGATAACCCTGGTCTGGAAGATGAGAATTGTTGCTAGAAGACTCTGTGTGTTAAGGATGGGTAGGGAAAAAGGTGTGGGAGGTTCTCCTAGAGCACTGTAAGGCAGCCTTAGGGGCACTGACGCGCACCTTCCGTAAGCGTGCTCACCACACATCCATTGACCTCTCCTACCTAGTAGCTGTAGTGGTGATGCCTGGTTGAAGTCCTCAATCTGTAGAATATATTATTTCTTCTTTCCAGTTTACTCAGCATCATTAATAACTAAAATTAAAGGCTCGCACTGGAATCTGCAAGCCTCAACAATAGCACCCCCCACACAACAGCAATGAGAAACTAAATTTAGAAAGGAAGTCTTGAGATTGCTTCAAACAGAAGTGAAAGTTCTTTGATAAATCAACAAACCCATGCAGGAAAGTGCTTGCCTGCACTGGTAAACTTGCTTGTAAAAGGCTTCTAAAGATTTTTCAGGGACCCAGACCCAAGGCTCCTGGCTGCATTCTGGAAACCTGTTTAGGCAGCACCAGGTCAGACCAGATCAGAGCCCGGATCTCCTGCACCCCAGGACTCCCCTCTGTCACGTTAATCACTGCTCTGAAGTGGATCTCCCAGCTTCTGCTATGAGACCTCTTCCATTTGGGATGAACAACAACCATCACATCAGAGGCACTCTGTAGCCCCTGATCAAAGCAGGATTCTTTATTCTACTCATTAAGTGTCCTGTGATTCTCCTCTGCTTCCGCAAGATGCACAAATACAAGTTAGACTTTATTTCTAGGCAGAAAAGCAGCGACAGAGGCTTGGCCTCTGTTTACATTAGCACACACTCCTTAGAGAACAGCTATATTTCAGCTTTAAATTCAAATGTCACAGTTCCAAAAGCAAGACGGAGGCAGTGATGGGCCAGGGCATCCTTTATCTCTGTCTGAGGGGAAGCCTCAAAGGACAACACACACAAAGGAAAAAAGAAAATGAAGGCAGTGAGAAGGAGTTCACCAATCTTGTTCTGAGACAGGATGCCCAGGGCCTGCAATGGGGTTCTGGCCCAGCCCTCACACTGCCCCTCCAACCACCTCCCCAGGGATAACCAGAAGAAACATTAAAGTCCTCATTTTCTCCTTTTAGAAGAAATCACTGCTAAAAAAACTCCACAACAGGAAGCTGTCGCTTTTTTCCCCTCCTTCTCATTCATTAAAGCATAGAAAGTGTATTTGTCACAGCCATCTAAGCACACATTCTGCACACACCATCTGTTCCACCCCCTTCCCCAGATCACTTCTGGCTGACCAAAAGTGTCGCTAGTCAAGCTACAAAATTCACAGCCCATACTTAGGCAGGGAGAGTTCTATTGGAAAGCTGGCTGCTTTTACCTGCCATTGTGGCTTCACTTTGTAGGGAACAGGTAATTTTAGGTATTTTGAACTATATCCTGAAAAATGCCTGAAATGGCTCAAACAGAGCCAAAGCAAGTACATATTCTGGCTTTGAGTTCTGTTTTAGCCTTTTCCACACTAACACTAGTATCTTTCTGCTATCCCATGCTTTGCCCCCTATGCCAAACATCACAATCGCTCCTCTAGGCCAAGCTTGTACCCTCCTGCAGCCAGCTCCAAGCTATTTCCACCTAGGAGCTCTTCCCTGCCACCACAATAAATACACAAAAATACACCACAAAAAAAATACACAAAAACCCCCACAAAACACACCACTCGGCCTTGCAAGCAAAAACACTAGCCAGCTACTCATCTCCTGTGCACTTGCATAACCATGTTGATTTCAACAGCAATTTAAAGCATCGCTGTGTAGGTCTTGTTGAACAGTCTCGAGCTCGGGTCCAATGAGAGTTGCATCTTCCACCTACCCACAGCCCCAACAGCTCAGACTGAAGATACACATGCTGCACTTGAAGATGAACAAAAGACATCCATTACCATACAAGGCTGCAATACACACGTGCCCAGAGACGGGGCCTAAGCTAAGCTTTGAGTTTCCACCTCAGGAATGCTCCAGGGCTCAGTTTAAACCTGCTTTTTGCACAAGCTGTTTACAACATAGACAGTGAGCTCAAACACAAAACTGTCGACTGTCAACTAGCCCAGGTTCCAGTGAACACTACAGCTGCACCAGTGATTACTTCATGTTCCTTGGAGTGTGTACAGTGGGAGTGCAGCTGGGCTGAGACAGGCCTCTAAGATCTGGAGGTGGCACAGGAGCTCTGTGCAGCTCTGGTTTAAGGCAAGATACATATCTGTCCACCTGCATACTGTGGTGGCTCTCAGTTGTCCCCCCCACCTTACCAGCAATAGTTTCTCTAGTTTAACTTAGGACTGATCCTGCTGTAGGTTCTGGGGGCACAGACTACAACCCACCACCGGCTCTCACCCCAGCTATGCCAATAAACCATAGCTGCAGTCAAACCAAGCCAGATTACCAAAGGCTTTCTTAATTGTGTCAAGCTGGTCTTTGACTAGGCTTAGACCATCAAGGAGCAGCAGCGCCCACAACACTTCCATGCACAACTGCTCACAAATTCTGGCTTGGAAGAACCACCCATTTCTTTTGGGAGAGGGGTGTTTCCAGACTCAAAGAGCCTCTGTTCCCTCACCTTGCTGGCTGTGGCACCATGGTGCTGGCTGGTAGCATCAACTGTGTGGGATCACTCCACGGGAGTGAGAAATGAGCAGGGAGAGAAGTGCCCAAGAGACACCTGAGTCAGTATCTCTGGGTGGTGTCACCTGTACATCATTCTGTGCCTTTCACCGCAGCAGTAGTCTAGCCAACACATTCTCTGGCCCCCAAAACAGTGAGAGATAGCCAAGGTTGATTACAATTTTCACTGTAGTTAAAAAAAGACAAAAACTCCATGTTCTGAAAATCAAGGATAAAATAACATTTGCCTTAAAGAAAAGGTGAATGTTTATCCCTCAAGCATCTGAAAGATTACAAGGTCTATGCTGGAAATAGAGTTTTAAGCATATCTATTCCCTAAATAATTTGGTGCATCACACAGCTTTTAAGTGTTGCTATTTATTAACAAAACCAGGTGATAGATTTTTG
Source organism: Jacana jacana (assembly GCA_013400555.1). Classification (NCBI taxonomy): domain Eukaryota; kingdom Metazoa; phylum Chordata; class Aves; order Charadriiformes; family Jacanidae; genus Jacana; species Jacana jacana. The sequence continues at coordinate 184,483 of VZTM01034523.1, read as the reverse complement.
TACCAGGGTGCTGACTCATAGCTGTAAACCCGTCACTAGTATGCAGCTGTAACACTAATCGGGGTTTTCCTTGTGTAAAATGCAGTTAATTGCTCTCATTTGAACGTGAGCAGCAGACCAAGACCTGCTCTGGTGGTGTCTGCAAGCTTGGTCACATCCATGAGTTTGACTAGATGCAGCTGAGTTTCAAGTCAGTCCACTCCACTGATTAGACCTGAACATACAATAAACATCAGAAATCGTATGTGGAAACCAAGGCTCCTCTGGCATGACAGCCTGTGTGTTCCTGTCAGTGTGTGCAGGCATGTACGTGCAGAGATAGCAAACCCAGGCTCTGCTGAGCCTCTTTATTGGAGTTCAGTTGCTGAAAAGGGTCTACAAGCTGGCTCTGCATGAAGATGAGCAGGAATAATTCTGTTTTAACATGATTCAGTCACCACACAAGCAGTCTTAGAGAGACAAAGGTAGCACAAAGCCTTACTCTGATACTTCCTTTCTTGCTTCCCAATTAGTGCATCATAGAATCCAGCCCAAGGTGAGAAGTACACACAGACCCTGATGGAAAAGCGAGGAGAAGCTCCTGTATCTTCACCTTGATGATAACTTACTCCTCAGAGCTTGTCCTGGAAACTCCAAGTAAGTTAAAACACTGCTCCTGAATTTTTGTATCAGCATTTATACAATATCAATGGTAGGAGATGAGCTGAATTCCATTACGATGTGCAAATTCTGATCATATTCAGGGACACATTGTCACAAAGAAAAGATTATGTCCATAGAATTGATAATAAATGGTTCTCCCTCCTTCCAAGTCTCTGCTGAAGCCCATCTTACACGAAAGTGCACAAATTTAGGGAAAAAACACAGCCCTACAAAAAAAGACGATGACTTCAAGAGAAAGAAACATGTTGCATATACGCAAAAAGTAAGATGAAGTAAGAGACTTTCTTCTCTTACATAAGACCTGCTGGAAAAGGAAGTCTTTTCAGCTGAACACGGCTCATGAACATGTGGCTACAGGTTGCCATTTGGCCTGAAAAATTCACTACTCCCACTACTTCCAATTTACAAACACACAGCCACCCATACGCACACCACATGCCCAACTTCCAGTCTGCAAGTCTGGACAACTACAATCCCTCTTCCTCTCCTCTCATGCCTCCCCCCGTTTTCAAAGCATTTGTTTCTGCTCAGAGATCGCATGGTAGAAGATAAGCCTTTTCTAGACAAATTGCCAAATGAGTCGAGATAATGCCAAGGCAAGTTCAAACATTTAATCCACAGATATCATTCAGCCAATATGAAAGACTGATCTGTGGAACAGTGGACTTACTTGTGACACAGCACAGCTGGAGTCAGGCTTTCTGATCTGCTGTAGTATCTTCTGGGGGTGCTGAACAGAAGACATTCCTGAGGAAGAGGCCAAAGCGATCTTTGCACATGGAGCCAGGAGCGCCTCGATCGCAGACACAGTCCAGTCAAGGAGCACCAAGGACAGTTTTCCTTCAAAGAGCAGGCAGATCTTAGCAATGCTTGCTACTGCCCCATCCCAACACTCACCATAACCAGTTTGGAGGTCGCTTCCACGCCAGAAATACTGCATCTCGCTCTTCTGAGGCAAGAACCAAGGTATACAACCTAAATACATTCTAGGTCTTAGTTCAGCCTGGACCTGCCTCAACTTCACTGCACTTAAGAAGGGGGAGGAAGGTGTCCCAGTTTACCAAACTGGCTATGCTGTTTCCAGCAGAAGAGACTGAGAAGCCATAAGACCCTTCCCCACAGCCAGCACTGGACTGTACTCTCCTCCTCACCTCCAGCAGGCTGGCCTGAGCTGCAGCGGTGGAAGTCACAGCTGTTTCACTACAGATGTCACATCTAGTCCCGTTATCAGGTTGCTAGCCAGATAAACGAACCCAGAGAGACACCACTTTTACAAAGAAATATGGCTAAAAATACTCCATTTCTAACTTTCAAAAAACCATTTAAGAACTGTGCAAGGGACTAGAATAGGGACAGAGTTAAAGACTATCAGAGTCGTTCCTTTCCAAGGATGCTTGGAGCAAGACTGGATGCTCACCACATGGCAAGACATTTTTTGCTCTCTTAGCTATAGGTTAAAGCTACTGTTTTTTTCCATTTCAGTTTTGTACTCAACTTGAGAAGTGAGTAAACCCGCTAGGACAGAACTGAAAGCAAGCTATTTACCAAAGCGCTGGTTTAAAAAGAAAAACACTCAAGTACTTATTCAGCAGAACATACAAATTTTTTAAAAAATACAAGGCCTTGTGGCCCCAAAGAGCCTACTCTGTTAATAACCAGAGTAACACAATCTACTTTCCACTACAGGGAAACTCCCAGCCCTTCTAAGAAACGGCCTTCCTACATGTGAAACAAGGTCAGCTCAGGTAACACATCTACACTCAACACGTTATTTGCAAGCAATTCCCACAGCCCTTTCTTTCCCCACCTCTTCTCTCTCACAGAAAGTTCCCCCTGCACTCATTTGACTGCTTATCTTCACCTCTCTTGGTCCCAGGGTGAAATCCTTATCTACCATGAGCTTTTTCTTGAGAAAAGGAATGAGGAAGGACTTAAAGCATCTCAGTAAATTGGGAAGACGTAAGCATGCACTCAGATACCTTTAGTTAGGTGGATGCTCTTGACTTTGAAACACAGGCACATCATGAATCATGCGGTACACAGGACAGCTATCTACGCTGCAAACAGGCACTGAGGGAAGCAGTGCCAAGAGGACTAAAGGCAGTAGCCTGTAGAGTGTAAAAAGTTCAGTAACGCAAGCATTTAGTTGAACTTGCACTGGTGTTTTAGGCTGTTGATTCCATTCACACTGCAAATACCTCCAGAGCTTTACTTCAGGGCTGTGCTAACCTCGGGATTAGAAATGACAATGAGCAGCACCGCTGTCTGACCGGTGCTGGTAGAGAGTTCAGCCAGCCACGTCCACCTGACTCGGCATACTGGGCTGTCTTCAAATCACACAAGTCCAGCCTCATATTTGGCCTTGGGAGCCACTTCAACTTCCAGCACCAGGTCCCCTTTTTTCCCAAACTAGCATGTCCTGCTTCCAGTTTGCTGCTTGTATCACGTGTTTTATCATTTCCTCTGCTACACAGTTTGTAGTTATACTGGTGCAGCGAAGTTTTCCATAGGGTTTCTTTCCAGGAAAAAGTTTCTGCACAAGAACAGAAGACTTGTAGATTCAAATCCAAAGGGGCTTGCAGGCCCACCAACCACACTAGTAGCTACTAATCATGATCCACAGAGCTGTTTGGTGACTTGCCAAGGCCACCCAGGAAACCACAGCAGGCACAGGAGATCTCCAAGCTCCTACCTTCTGCTTGAACTACTGATTCTTGGTGCCTACAGTCTGCAGGGGGCTGCACACCACAGTCAAACCACCAGGAACGCCGGCTCCCTGCAGTACCAGAGCACCTGCCTCTACTGATGCCATCTGATAGACAAGCACTACGACCACACACACACGTTAACCAAGGCACCGTAATTACACCGTGTAATGCCACAGGCAGGCCAGCTGGTACTTGAGACAACACGGCAGCCCACCACCCAACAGTACACCAGGGGAAATTACACCTTAGGGAAGTAAACACAGCCCCTCGTCTCCCGCAGTCTAGTTCTCTGGTCTGCCCCAGCAGACAAACCCACTGCAGGCCGGTGTGGAGTTAAGCACAAGATGCGAGCCATGCTTGCCAGCGTGTATTTTGGTACAGGCAACCGAGCAGAGCAAAGGGCACAGAGTCCATATCCATGCCCATGGCTTCACATGTTGGCAGAGATCCCGCACTTGGTTGACTTCCCAGAGAAATCCTATATTGGACTGTGCATCAAAGATAATTTCTTCAGTTAAGATGTTTTTTCTGATTATAGCTTTTACGATCATCACTGAACATGGCACCCTCTTGCTTAAGCAGACAAATGTTTAAGAGGAATGCCTGCACACATTCGAAACTATCACTCAAAACAGTTTTTGTCACCTTAGAAGAACCTGAAGATGATTGCAGGTCTTTATCCTTTGTGAGTAAAGGTTTCCTTTTTAGAATAGGTTCACCACCAAAATAATGATGATCATTTTCCAAAATGGTGCTGAATGACATTGTTTGAGCAATAAAAAGGCTGTCAGTAGGGTTGCCAAAAGCCTAGAAAAATATTGTTTTATAAAGAATAGCCTTTTGAACACTATTTGGAAGTGGCAGGAGGAAAATGAGCACTACAAATTAAAAAAAAATATATACCTCACAAAAGAAACAAACAGAAAATAAACCCACAAGAAAAGCAGAGGAAGAAAAAAGGAAGAACGATAGATTTCCAATAGGTTGTGCCAAAAACTACCTACCATCCATTGTTTAATTTTTTTTTTTCCCAACCTCAATTTCTCATGTGACAGATTTTGCAGCATGTGTTTGTTACGGTTACACTGGGGTAATGATCTTTCTTCCTAAAGGCCCAACACTCTTGCTCCACAGCCTGCAGTATCAGACTAGTGAAAAGAACCATTATTAGCTTTTACATGAAACTTCTATCAGAAAAGGGGGTGGCAGGGGGGTGGCGTTTACTCTGCTTAGAGCAGCACTACCTGCACACAAGGTAAAAGGAAATGTTATTTAAGTATCTAAAGGCCAAATGAACTAAACAAAAAAATAGATCCACATTCCCGTTCTAAAATACTTATGCAGATTCATGTGCAGATTCAGCCCTTCTTCGAAAGCATCAGAACTGCACGTTTTGTGCTTAAAAAGAGTTTCATATAATCTTTCTTAACAGCAAAACATCCCTCCAACCCGGCCCCTGATGCTGTTTATCAGCCACACCAACGGAGTGAAAAGGAGGATCAGATTAGATCAGTGAAACCGAGCCAGAGACAGAGAGACAGGCCCGGAGCAGAGGGCAGGAACCATCAGAAGCGAATACCGAAGACCCGAGGGAGAACGTGAGTCTGTCCAGCCTCCCAGCAGACACTGTGTGGCGACCCACCTTCCTGCTGGGGAGCCTCAGATCACCTCCGGTCCCCACCTCGCGTCGCATCTACCTCCACAATGACACCGGAGCCCGGCCACAGGCCACAGGGCCGCGCAGCGGGGCGGGGGGCGGCGGGGCAGGGCCGACCCACGGCTCC
>VZTM01034523.1:120230-178675 GCA_013400555.1 Jacana jacana | reverse complement strand
TGCCCTCTTCAGCCCTTCAATGCCCACCTCAGCCTCTCCCCCTGCCCTCTTCAGCCCCTCAGCACCCGCCTCAGCCCCTCCCTCCACCCACCTCAGCACCCGCTGCAGCCTTTCCCCTCAGCACCCCCCTCAGCTCTCCTCATCGCCCACCGCTGCCTCTGATCGTCTACCTCAGCCCTCCTGCAGATATGTCAGGACATGTGGCTCGTTTAAGAGGGGCCCCTGGCACCAGCCCACTGGCAGAAAAAGTGTGAGGGCAGTGCTGGGTCTGGCCAGCCCACCCAGAGGTGTGAGGGTCCGTCTGGTGGGTGCAGCCCCTGGCTGTGGGCGAGGTGTCCAGCCGAACCCCTCATGCCTCTTGTCACTGGGAGGAGAACTGTGCACAGCACCATGAGATGAGCCCATTTGTGTGTCAGCAGACATTAAATGCCACCAGGACCTGAAAACCAGGAGGTTAAAAATAAGCACAAGGTGTCCTTGCATGTTTTCAGTGTCATCCCACAGCAGCCCCTTGCATGTTTCCGGATGGGTTGTTCTGCTGCAACCATGGTGCAGCCGGAGCCGCCGGGGCTGGAGTCTGCGTTGTGGTGGGGGCAGTTCATAGAATCATAGAATAGCCAGAGTTGGAAGGGACCTTAAAGATCATCAAGTTCCAACCCCCTGCCATGGGCAAGGACACCTCCCACCAGACCAGGTTGCTCCAAGTCCCATCCAGCCTGGCCTTGAGCACTTCCAGGGAATGGGACAGCCACAACTTCTTTGGGCAAACCTGTTCCAGTGCCTCACCACCCTCACAGCAAAGAATTTCTTCCCCAGATCTCATCTCAATCTCCCTTCTTTCACTTTGAAACCATTACACCTCATCCTGTCGCTACACTCGCTGACAAAGAGTCCCTCCCCATCTCTCCTGAAGCCCCTTCAGGTACTGGAAGGCTGCTATAAGGTCTACCTGGAGCCTCCTCTTCTCCAGGCTGAACAACCTCAGCTCTCTCAGCCTGTCTTCTCGGACAGGTGCTCCAGCCCTCTGAGCATCTTAGTGGTCCTTGGCTGGACCCATTCCAACAGGTCCATGTCCTTCCTGAGTTGAGGGCTCCAGAGCTGGACACAGTACTCCAGGTGGAGTCTCAGGACCCCACCTCAGTTATGGAGGTCACTGATGCCGGTGATGGCTGTGGCATTGCAGCAGCACAAACCCACTGCTAGCTATAAACACGTCACTTACTAAGGCCATGGAGAGTTTTCCTAAAATAGCATTTCCCAAACATTCTATAAATCGATTAGGTACATGTTTTATTTGACATAAACATTTACTTAGTAAAGAATCTAAGTGCAGGTCTAGTACAAGAAGTGGGCATTGTTATAAACATATTTCAGTGAATATAAACACTTGAGTGCAATAGCTGTGTGGGCTCATTCATATCATGAGTAGGAGTGAACTTTCTTATGGCCTCGTGGAACCACAGTGGTTTCAGCTTTCACAATAGAAATTCTAGAAAAATGGCACAGGCAACTGCGTTCCAGGTGCAGTTGGTTCCACGTCCTAACTCTGAGGGACTCACACGGAACTGAGACGGCACTGCAGGAACCACACATCTCCCAGTTATTAGAAGAATTAGGACTGACATGAGGGATCCAGAAAGGCAATTTGGTCGCATCTTGCTGACAGAAGGAGGTGGCCTCCTTAATTTGGATTAGATCAACAGCAGGTTTTAAAAGCTAAAATGACATCTGAGCCACATGTGGCAATATAGAAGAGAGCTTTATGCAAAAGGGAGAAACAGTGTGAATACAGGGCATGAGGCAGTGGAGCAGGGCAGATAGCTGACACGGAGCTGGTTTTCTCATGGTTGGAAGGATACTGGTACCCACATTAGTTTGTGTGCATTTGCATCAGGTAGTGTGGCATAGGCCCTTCAGTAATTTTCTTAGGAATGTGGGTCAGGTTAAGTATTTGATTTCATTGTCATTATTCACATGCTGCAAATTTCATATGCGCTAAGGACTTTGCTGGGGATTAGGAATTAATTAGTTTGCCATCTGATGAGTCCTGTGGTTTTGGGAAAGTAACTTATTTTGCTTATTACCTCCATATTTCTGACCTTGTGAAAAAGCCTTTATCCCTTAGGATCTCTTAGGAACACTGGAAGTTTAGCACTGGAAATTTAGGTTGTAGAACTGTGACACTTCAAACACAGGTGACACTGGAACTGGGGAATGTTATTAACAGGGATATTATTCTTCTAGATATCTTCTGTATACCCACCCGAGAATGTCCAGTTGCTGCTAGTCAAGGAGCCGAGCGTATTGCATAAGAAAGCAAACTGGGAAGATTGTGGGCTGTGCATCACAAGATCCTTGGCATTCTCTGCAAGTGTTTGTGTACCACATTGGGAGTGCCAGCCTCATTAACTGGCTACCATAAGTGGGCAGCATTCCACTCCCAGCTACAAGACTGCCCTCCGGGCCTGCATGGAAGAATGTGCTGACTAAACACTCCATACGTGCTGTACATTGGTGTCCTCGCTCAGCATTGCCTCTGCGTGAGGCTGTCATGTTCTCCGGAGAAATGGGGAATCTCCCAGTGCTCTATGGAAGCGGATCACAGGCGAGCGAGCGGCTCTCATTCCAGCTGCTCCCTCTCCAGAAGCAGGGCTGCAGGAGGATGCAGAGCTGCACACTCCAAACCACCGGGGAGCTGTGTGCCCAGGTGACCCCAAAGCTGTGTTAGCACTGGGCTGCAACCTTGGGTGTCCCGCAGAGTTGCAGCCTGCGTCACCCAGGGTGACCACTGGAGAGGTGTGATGCTGAGATAGCAGGAGCAGATACTTGTGAACACGGGGGTGGGCAGGGAGTGTAATTTCTGTGATTTCACTGATGAGGCCAGCAGGATTTCACAGGGAGCGTATACGTTTTTCCACAGCCACAAAACCAGCTGTAACAGAGCATTGTTCTTATCATGGGATGCAGATTCTATTTACCTGCCACACACATCTATGTTAGGGCCTTTACCTAATTCCTTAATCATGTCATGTTTCACAGGAGGTCTGTACTGAGAATGTGTATTGGAGAATGCAGCTCAGAGCGGGGGAAAAACTGATCCCAGCTTCAGCAGCATGTGTGCCTGGTGAGCAGCGTTCCCCAGCATCTTGCACCTTGTACAGACAGCTAAAGATTCTACCATGTGGATCCTGTTGAGATTTTTTCACGGCCTTGAAAACAAAGGTACAGAAAGAAACGTGAGGAAAGCACGTTGATTGGTAAGTAAATTCAGGGTGTTGTTTCACCACAGCCTTTGTGTGTGATCCCGGTACTTCAAGTTGTCTGGAATCACAGCTCTGTCTATATGAAAAGGGGGATAAAAAGCCTTTGCTTTGCCAGAGGTTTTGAAAAGAGAAATGGAGTGGGTGGGCAGTGCTGGAAGGACCACATGAGCACACCGAGAGAGCGGTTTTGCTCGGAGATTCAGGGCAAACATTTTTCATGCCATATACTTTGTATTTGCTGATGCACTTGCTAAGACTTTTCCTTGACTGTACAGTGTGTGTGTGGTGGAGATAAGAACTGCCTTCTATAGAGGAAAACAACCACTTTTTACTTGAAGCAAGGGAACCACAAACATACCGTGTACTTCATTCCTACGTGAAGTGTACAGTGGCTTTTTTTTTTGCATATCAAAAAGAAGCAATAGTTTTGAAAACACCAATCAAACGTGGAATGCCTGAACTGGATCGGAGGAATCTGTCAAGTCCTTGATTAAGCCATTGACCTAAGAACTGAAAGGATTTCTCTTCCCCACTGCCCCCCATATTTTTACCCACATCTACCAAGTTCTCTGGGACAAGAATTTTCCTTTACTAATTACCACAATAAAGTCCTAATCTTGCTAATTGCCTCTAGGAAGTCCTGCCCTATAGACCATATCAAGGGTCTTCAGCTCAGTAACATAAGCTTACCTGAGAAAAGCAAAGGCCTTTTTCTGTTCTTTTTTTTTTTTCCTAAAAAAGCAAGCCACCACTGTATTTCACCCACTGCTTTTCTGAAAAGCTTCCATTACCTTTTTAGCTAGCTTGCCCCAATTTCATTGAGCTATCACAACACTGAATTTAGATGATGAGACTGAATTACTCTATTTGATGTGTTTAACAGATAATAGAAACCTGCTTTAAGAAAATGCAGTGTTGGGATTTGATGAGCTGAAATGTTAGGTGTTTCAGATAAAAGAGGCCTTTATTATCCACGATTTTCCCCTCAAAGGCTACCTCCTACACAGACAGTAAGAGCGTTCCTTTCTCCTTGCAGTGCAGCACAATAACACAGCAGTTCTGGCCTGCTTGTCTGCTGTGAAGTTGAGAAACTTAAGTCCTATTTTTAGACATGCTGCTGGATGTTCTCTTGAGGATATACAGGGAAAGTGAAGATGGTGAGATGGTGGATATGGGACAAATCCTCACCATTTTCCCCAGTTTAAATATTTTCATTGCCTACAACAGAACCAAACTAGCTCATACTGATTTAAGATTTGTCCTGCATTTTTAAGAAAATATTTAATCTCAGATCACTTCTTCCACAGATCTTCTGCTCAGCTGCCTGTTTGGTGAGCCTCATGTGCAAATTACAGAAGAGGCCGCCTTGGGCCGGCAAAACACCCACCCCTTGCTCTCTGCTTGTTTTTTCCTTCTTTTGTACCACCTGTCATCAGAGAACCCAGGAATTTAATAGGGCTCTTCTGCTGGTTAAAATGGCAAGGTCACAAGCAAGGGATGGAACAGCAAACACACAGGTAGTTTGACAGTCGTGTATAGCAAAGACATGGATAGGTAGAGCAACCGGAGCTGCACGCCCAGAAAAAGGGAGGAAGAGATGTGAGAATTAAATATTACTGTTAGTCTTAAAAGTCATTTTCCCTTGCTCCACAAATGGAGGACAGATGAAACCAGCTGTGTAGCTACACTCAGCGTTTTCTGTAGACAGGTCAGCAGAAAGGAACTTCGAGATGGGACTGAAAGGAGGATCACTGGAGCGATGTGTTCATCTGAGAAGACTTCACCTCCTGGAGTCAGGTGAGTAAGCAAGAACTGCAGCTATTACAGCAACTGAAAATTTCCTAGCTTTAAGAAAGCTTGCATATACAAAATTTAATAGTTTATAAAATAAGTGAAAACGTTAACATTTATTTTTAGAGAAATCTCACAGGCTTGCTTTAGCATCAGCTGTGTTGCAGTAATGCTGCCTTTACTCTGCTATTTATCACCAGTCTCTTTTGTTTAGATTATGAACTGTTTGGGGCAGGAAGTGTCTTCTACTCTCTGCTTGCACGGCAACGCCTGGATCTCAGCTAGAAGCCTCTAAGCTCTGCTGTAATGTAAATACTAAATAATGATAGTCACAGGGGACTTAGCCCCCACCCCACTTGGAGACCTGCCAGCCTGCAGGATTTGTTCTAGCAGCAGACGTGCCAACAGTGAAAAGTGACAAATTTCTTTGGCGAAAGATATTCTTAGGTCTAACAAGGATAAGAAACACCCGCCTCTAGAAACAGAGGCTTATGTCTCTCCGAGGATAAACACACCCAAGATTGACTCATGCTGGCATAATCCCCTTGTGCAATTTGTGTATTGGCATTAGATGTGTATGAGGCGAAAAGACAAATATTTGGTTAACAAAACAACACAAGGATAATAAAAAATAATTAGGCAGCTTTACCTCTCAAAACACTGCAGCAGGTGAGGTGCTGCTCTTCCCTCAGAGGGGCATTCCCATCCCTGCCAGCAGAGCTTCCTCAGATTTGGTTTATCTGCAGAAAAATAGCCGGTTTATTTGGTTAAATGTTATAAGAGTGAAAATAAATAAAGCCCAGTAACCCACAGTCTGGCAAGGGAGGAGGTATATACTGTGGTGGAAAAAGCAGGATCATATTCCACAAGAGAGAGCTTTGTCAAGTGCGTTGCATAAAGAGATTACAGCCCTGAGTCTGAAACACAGCTGAGGGTTTTACTTGTTTTTGCTGCTGCCTCTGTCATTAGCACGTTACTGAACTGCATCACAACAGCCCCTCTTTCATCTGTGTGAAGAAAGGCTCAAGGTCCATCATTACATTTGTCAGAGCTGTTACCCCACGTGGCTATTAGGTTCATTTCTTCTTGTTGTATTAAATAAAGGGAAAGGAGTTAATCATCTGTTCACATTGCACCCTGTGCCCTCGGACTCGTTTGATGCGACGTGTCCTGTGTGTCCTGATTCTGCTCTGCACGCCCTGTGGAAGGCTTGTCCTGCACTGTGGAAGGCTTGTCCTGCACTCAGTGTTTTGGTGATGTACTTCTGTTGATGAGCAAAATGAGAAAAAATTCCTCACACCCCTGTGTGCCATGCTTCTGTCAGCAAAACTCTGACTCAATGCCAGTTTTGCTGGCAAAAGGGAAAAAAACCTGCCATGCTTTTCCTGCTGCAGCCTCTCCTGTGTGGGGAGAGATTTTACCACCAGTTCTTGTCCTGTTCTGTGGGAGGCCTCACTTCCAGTTCTGCAACCTTTCTTCCACATCTGCATGTGCGACGCCTCAGAAGTGGGGTGGCCACATACATTTCCAAGCAATTCATTATGTCTCTCATCACACACCTAGCAAGAAGGCTGTCCTGGCATCAGCAGGGTCTGCTGGATGATCCACATCCCTTTCCCTGGGAGGAGCAGGACCACAAAGACCGCTAGATCCAACATCTGCGTTCTTCCCAGGATTCATCTGCACATCTGATGTAGCCACGTCCCTCCATTGTGCACGGTGGGACCTGGGATGATTATTGCCATCTCCCATTTGCGAAACACCCGTGAGGACTCTTTCTCCTGAGCATTCTTGTGGACGTCTTGTAGCTCCCAGTTATGTGGTCATCTCGGGGCAGAGCCTGGACAGACTAACACCTCTTGTTTGAGAAGAGCTGCAAGAGCCCTGCAGTAGATAAGAATGGAAGGAGCTAACTCTGACAGCTTTCTAGAAGTAGAGGCACTGTAAAACAGACTGGGCCAAACTATAGCAGCAGAGAAACAGCCCAAATGCACCTGGTTGTCATTGCCTGTTGGGTTCCTTCCTAGGAGGTGGAATTCTGCAAGCAACTGCCTCTGCATTCTGGTGTTCCTCCTGACCTCACAGCCTGCTCCTGCCCTACTGAGTCAGGCTCTTGGACACTAGGTTTATGAAAAGCCTGGAGATAGTCTAAAGGAAGCATGCAACATTATTATGACTATTTGAAAACTCAAACCTGTCACCTGCAAAAAAACGGGCTGAGCTATAAGTCATTACAGTGCTGATAATGGAAAGGACATTTTATTCACCTGTCAATCATTCTAGCCCTTCATTAGTCGAGAATTAATCTGCAGAAGGAAAGGCAAACACAGATCTTCTGTTCCTTCCGATTCAAAGTCCTTTGAAATCAGTGTCTTCCTGGTCAGTAAGATTCGGATTAGGTCTCCAATCCACCTTCCTTTCCCCTGTCCCTACAGTACCATGAAAACTCAGGCTGTTTCTATTTACTTCCTTCCTCTTCATAAAATGTCTAATAATCAGCCATCTGGTGTCCAAGATGCCTTGAGTATTAGGGCATTTCCTTTATCCAGGGGAGGCTTGTGAGAAGAAAGATAAATGTGTTCATGACCCGTCCCTGCTGCGTGCTGATTAGGGTCTGGCATTTTTTCTTTGTTCACAACGATTGCTGTAGCACTGACTTGTTTGGTAAAGAAACATATTTAAAGAGAGAATCTTAGTTCCTGCTCTAGCAGATTTCATTACATTACTTAACTATTCTTAATTAGAATTCTATATCACAATATAATATTTGTAATATATGTTAAAGACAGAGTGAGATTGTGAAGGGAAGAGGCAAAGGGAGATCTATAGAAAACACTGCGTGTCCTGAAGAACCGCAGTCTGGATTCATTCTTGTTTTAATTCTGGCTCACAGTGGCACCCTATTTTTCAGAACTTGCTAGAAACCTTAACCCCTTCCCTTCATTCTGTGTGGCAGACTAGTACCCAGAGAGCCAAAGCTGCAATATAAGCTGTGTGCAGGGCTCTGCTGAAGTCAGACGGCCCCTGGGGAACAAGGGTTCTGTGTACCATGCTGTATAAAACTGGGTCAGGTCTCAAGGTGGCCAAGGGGTTGAGATTCAGGTTTAAGAGGAAAATATTGAAGGGCACAGAGAAAGAGTGACAGAGCATCCACTGGACCATTGCATTTTTAAAAAACTAAGCCTAGAAGGAGAGGGCAAGTCAGAGTAAACTGAAAACAAAGGCAGCAGGAAGAATCTGCTATCTTAGCTCTTAAGTAGGAGGCAAGAAAAGAACTACCCCTTTAATCTGTGGTGACTTGTATGCCAAATTCTTGACATAAAGTAAGTTTGTGTCTTGATTCGCAAGCCTTTGGGAGTTGGCAACTTTGTATTGCCTTGGCTGTGGTAGCATGAAGAGATGTCAATAAGGTACTGTTCACATTCACCGAAAAATAGTCCCTTCCCATGAGGGTGGGTGTGGACAGCCACCAGCCATTTGTACCAGGAGTCTTCTCTCCATGGGATGCTTATAAATAGTAAAGAATTACAGTCGAACAGGAGTTTGTCAGGTGAAGTAAGAAGTAAGAAGAGACATCCTTAAAATAACTTTAGGCTGTTTGTGTACACCTTAGTCCTCAGGAAACAAATATTTATAACTTTCTTTTTTTCTTTTGAAAGTCCCCTCTAAGGGCACGTACTGGCCCTGACTCAGCCAAGGTTTTTAAACACAAGCTGTTATGCTAAAGTCAGGCCTGGAGAAACACTTCTGTGGCTTGCTGGATCAAGGCACCTACGTAACAAGGTGATTTAGAAATCCAGCCCTTAACTGATTCTCATTTCGCATTGGTCCAGCTTTTATTCTTGAACCACAGTCTCCAGCTTTGGTGTGGAGTGGGCAGGCTGCAGTCCCACTGCAATCTCAGTGCTGCAGCCCTCTCGCCTGCCTGCTTCCCAGCAGAGAGGAGCGTCGCCTGCTGCTGAGGCTCATACAGGTACCTGGGATGGATGGCATCGCTCTGGTTTTACAAACAATCTCCCTAGACAGAAAGTGCTAGAAAGCACAGCCTGTTTCACTACCCTATTTCTGTCAGTGGCTGCTAGCACGGGAGGGCTCAGCTGCCCCAGTTCTGCACAAATGCACACTCGAATCTTGCCAATAATGTTTGGAGAGAGGATGGCTATGGCCAGTTCCAGACAGCATTTGAGTTCAGTCTGTTGGTTTTCTGCTAACTCTTCTTCCTCAGCTTCCATCACAATCGTTGACTTTCTCAATAACACCACCTCTGGAAATGGTTTGCACCGGAAGCGAGATAAGCCGAGCATGAATGCTGGCAGGAGCCGAGCCAGAGTTTTGAAAATTCTGGCTCTCACCCCACAGCACCAAATAGGAAGCTCTTTGCATTTATGGCAGACAAAAGTACAGGAAAGGACAAAGTAAACCCTTACCACTTTCCCTCATAGTTGAGCTTAGGTTTTTCCTGATCCAGCAGCTCACATGTTTCTTTACCCCTGCTCTCACTGCAAACTGGAAGAATTGAGGCAGCTGAGCAATAGTCAGCTGGCCCTGGCTGCCGCTTTCTGCGGTTCACGGGGTAAGAGTCCCCATTGTTTTCTGACGGGGAATATCGCCTGACGAGATGCGAGCACTAGATCAGAGGTCCCAGCTCAGGAAAGTGATTTTATTCAGGACATTACATAAGCTTAGAGTTAATTTTAAGTCCATACTTAAGTGCTACAGCAGTCAATATAACTGAAACATTTAAATAGATGCTAAATTAGTATCTGACTTTAATTGTTACTGCATAGGCTTTGCCTTAGCACTCTTTCAGGTGCTGCTTCGGAAAGGAACACATACCAGCACAAGCACAAGTATTTAACTAGATCAGAGTTTGTTATAGTATGTTTTCTCACTCTGGATTGTCTCACACCATTCATGAACAAGAGGTGGAAAAAACCCAGCTTTTGCCACTGGAATGAGCCCTGTGCACCCTAAACTGTAAGGCATTTCAATTAGAAGAAAAGAATGAGTTATAAAAGCTAATACAGAAGACTTCATACTTTCACAGGTCACTGATCTTCTCAGTGTGTCTGTGCAATTCACAGTCCGATTCCAACCAGGGGAGGGACCTGCAGCTCATGGCCAGGTTCTGAGCAGAAGCCACAAGGCTAAACGACCTGCTTATTGCAAAATAGCCAATGATTCACAGCTTCTGACTGAGAAATCTGGAATTCTGACTGCAGGCCCTGAAAGGGATGCCACTCTATTTTCTGAGCATACTGTCAGGGGAGAGGCAAATCTCTCTGAAGGCAAAGTTTTGTAAAAAAGACTTAGAAAATAATTATCATAAGAAAATAAAGCTTTTCCATGTCTCCCATGTGGTATGTCCTACAGGAGCTTGGACGCTCCTCTGAAGTAAAAGGGAGAAAGAACTTTAAGACTGAGCTTGATCCTCATGAAGAGGCAATTGGACATTTGGATCTGTCCATACTTGGGGCTGACAACCAGTTTACACAGAGCTTTGCCTGGCTGGAAGACTGCCTCTCGTCAGGCACACCAATAACAGCCCCCCAGTGTCAGGAAGCAATACTAACACATCCTCTTTCCAAAGCTATCTGAAAAAAACAGGGAGGAATTTGTTTCTGACTGGAGTGGAGTGACAGCAGTCCCACAACAGCCATCTGCATGCCTCTCCTGCTTCCTTCCTTGCTTTTACTCTCAGCTCTTTTTATAGCCAGTGTATTTCCTCACATGCCACAGGAGGTTCTGAGTTGCCAGGTTTTGCACTTTCTGGTCACTTGCATTAGATGAACGCAACATATTTGCACTAGCCCTTTTCCTGTATAATTTATCAATACAGATGGAGTAACCCAAAGCATGACTAAGCCGTGAGACAGAAGTGGCAGCGTACAAGGAATCAAATAGGTCAGTGACCTGGACTGAGGAACCAGTGGATGGTGTCTCTCACATCTCAGGAGCTCAGGTTTCCACCATTTAATGTAGTTTTCTGCTTGTTTGTTGCTCAAATCAATCCGCTTCTTCCCTATGAATAAAACTGAGGTTGCAGGGAAAGGAGATAGACGCTGGCACAAAGCAGCATGTTGTGTTTCTTTCTCCGTGAGAAAGTCCTGCTCCATAAAAATTGAAAAGGGATTTCAAAATCAACAGATTTATCTTGGTAAATCTGTCTCTTCTTTGAGCCAGGATATGCCCTCAAGAACTAAGGGAAATATTCTGAAACTTTACTTAAGTGGTGCAAGGAAGGAGCCCGTAACTGTAGCTTGGGGTTTATTTGGAGTACGTATTTCCACTCCTTTGGCTTCCAGTCAGCATAATCACGATTTCAGAAACCATTTCAAGGAGTGGGATGATGACCCTGTGGTTGAGACATGGAGACTGGACCAGTCTGCTGTAGTTCCTGGCTCTTTCAGAAAGTACAGCCACGGGCAAATCATCTAATCTGTCTGCCTGCCCATGAAGGAGAGATGATAATGTTTCCTCTTGTCTATTTAAACCTTACAGAGCACTTAGGACTGGAAATCACAAGGCTGAAAAGGGTAGATGTGATCTACATCTGTGCTTCCCAGAATCCTTTCCAAAAGGTCAGGTTTTGCCCATTACAATGGGCATAATAAAAAGTAATACAGTTGGTTTAGTGGAGCTGACCTGAATGAAGCCAGAACTTCTAACACTAGATCTAAGCCCTTCATGTTGTTCCTTGCTCTCTGACGGGATCGTGGCCAGAGACACGCGAAGCGGAACGTCTCCAGCTCCCGTCCATCCACAGACCTCGGCTTCAGCCTCTTGGCTCTGTAGCTCTGCACCATCTATGAGATTTGTGGACTCCTCCCAGTTCCAAAGCCTTGTTCCACAGTATTGCCTATCTTTTACCAAAACATGAAACAAAAAAGGCCCCCTCAAACCACAGACACTGTAATTTACCTGAAACTATTTGCATTTAAAATACGTAAACTGAAATAACAAAACCTCAAGCATTCCCGTTTTCCCATGAAGGACAGTCAGGATGTTATTCTTGCTAATAATTTTATCTAGGTGTTCAAGCTATGAAAGAACCCACATGATCCCTTTCAATTCTGTATTCCTGTTAAAAAGGGGTACATCTGCAGAATTCCAGCAGCAGTTGGCTGTCCTAGATGTCTTCAAAATAGCATGCTCTTCCCCTGGGCTGTGAGGCTGGGAATTTTAGCCCTGAACTTTCTCTACACCCTGACCCTTCCAGACCCTTCAACCTGGGGAAGTTTCACAGTCAGGAAGGTTGTTACAGAAATTTGCCCAGCTCTGCTTATCAGCCTTGGCCCATCTGGAAAACAGCAGAACAGCTACAAATGTCTTCTCTGCTCACACCTTTCCCTCTCTCACGTGCCCCAGAGCCAGGCAATGGCCGAGCGGAGAATATCATAGGGCAGTTTTGCCTACAGCTCTCTGCTGAGCAGATACAGCCATCTGCAAAGAATTCACAGTTCAAGACGTGCCGGTTCCAATGTGTCTGAAAATCACAGCTAGTCAGCAGGAATGGATGCAGCCTGCATTGCTAAACGCTTGGGTGCACTCATATAATTGCATAATTCAGTGCTGTGAACTCCCTCTCCTCAGACAATGTGTTTTAGATATTGACTGCGCAGAAGGTCAGCTTGTGCTAGAAAAACAAGCCGGCTGCTTTGCTTAGTGCAGCAGGATAGGGAATAGGCTATGACAGGAGACATATAGCCCTGTTAATTGTTGATACTGGGATGTGGTGCAGTGTTTCAGCCTAGCTTCTAGCAGGCCAGACTTAATGTGCCTTTTTTTTATTCTTTTTTCCCATACAGTGATGTGTAGAGGGACTAATCAAGATTGGCTTCTGATTACATTAGTCATTACAGAGAGGGTTCCCAGTCCAAACTGCTGAGTAAGTGCAGGAGACACAGGGGTAAGAGGTGCAGTGTGCGCAGAACACAGAGCAGAACTTCTGTTCCACACGGTGTGCTCCCTCTTCTCATGAAAATACCGGGTAGGTCAAGGCATCAGGTATTTATTGATTTCAAGCAACTTTCATAGAAGAGTGGAGATATTAGAGATAATTAAATCCTTACCTGTTGGGGGAAGATAATCTTAGGATAAAGTGCCAAGCTGTAGCATGGACTCATTACTTGGTTACACACCAAAGATCTCATTGGTGTCCTAGGGCTGGTTCAGAGCATGCAGTTAACCGCAAAATCCAGGTCGCTTTTTGCTCACAGAATTACTTGATGCATCTGAAAGGTTAGGCACAGGCACCCCCACAAGTCAGTGGGCCATGGAACCATTCAGAGGTAAACTGGAGATGAATGGCTGTCCCCTCCTCTGCTTCTTCCTTGGACCGAGTTATCCCGGCTCTTGCCGTCAGCACAAGCCAACACCCCCGAGGGAGCAGCTTTGCTCCCAGAGCAGTCAGGAATTACAGAGGGGAAGAAAAAATGAAGTCCCACATGATGGATTTTTATGGATGCAGTTAGAATGACACAGCCTGCTCTCACTGGGAACACAGGAAAAGCAGAAAAAAATATGCTAAATTAAGGCATGATTTACTTTTCTCTTCTGCAGGGCCTGTCGCTATTCTGTGAGACAGATGAAGCAACACCTTAGGAAGGCACACAGACCTCGCTGCCAGGGAAACCTGACTTGGGTTCTTGCTTTGTTGCTTCCCTGAATCTTCCATAGGGCATTCCTGCTGAGAGCAGAGCGGTAGCAGCTTGTGAATAATGGAGAGGCGTAACACCGAGCAGAGCCCTCACAACACGCATCTGCTGCACAGAGAATTTTTATTTAACCCTTTCTTTTTAGCAGGTGCTGCAAAGGTATTTTATACATTAAGGCAACTGCATGCAGAGAATCTTCAGAGAATCTATCCAACAGAATCAGAAAGATACCATATGAAGAAGTAAAAAGAATACCAGGAGATGCAGGAATAATAACTACCTGCAAGGTTCTCCCCCACCCCCTGGTCAGGGCATCTACTTTCTAGGATGAAGTCAGGGTTATAAATATATTAAAATGGTCTTTTTTTTTTTTCCCTTTGGAGAGATGAAAAACACTAACTGGACTGTTATCAGGGAATGCTGCCTGAGCAGTCCATGGCCTCAGCCTCCTCTGACACCAACCTTCTAGAAGGTAAATTGTGCACACTTGTCAGGAAACACAGATGCTCTGATGAATTCACAGAAAATATTACAGGCAACAGAAGATACCCAATTACACCAGTTTTTCCCTCGATGGCAGGTGTAGTGAGAGGGGTGAAGCAGTCCAGAGAAACAGCCTGAAAAGGAAGAGGGCATGAAGCCCTGTGCACGTATCTTTCTGAGAGGAGGAAAAAAAGCTGAGCAAACAAGGAGAATTACCAATTCAGATGCTTACAAGCCAGCTGTAATTGATTATCCTCAATGCTCAATTTAACTGTGGGAATCAGGGGGGATGCTGGGAGAGTTTGTAGCTGGAGGCCAGTCTGATTTAGCCTGGTGTCCCCCCCCAGTGCTGCTGAGGGGCAGGGCACCGCTAGTGAGAGTTGAGATACCAGTAGATGGATAGACCCCTCATGGTCAAGTGTAGTTTAAGTACTAGGGCTGGCTCCTCTGCCATGTTTTAAGGAGGCAAAGTCTGTGATGTAGGAAGGTGAAGGAAAGAGCTGTTTCAAGAGAGGCCCTGATGGTGAAGGCTGGTTTGGCGGCGGTGCGCTCTGCGGATTGCAGCGTGGCATGAGGAGAGGAATGCCGTCCTGCCTTGCCTGCTGGTTGTGTGTGATCTGTAGCTTTGGGCATATCTCACAGGTAATCTTTTGATCTCCTTGTAAACCGGGGCTGATAAAACTTACCCAACTATCTCTTTCACAAGGTTTTTGAAAAGGTTGATTATTTAATTAGGTGTAATTTATCATGACTCCTATTTAGAGGAGCTTTTCAGAGGTCCTAATAGGCTGGGCCCTGAGCTGACTTCAGAGACAAGTGCTGTTCAAAGCCTTGCAGGACGGGGGGGAAGGGAAGGAAAGGCCAGTTGTCTGTCCTCAGCTGTGGGCTACTGGCAGCGCTGGCAGGACTGCAACTCTTCTGTCTGTCAGCCTGGGAGATGCTCTGTAACACGGAGGGATATAAGGAATTGGTGACCCTGAAAAGGAGGAACTAGACTAGCCTGGCTCATCCCCAGGTGACTGTGGGCACTCCCTGCTGATTATTACCTGGGATGTGATAGTGAAGAGCAGGAATGTATCAGGGTATGGCAGGAGAAGGCTCTGAGCCAGGCTGTCTGGGAGATGTGTGCTGGACACTCAGAACCCTTCTTTCCTAAGAGCTGTGAAAGCACAGATGAAAACCAGTGCAGTGTGCTACAACTCCAGTGCTAGCTTTATGTGCATGTAGGAATAATTGCTTTTAGGCCACCTCTTTATACTGGTTTTGTGACTTTAAACTATTTGACAATGGGGGGGGAACTCCAAGTGATTGGACAAACGTTTGGACTAGAGGATCTTGTAGGTCCTTCCCAACCTTGTGTTTCTATGAAACATCACACCCCCTGACTGGGGCTGTGGGATACACCATTCACTTGAGGAGTTCTAAGCTCTAGAAGTACTGGCCATTGGCACGTTGCTCGTGCTGACCCAGTCAGACAGTCCCAGGGCAGGGACATAAATATCAGCATTTCGGAGAGCGGGGACATGAGAGGGTGCAGTGACCTCCACACAGCTGGATCACAGCAATTGCATCCTGCTGGATGAATCCTGGATTTCTGGCTAAAGCTTTCTCTTCAGCTTCCAATACTGTTCAATTTTTATTGCTGAAATGGAATACCTTTTATCTTTGGCAAATCCTAGTCTCCCAATTCAGCACATAGAAGGGGAAGAACTTGCTTCCCCTCTATCTCGCTGTGAGCTCACAGAGTCGGTGTTTTCCAGGGCTGATACAGAGTTGGATCCATCCTCATCGTGTGGATGAGGAACCTGGTCCCCACATGCCATGGCTTGTAGGTCACCTAGCTAACTGCCTGGCCTCCACCCCTCCGGGGGGGTGCCTGAGCGGGGCCGGATGGCTGCGGCAGGGGGTGGGCCAGCTCCCACAGGAAGGCGAGACTGGAAATTCAGACGGGGAGTCCCAAGGGCAGGAGAGATTCCACATCCACCCGTGGCAGCAGTTGTGATCCCGTGCACGGAGCAGCCTCAGAACTTTCATACAGACCTGCTGGCAAAGAGAGATGAGAAAAGCCTCCAGGAGACACTCGTCTTATCAGCACTTTACACTCAAATCCCCCCCAAATGGCTCATTATCTGTAGCAACACTGGAGCTCCCACTGATTTAAAAGTGAAAAAGCCCACCCAACCCTGGAGAGCTTATCGAGTTGGACAAGCACTTGTGATGTCACAACGGGAGAACACGGTGAGGTCACCGGGAAAATGCAATCCTGTTCTGTCGTTGGGAATGAAGGATCTCGTCTGCTAAACTCATGAAAACCTGAAATATTGACGTGCTTGGGGTGTTCAGAGCTGAGACCTTACCTGCCTCCCGCTTGGAATGTGCAGTGAATTTTCACATAAAACAGAGCTATTTAAAGATGCTGGGATAAAAACCTATAAACACTTCTGTTAGAAGTTTCACAGAACAGATGCCAGCTATCTGTGGAGGCTGCTAAACATGAAGCATTGACGTGGATGAGGGGAATGCTTATTTCTGCCTCCTTATGGATCCAGTGTCTCCTGAAGCCTTGAAGAGGCTCCTAATGGACTTGTCTCTAAGCTACTGCTCTTTCCCCCATACCCAGACGTGGTTCTTTAACCCACTCTCCCTGTACGGCTTGAAGAGCATCCTCCAGTAAAGCAGGGGGAGTCACAGACTCGCTGAGTTTATCAGAAGCTAAAGAATATGGTCTCACCTCGAACTCAGGTGCTTTAGAGGGCTGGTTTCCCTCACACCAACCATTTAGCTCCCAGCTGGATCACTGGTTGCTCAGGAGGAAAACAAGCCAGCTGTGTGATTAATTGCCAGAAAAGTGACTGCCATGTGTCCTGAGTAAGATGTTCTTTGGGTGGCTTATTTTGCTTCCTAATGCATCCGGGTGCCCGGGGAAGGAGAGCAGTCAGGACAGTGTCCCTCTCTCACCGGGACTGTGGGACATACCCAGGAAGCAGTGAGTACGAGCCCCTAAACATCTTTTGCATCTCTGCAGACTTTATAAGAGCTTTTGTTCCTTGCTCTGGCACACACAGGGACAGAAGTGTCCCTGAGCCGCGTGGGTTACGTGTTCCCCGGTGCCAGCGTGGAGGTGCCAGCCCTTGCTGCAGGCTGGGCTGCGCACACCCGGCCTCCGCCTCCCCAGGCGCGAATCCAGAGCTTACCCGCGGTGGCTGAGGCTTTTAGTGACATCCTCCGTGCCTTGAGGTGACACAACAGCCGGAGAACAGCCGCCCAGTAACAGTTATGCAATTCTGCATTTTCTCCCAGTCCGGGAAATTAAGTCCGAAAGGAGCCGGTTGTGCCGCTGCGTTCCTCGCTGCTGGCGTCGGCGTGCGGCCAGTGCCCAGCGGCCCCTCCGGGCTGTAAATCCCCTGCCCTCCGCCCTGCCACCGTGGCGTGGTCCCTGGTCCCACGGGCTCCCAGCGCCAGATGGTCCCCAGCAGCGGCAGAGCTTTGTAAGGGGGTTGGGGGAGTCCCCGTACCGCCCCGGGGATGGAGCTGGAGCCGGGGCCGCAGGGGTGGGCTTCGGCCCTTGTCCCGTCCCCGCCTCGTCCCTCGCCCCCAGCGGGGACAGGCCTCTGCCCCGGCTGCAGCGGGAGCTCTTCCCGATGCTCTGGTGCCCTCTGCAGCCCGGCGGGGGTCTGCCCGGCCCTGNCGGCTCTGCCGGAGACAGATGAAGGACCCGCTTTCTTTAAACGCACCGCGGTGAAGAGTGGCCCCCTTGCAACCTCTGGAAGAACAGCTGGGAGTCAGACCTCTGCTCCCGCTGCTCTTGCCCCTTGTGTCCAAGTGCTGCCTCATGCACAAGGAGCCCTTACAGTGGGGGCAAACGTGACCCACTGTCCCCTCCACCCCCTCTCTCTTGCACAAGCCTCTCGCATCCCCGGTGGACCTGTTATTTCTGAACCTAAATGTTCTTCTCTTCACCCTGCTGTGTTGGTTAATGGTTTGGCTCCAGGACTCACCAGGGTCCGGGAGTCACTAGGGAATAGAGCTGGGGGCAGCTGCAGAACGAGAAAAAGGGGTTTGCTCCAAAACATTTACACCGTGTGTGTTTATTTATAAAAGGGCAGATGTGGCTATACTTTTGTGTATGTGTGTATATATATAAACAGCCTCATTATTTATAAACCAGCAGCTGTGTGCATGCTTTTGTGTATGTGTAGGTGTGTGTGACTGCCTCGGGACTCCGGGGCTCTTAAGGAGTAACTCGGTGGGGTCTTTGCAGAATCACTGTGTGTATAATTTTCTAAACTGGCTTTCTCCTCAGCGCTGCTCCTGGGAACCAGCCGTTCCTGCTGTGGGGGGTGATGGAACAAGATGCGCTCCGGGCCATTGGGATGAATGGGGCTGATGGAACGGTACCTGCCCACTGCGCCCCTGCCGAGAGCTGGAACGGGGAGGTAACGGCTGGGGGTGACCTCGAGCCATCTCCACTGCACAGTAACAGTCTCTGAGAGCTACTCACACTCTGGTCCTGATGAACTATTTTTTTCAGGTGGCTGTTTTAGTGGTGTGAGTCTTATCACTGGAGCCCCATGCTGCAATGTATTCTCTGCTGGAGAGCTTTGGGTTCAGATACTCCCTTCTTTGTTTCCTGTTGTTGAGGTTGTTATTTTTTTAAGCACAGCTATTCTAAAATAAATGCTAATGTCCTGTATAAGCAGTATCCCACTTTCCTCAAAGGTGCAGTTGCCAATAGAAGTTGACTTTGATGTTCTTGGCACAACTTTGCCTTCAGCCCCTGATGGGTAGATCTTAGCATCTCTGGTCAGGAAAAGGAGCTCCTGGCGGTGACTCTTGCTTGAGCCCAGGTGTTGTGTGAGCTCGGAGGAAGAGGATGTTGGATCCCTTGGGCCTGGCTCAGAGCTTTGAAGTCATTTCAGGCTGGTGGCCAGCAGAAAGCTCGCTCACAGCTCAGAGGGCTGATCAGAAGTCTATTTCTAGCAGGGAGATGTGTCGTTCAGCAAGCACAACAGACACTTGTGGACAGAACCCCCAGGCACTTTGGGCATCCCTGCTTTCTTGAGGGGGTCAGGGATCTGTGTCACTCCATGGGACCCTGTACTGCAACACCCTCCATGTCCAAGGTGGGGAACTGTCACGTAAAGGCTGAGCTCTGGATGGTGCCTCTGCTGAGCCACAAAACATTCCTACTCCTGTCAGAAACACGGAGACAAGTGAAATAGCTCCTGCTGCGAGTGGTGGTTTCACAGGAGATAAAAATAAATAGGGAAAACCAAACAAGACACAGGAAAAGCAGTTCATGATAATAAAGCATCCTAACATAGAGACCCTAAATTCTGAGGTGTTTATGTATGTGTGTTGAGGCAATTTCAAAGAGGGTTTTGGCTCCCCATGGAAGTCACTGGCTCAGCATAACTCTGGGTTTGGCCTTGTGTCCGCATTGAGAAGTCCCTTACCATTGCTCTGACCGCAGGTAAGACCTAATCTTTTGCCATGACACCGAAAGCTGTGACCAGAAACACTGCTGGATCCAAGCAGCAGCAAGGGCAGTAATGAGGGCAGCTTTACCGAGTCGGGTTTTCCTGTGCTCAGCTGACCTTTGAGCAACCAAGAAAAAGGCAGGATTTCTGGGGGCTGCACCTCTGCCCCTGAGCTCCGTGGCTGAGCAGGTATTGAGCTGGGACTGCTGCAGTCCCGGGGGGCTGTGGAGCACTGTCTGTTCAGGTGGACTCAGGTCATCGCTCAGGTAAAAGCAAAAGAGCATTTGGCAACTTGGGTTACTGGGAGGGAACCCAGTGGCCAACAAGAAGCCAGGTATTTAACAGCGAACTCGAGCTTCAGGACAGTGTCACCATCCAAGGAGGCTGACCCTGCTTAGCCACGAGGAGATTTTGTGCCCTGTAATCCCACATTGATCTGGATTACTTTTTTATTTAAAGACACTGACCTCCAGCAGCCACCAGGTCTCTCTGGCCCAGCGAGTGCTGAGCCGAAGTAACAAAAGTTATACCTCAAAAAAAAAAAGGCAGAGACCAATATTGGGCCTCAATGAAGAAAGCCAAGGAAAACTGGAGAGCATTACACAGATCTTAAAAATTTACTAGTAGATTAAGTCGTATAACAAGTCTAATTAATCCTGTTTCTCAACTAATAAATTAAGGGTTAGCAAATATTCAGCACATTTGGTAAAAAATAAAGCATTGTTAAAATTCTGGTTTCTCCTTCCCAGCAGCCAGCTCTGTTTCTTTCGTGTTTAAAGGAAGAGCACGCCCCTCTGAAATGCCAGTATTGACCAAAGACGCAGGAAGCCCCCGTTTACATCCCTGATGTGACACAGAGCTCATGTGAGCCTTTGGGTAAGTTCCCCAGCTTCTCTGCGTTTCAAACGGGCTCCAGAAGTTCTCTGTCTCCCAGAGGTGGCATGATGCTTAGATGTCTTTCTGCTGAGGCCATGGCAGTCGTCCCACACGCAGGAGTAAGGGAAATGTAAGAATATCAGAGGTCTGGTCGGTGCTCAGGCGCTGCTGGCCCTGACTTGGTGCATGTCGTGCAAGTCACCCACGGTCCCCTCCCTCTGTAAATACCACTCTCATGCGTTTTCCTAAACGTTTTCCCATGCCCTTGCTAATTTTAGCCTCTATGCTCTGCTGGAAAGGTCTCTTTGGCACCCTCAGGTATTTCATGTGACTGTGTGAACTCAGGCAGCGCTCACTCCACTGTCTTTAGAGCAGAAACAAGCCCTAAAGACCCACTTGTCAAACTCCCGCTTGAGGCTTCTCCCTAAGAATAGACCTTGGAGTGCACGTGGGCTGGGGACATGATTTCATACCTCCTATTCCTGGAACTCCTTTCCTGGCCATGAGCGCCCTGGTTATAGCCCTTCCTAAATGTGCTTCCTCAGGGAGTCTTCTAAAAGAGAAAGGTGGGTGTGATGTTGCTCTGTCAACAAGGAAGAGGCTCTTTGCCCCTGGGTGTGAGTGTGATAGCCATGAGCAAAGCCCAGCGTTGCTGCTGGGAAAGGAACTGTCGACTTTATAGCAGGGAGCCATGTTATTTGCAAGAGGTGGTTGGGGATGGTGAGCAAACCAGAACACTAAGATGTTAAAGTTGCAACAAGAAGCTCAATTATTTTAACAAAATGTCATGGGGATGTGACAGAGGAACAAAGTTGTTCTGAAGCTGGAAGCCTGTGAAGTGGTGACTGATGGCTTCATTGTGTTTGGGACAATTTCAGAGAGCAGTTCCTCAATATGTGCTGGAAGAGCAGTTTTTCCACTCTTCCTTAGGCCGGGAGCCAGACTGGTCTTTCCCAGAAGTGATGAAAATAAGCAGCTTTAGCTGGAACTGGCCTGACACTTTCCAGCAAAAGGACTCTTCCAGTACAGCCCCACCAAACAAAAGCATCGTTGTTCTCGGGCCCATAAAAAGTCCTGCTTGCAGATGTCAAGTGAGTGACTTTAAAAAAGGAAACCAAGCTGTGGGAGATGCCAGTCTCTAGTCACCATCAGGCTGCCATCACCATCACCCTCTGGTGATTCAGACACAGAGAGCATCAAGAAAGGCCTAGAAAGCGGTGCACAACCTGGAATTCCCCTCCTCTTCCTCCCCGAGGGCAGCAGCTCGCGGGTGGCCCAACCGACCCTTGGTCTCAGGGCGGGTGAGAGGCCAAAGAGCCGACAGAGGTGTGTCCTCAGGAGGAGAAACCACTGAAGTCCTGTATTTATCTGATTTTCTGGGACTGCTTGTGTTTCACACGTCGGTTCTTTCCCGATTAAAGCAGGGGAAGCCGAAGATGTCAGCGGTTCCTCTCCCG
The DNA here is from genome assembly GCA_013400555.1 of Jacana jacana. Lineage (NCBI taxonomy): Eukaryota > Metazoa > Chordata > Aves > Charadriiformes > Jacanidae > Jacana > Jacana jacana. The sequence goes on along the minus strand of VZTM01034523.1, from coordinate 156,668 downwards.
GCCCTGGCAGAGCTCTTCCACGCGCGATGCTGCCTCTCGCAACTCACACCAGCAGCTCCCAAGAAGCCAGGGCACCAACGGGACCGAAAATCCCTCCCGGCTCATCCTCTGTCTCTCCAGCTGACAGATCCCGCCCGCAGCTCCCTCCGTGCCCGTGGAAGAGGCTCCTTCCCCTGTCCCCCAGCAGAGAGCACTGCAGACCAGAAAGGGTTCTGCTCGGGGCGGGGAAACCAGTTCCCACAAGTGGATCAGAAGGTTTTTAACTCGATGTATTTTTTTCTTTAAGGGTGTGTGGAGGGGTTCTTCTTCCTTTCCCCAGGCCAGTAAACGAACACACCAAGAAGTCAAAGCAGTCCCAGCTTTTCAGGAGCAGGTGAGTGGATTTCAGCTGAGGTCACACGTGAAAGCAGGACCTGGCTGGGGTGCACAGTGGGTCAGAGCGGGGTGCGGGGCTGCCGGCATCACCCTGCTCAAGTGTGAGCGTTGGTATAAAGAATCATAGGGTCATTCAACTATTCAGGTTGGAAGAGACCCTTGGGATCATCCAGTCCAACCATCGGCCCCACTCTACAAAGTTCTCCCCTACACCAGATCCCCCAACACCACATCCAACCTACTCTGAAACACAGTCAGGGATGGGGACTCCACCAGCTCCCTGGGCAGCCCATTCCAGGCTCTGACCATTCTTGCTGGGAAGAATTCTTCCCTCATGTCCAGCCTATCTATATAGAGCACATGGCCCTAAAATAACACGATCCAGGTACCTTGGTACCTCTTGGTTTTGGCACAGAAATCATTAGAAATCCTGTTCTTGAGCATTTCTCTAGAAATACAACAAAATCTTGCTCCTCTTTGCTTTGAGATTCAGCTCAGATCATTTTGCTCTGGAAACCGAGCTTTTAAGAGCATGGTACTTGATGTAAAATCACAGGACTAGTGTTTTGAAGGAGGAGGGAGAACCAAGGCGGCAGCAGCGCTGCGACTGCGGAGAATGAAGTGAAGTCTCTGGAGCGGCCCCAGGAGACCGACTCTAAGGGACTGTATTTGCCTTGGGTGTTTGCTCTGGGGTGCAGGACAGGCAAGTGCCAAAGGTGCTGCCTTACCACAGCCAGAAGGAAAATCCCCTTCCCTGGACTCCCTTTCTGGGCCTCCTTCATTTGCCTACAAGAGAGGGATTACGTTTTCTGTCCGCAGCTTTGTCTCATGTCTGTCTAACTGGAGATTTTCAGCCTGGAGAGACACGTTTATAGAAGGCTTGGATGCTGCTGTTGCACAAATGAAGAGAATTCAAACGTTTCCAGGCTTCCATGAACATTCTGAATGCTATTATCCTCACATTTCTCCATATATTGCTACTGACTTACAAACTGATTAAAGTATGATTTGAGATAACTGGTTAGTCATAATGCTGATCTAATTCAGAATAATGAGTTAATAACAACTGGTGTTAAGGCTGAGAACTATTATAGATTCAAGAACAAAACTAAACTAAAAAAGCCCCTCAACACCCCATTTGTTAGGAATGACTGGACAGAACTGACACTGAAAAGAGGAAACCATTCTGTACACATCACATTGCCCAAAACACGGTCCCAGCTGAATACGGGGGTCCCTGTCGAGGGGAGTTTGGGGTCTGGTGCTGGTTTAGCTCCCGTGGGCAGAGAGCTCCGGAGGAAAAGGCTAATTTTAGAAGCTCTACATGCACACAGATGGACATCTTGAATTCATTTCTTTTGGAGTCGGATGCCAAAAGAGCTCATGATCTGGCCCCGTACCGCTCTGCAGACAGTAGCAGTTTTGTTTAAACCAAGCCCTCCAGGTCTGATCATGCAGATTAGCTGCAGAGAGGCCCTTCCTCGCCAATTAGGAGACTGTCTGTGCCCCGAGTCTTCCGCTGCAGCAGCCAGTACTGAGCCAGGGCAGGTCCTTTGCTGGCATTTAGTGGCTCAAGCCTTTGTCACAAGAAGGTCACATCAGAAGATGCAACGCTTGCCTTGGCTGAATGCTGTCCTGGCAGCTCCTTGCCAAACACCAACCTGTCAGCAGGTCAGCCCGCTTCCAGCTGCTCTAATGCCTCACCAGCCAGCGCGCTCGGTAAATAAACCTGGTGAAGCCAAGAGGTCTTTGTACCTTCCCCTGGGACGCCGCAGTAGATGCCCACACAGTGCCTGCCTCTCCAGAAACGAGGTTATTGCACCAATTACAGGAGGACAGAGCTGTTCCCAGGCTCAGGAAATGCCCCTTGGTGATGTCGGGGTGGGACCATCCTGTTTGACTTGCACACAGACACACATGGCTGGGGGCTCTTCCCACGTCAATCCATGAGACAGCCCAGGCAATGTCAAGCTCCTTTAGGGCAAGTCTTTCTCCACTATGAATACAGCTCAGTAGGACCTGGCCCTTCATTATCAGGTCACTGTTCTGGTGTACGCTGTGTAGCTCCATTTTCCTTCCCGGTGTGCTGGAGTATCACCAGGAGAGGGTTTCTGGGCAGTAGGTGGAACTCACCTACGAGAGCACTGAGATCAGAGAAAAGGCATCACCGAACCACAGGCCAGATCAGTGTTATTTATAGTGCCAACAGGAGAAATGTGCCACCCACCCAATTCTGGTTTGTTGTCCTGGGTGAGCCAATTGTAGCTGCTTCACTTGGTTAATAGGACTGAGCAATCAGCACCTTTGGAATCGAATGTGAAAATCATGTGACAGGTTTGAAACCTCCCGTTGATGCCGGGTGGCCAACAGCTCTCCTGGGCTGTCCTGCTGGCTGCAGGGTGCTGCTGAGGGCCCTGGGCGTGGGGGGCTTCTCCGCTGCCCCCGCTCCTGGAGGGATCCGCATTTCAGAGAGGCCAATGGCCCAAGGGAAGCCAGAAGAGCTCTCTGGACTGGGACAGCAGCAAACACGTATCTCAGTCTTGTGACATGCCACATCAGGGTCAAAGTCCTCCCCAAGCTAAGTCTCCTCACTGCTGTTATCTGCAGTGGACCTTGGATTTTTTTATTGGTTTTTTTTTTTTTTTTCCCTGTTGCAATTAAGATGAAGCAATATTTCTTTTTTAAATCTTTCCTCTGGATGTGTTTCTTCTGCTGTGACCACAAGGAGCTCATCAATAATTAATAGTACGATCAGAACATACCCTAACGGCACCTGTGCAGGTGCACAGGGAGAAGTTAATTTACATTGCTAATAGTGTACACCAAGATATCTTTTTCCATTCCATTTCAGTCAGGTTTTCCCATCTAGGTATTCACTTTGGTGCAAGATGTGTTTTTGCAGCTGATGTTGTATCACTTGGGAGCAGGTTAAGGTAGTCTTCCCCAGTAGGTGCTTGTCTTTTGGGGCAGGAGGTAGCAAGGAAGGAAGTAGCAGCAGTAAAATCTCGGTGGTTTAGTTATACTGGTATAATTTAAAAGAGAATATGTTTCCACAGGTCGTTGACCTGATGAGCTTTTTGGTTTGCCATGGATACACAGTGGGATTTCTGTGGCCTACTACAATTGAAATAGTAGCAGAAAAGCAATACAAAGAAGCAGAAGGAAATTGCTGGTTCTAATAGAGCAGTAAATGACACTATTTATGCATTCACAATTCCCTTTTATGATTCACCCTTAAGGAATATGCATCTAGTCTAGTTGCTGGGTAGGTATTTAGCTGTCTATCTCATAAACTTGGATGTTTACCAGCAAAATAAAAGGGAGCTCCATGCTTCTGTTGGATTGCAGGGCTATTTCTTCAATTAGCCTTCTCCATAACGACCTTCTGATCTGAGTAATTGAAGTGCAGTCGTAGCGAGTGATCCTCTTCAATTGCACCATACCCATCAGAGCAGCTCCTTCAGCCCTTACGCTTTCAGGAGACCAAGGGTGAATTCAAGGTGGGGACCAGCTGCCATGCCAAAAAGCACGATGTTTTCCAGTGGAGAGTACAAGATTTAGACAGATTATAGATGGGAGGAAGCCCAGATAAATGGCAGTTCCGATTTTGAAGGGGTGGAAGGTAAGGAAAAGCTTCCCGTGTCCGCCTTGCAGAAACCCACAGTTAGAGCTTTCCAGATACTCCTAAACCCCCATCTTTGATGGTCATTTCTAATATGCCTCTAGCTTGTAGCCTGTGCTGGGAGCCCAGTTCTGTGTAGCATGACATCATGTGCAGCAGCATAAGCCACAGTTGTCGGGGTGATGAATGGGATCGGCAGGGCACACTTGCATGACTAATGCTATTCATCCCAGCGGGACTCGGGCCAGCGCCGCTCTTTGCCCGTGCAGCCCCCACACGGAGCTTCCTTCCAAAGTAACAGCTCACCAATAATCCTCCCCTTGTGCTTTACAGCCTCAGAGGTTTCTGAGCACCAGCAAGTGCTCGCTCTCTACAACTGCTTGAAAGGGCATTGCAGAGAGGTTGGTGCTGGTCTCTTCTCCCGGGCAATGAGCGATAGAAGGAGAGGGAATGGCTGCAAGCTGCAGCAGGGGAGGGTTAGGCTGGACATGAGGAAAAAGTTTTTCCCAGAGAGAGTGGTCAGTCAGTGGAATCAGCTGCCCAGGGAGGGGGTGGAGTCCCCATCCCTGACTGTGTTTCAGAGTAGATTGGATGTGGTGTTGAAGGATCTGGTGTAGGGGAGAACTTGTAGAGTGGGGCTGATGGTTGGACTGGATGATCCCAAGGGTCTCTTCCAACCTGAATGATTCTGTGATTCTATGATTCTAAGTGCAACACTACGTCTTGCCTCAGCTCCCCTGCACTCTAACCTTTTCAGCATTATTCAGCTCCTCCGTAGCAAATTCTAAACTAAACTCATAACTTCGGTGCCTGCATCAGCCACCCGAGCCTCTGGGGCATCTTGGAGGCTGCTCAGAATTGTGTGTACATTTTACCCATACCAAGTCCCCGTGCCTTTTGCCAGGCTGAAGACCGTGCTCACGGCTTTAACAGTCGAGGGGACAGGCCGAAAAACGCGTTTCTGCCATGTGCTTTCATAGACAGGGGATTTGAAACCCAACAGCACTTTAAGCCTTGGTTGTGAGTAGTGCCAGCCCCAAGTGTGAGCAGACCCGGTCTTTCCCAATTCCATTTAGGTTTGGAAACCACCGCAGCTTTGAAGTATTAGTTTTTGCAGGTTGTAAATAATCTGTAATGCACAAAAACGCGTTCCTTTGCTGGAATCTCACTGCACGTCTTACAGCAACACAGTTGTTCATTTTTATTTTTTTCTCCCAGGGTTCAGTTTTCAGAACTTCTCGACAGCGGGGGTGTTACTCAGCCACCAGAGAGCAGCTCTCCTTTCCTCTCCCAGAGACTGAACGGGAAGCGGGTGCCCCAGCGTAGGGAGAACCAGGACCTGCTCCACGCCCGCGTGTACAGCGCAGGCAAAGCGGCTCCCAGGAGATAATTCACCGTTCCCTCACGCCTGTGTGGGCTGACTTGAGCAGCTTTGCCTGGAAAATGCTGACTTCAGGGACAGCTTTGGGGAAGCTGTTAACCCGACTTCTAAACTAATTCTGGGTCTGTGCCTGGCACAGTTCTGCCGCAGGATGATTGTTATTCCCTCGAGCCGTGCCTGCTCAGCGCCCCGCAGCCCTCGTTTGGCTTCCCCACCAAGACACGCGGCAGCAGTTCAGGGAGGAGGCAGCACAGGAGCCTGCAGAGCTGTATCGAATTGAACACTCCGTGTCTGACTGTCTCGTGAAACCAGCCCTGTGCTGGGTGGCAGGGGAAAGAGGAGGTGTGCTTAGCACTCATTTTTGCCTTCAGTTCTGAGCTGAGATACCCCCAGTCTCATAACTCCCCACAGTCTGCTGCCTCTGCCTTCCTTAGCTGTCATTAGAAAGCGCCTGCCATTCGGTGCTGAGCTTGGAAACACCAGGGAAAGCAGATAGATGTGTACAAAGGGCTGCAATGAGACCATTTCACCTGCAGGCTTTCTGCTTCTAAGATCTGCTCTCCAGGCACGCAGAGAACCCTGCGGGTGGGAACCGCGGCCGACCTGACGCCAGCAGAAAGCCACCCCTAACTGCACAGACATAAAGCAAAGCTGGGTTGTCACTTGGACACCCAAAGTGTGGAGTGATTAAATAGGAAAAAGTTCTAGTGTGCAGGGGCCAAACTGAGCTGTCTCTAGTGTTTGCAGAGGCCAAGTGGCGAGGTCTGCAAGAGATGGGATGGGGATTTCTGTCACCGAACCCCGGTCCCGCTGAGATAAGAGCCCATAAATAAATGTTTTTCTCTTTGATGCAAGGAAGAACTCAGCCATCTGGAATAAAAGCGAGCGCCCCAGATCTTCTAATCTCGTGTTAGAAATAAGATCTGCCCCAGAACCTGTGTCTGGAATTCAACTAGTTGTCCAAGGCATAACCTTGCTGATAGCTAATATTGTTATAATGACTTAAGCAAAGTTACTGATTACTTATCTGGAGTTTACACTGGCTTTCTTTTTGTTCTCGTATATCAATAACTGAAGCTGTTCTGAAATAGCTTCTTGCAGCTGGAATTGTGTGCTGGGTGGGGTGGTGTCTGTAGAAGAGGACTGTCCTGCTGCAGAGGCAGCATCGCACGTACAGCCCATTTACCTCACTCAGGTGGTTCTAATGGGAAATAATTACTTGGACAGAGTTTGTGCTGACACCTTTCCCGTGGGACCTTACATGGCCTCCGTCCTTCATGAGGACATTGTAATACATGGGGAAAAAGAGGTCGTGGGATTCGTCCACCCTCTTTCCAAACCGATCCAATGGCAGACCTCATTCAGGATTAAAAGACTCCATCACCCAGAACAGTTAGCAGTGCCCTGCAGTCTCTCCCCTGGGGACTGAACTGAACTGAAATGCCATATATGAATGTGGAAAATAAGCATTGTTTTCAGAGCGTTTCCCGAGGAATAGCTTCCTTCTGACTGAAGCTCTGGTTTTCTCTAGGATGGGGGACTTTGTGACTCCAGGCATTCCTGCTCCCTGCCTGAAGAGGCAGGGTGGTTGTGGGGACAGAACCAGATTTTTGGATGGAAACCTGCTCCATGGTGTTCACATCATGAGACCCTGAACTCATAACTTTAACGCCTCTGTAGAGGAGACTTTTTACCCCTCTGCTTTTTTTTTCCTCCTCCTTAGGCCTGTTGAGAGCTGTCAGTTAAGAACAGCTGGGAGGGAATTGGTGTCAGCCTGGGATAGGTTAATTGCTGGGATAAGTTAATTGCAGTCGAGCCCAGGCTCTGGCCTCCTGTGAAAACTCCTTGCCTACACCTTTAATCCTTCTCTTCCTCCCTCCCAGCCTGCTTTGGGGAAAGGGTTTCCCAGGGAGAGCTCTGTGTCCTACGTGGGAACAGTGCTTCTCCTCAGAGGCTGCTTCTGCTTCTCTGCTGGGTGAGTGCTGGTGCCCAGCGATCCTCGGACTGGGCCGCCGGAGCTGCTCTGCCTGTAAGTCATTTGTGGGTTTCTTGTGCTTTGGGAGATGTTAACATCAAAGTTATCACAGCAGCTCCGGTCCCCAAACTCTGTAAGTGCTGCTCAATCATTTTTTTTTGTGCCTTTCTGCCTTCCTTTGCTCGGTATTTCTGCTCCTGTCAGGAAATTTCACAAGGGGTTGCATCATCCCTCGTTGCTGTTGGCTCTCCCCGCTCTCGGCTGCAATGGCCGGGTACCGCAGGCAGCGCGTCGGTCTCTGCGTGCGCCACCCTCCGCTGGGGTCCTGTCACCCGTTGATGTTCTAAGCCCCCAGCACGCTTCAGCGGTGGGGTTGTGAGAGGGTTTGTGGGCGTTGATTGCGCTCCCACAGCCATGCTGGCCTGGCAGGAGGTGTGAACAGTTGTACAGACAGTTCTGCTCAGCCCCGGCGAAACGCCACGTCCCCAACACAAAGGTGCTGCTTTGCTCGGTTCCGTTTTTCCTCTTTATGAGCTGTTTGGGGGTCGGCCAGACTGTGGACAGGGTGGGGACAACAGCAAAGCATGCTGTGACCTACAAATCACTTCCACCCACTGTAACCACACTCTGCGGGCACGGTTTATTCCCTTCCCACCAGACTGTTGGCACGATGGTAACGGCCCCCGCGAGCTGCCCGCGTGTTGTTCCAAGGTTGTAGATTATTTCCTGCCTCAGACAGAGCAGTTAAGAACATCCTTTGGAACGGCAGCTGTGGGCATCCTTCTGCTTTGTCATCACTCATAAAGAGCTATCGGTGACCCCTTGGGGTCTGTGACAAGAAGGGCCGCTGCTGCCGCGGATGTCTCCCGTCAGGGAGCGCAGGAGGGAGCAGAGGGGCTCGGGGTGACTCTGCATTTGGAGGCAGCACGTGTATAAACTTCAAAGCTCCTGGGCAGAAAACGTCTTGCTCTGCTGCTGCTCTTTGGACTTGATGATCCCAAGGGTCTCTTCCAACCTAAATGATTCTAATGATTCTATGATTCTATGCCCTTCACTCGTGTCTGTTCAAGTTGAGCCGAGGTGTTCTGGGCAGGTGAACTCACTGACCCTTCCTTCAGCTGGACAATACATGAGACTCTTGGTCTTAATGGTGTAGGTATTTAGAATGAACTGGGAAACACTGGCTTGCCCTCAGTGTGGCCTTCTGTGAGGAGTGCTGGGCCGGGTGAGCGAGGGGCTGCGCCGCGGGGTGCTGGGTAACGCCTTGTGTCCTTGCACACTGGGCTTTCATTCCTGAGGGAAGCCTGTCCTGTTGATTTGCTCTGTGGCAAGTGGAAAAGTTGATTTATGGTGTTTGGGAACAGTATTTGGGGAAATATTCCTAGAAAGTAGGGCTGAGTGTCTGGGCTTGAGCTTCCTAGAAGAGGTTTGTGTGCTCTTGGCCATTCTCTCTCAGTGTATGTGCAACTAAGCCAGGTTACGCTGGAAACAGACTGAAATACCATTCTCACCCTGAATCTGAGGTGCAGGCATAGCCCCAGAGCAGCAGGGCTACTGTGGTCTCTTCAGGCCGAGTCCTGCTGGGCTGGAGTGAGAGTTCTTGCCGTAGACTTTTTGTGCTTCACCCAGGAAAGCAAGGACACGGTCAAAGCCCCTGCCAGTGAGACCAGGCTGTCAGAGCAGAAAAGGGCCCTTGCAGCTCCAAGGCCTTGCTAAAATGCTAATGGCATGGAATGGACAAATTCAGCTCATCTTTAATAGTGAAGCTGGTGGAAGCCAGGAAAAGGTTAGCATTACCCACACAGAAGATAAAGAGGCATCCCTTGACCAAATGGGGCTGGGTGGAACCTCAGGAGCTGCATGTCCCCCTCTAGGCTGAGCCCTCTGTCTGTCACCCCCCTGGCTCTGGGGAAGCTGGCAAGTGTGTGGCCCAGTCAATCTGTAAGAGGCCACAGGCCCCGTGTGGGGAAGGGTTTGGGTCTCCTGACTGTAAGGTGCAAAATCCCTACCTGCTCCATCACGGGAGGTTGGTAAGGCTTGATGTGACAAAGGGCTTCCCAGACAGTGCTCCGGGACAGCCCGGGAGCAAGGAGGGTGCAGTTGTGGCCAGTGTGGGTGTGCACTGCTGCTCCCCCCTGCCCCTAGAGAAGGGCTCAACACCCCACCACAGCCCCTCACGGGAAGTGGCACCAAGAGCTGTGCTGGGCTCCTGGAAAGGAAAACCACCCAGAGCCCCGCAGCCGCGTTCCCCGTCCGGAACCGCTGCACTGACAAGCACTCACCAGATGCTCTGGCAGGAAAGTTTTGTACAAGTTTTTAATAAAAAAAATTCAACAAAAAAAATATATATAATCAGGCATTTTATGCAATGCATACAATCTTTGTATCTGCAGGTACAGATAAATAACAGAAGGCAAAACCAAGTATTTTGCTTATCTTTGGCCATTAACCAATAATCACCCCCGAAGAGATATCACAGGGTTGAAGAGTAATAAACCGAGTCTGTAAAGGTCTCTCCTTACAGACAGAGCATCAGGCAGTAATACAGTAGTTAGATTTTCAGAAATGTAAGGAACTGTTTCTTTAACACTGCCCAATACTGCAGTTTAACCTGGTTTGCTGCAACGGAACCGAAGGCCGCCCTTGGCTGACACGCAGGCACCCTCCCAGCCCTCGCCCCATCCCTCCTCCCTTCCCCACACACGGCTCTGGACAGCCAAGCTGAACCCCCTCCCACAATCATCCAGCACCAGCCCTTCTCTGGGGCTCAGCCTCCTGAACCCCAGCCCGCCCACGCACCTACAGAGCAGTTAAGCTTCCTTAAGAGATCGTTTTCTCTAACTCGGTGTCCCAGAGTAACAGCTCTCCTTCCACTTTGCAGCACAGACGCACCTGAAGGCTCTACCAAAGCAATATATACATGATACACCATAAAAATCCTAAAAGCAGTTTGTAAAGGTACACTGGTAACATGTAGCAGCTTATGTCTATATATGTACACGTTTTCACAGTTACATTGTAGAAAACTGAGAACATCGGGAATACTTCTACTGTGTTTTCTATAAATACTAAAAATTTACCTGTCAGGCCTTTTGACAAAATAGTACTCAGGTTATCACTTTAAATAGCTCTTGAAAACCTGCAAAGGATGAGGATTCTTTAAAGTGTTGAGCCAGTTCCAGCAGCTGGGCCCCCTTGCCAGTTTGATATTTATTACTTTTTAGAAAAATTCAAATCTGGTAACAGAGGAACTCCACCACTTTGGATGGGATGGGCAAGTTCTGGACTTGGCTGGTGGGCATGACTCTCCGGATTGCCATGCGACAGAGGTGCTGGAGGCTGGAAACTTGTCTGGGAGTTGCCCAGAAGTACACGCTGCCGTCCTGCGTCCTGCGCCAGAAAGAGAAAACCCCAGGAGAAATTACCCCACCTGCACGGTTTCAACCCAGAACCAACTCCCCCCTGCGCTGCTAGTTCAGAACACCCTCTGACCTCCCCGTTGCTTAGTGCTGCCTGCTCTGGACTCAGGTGCACCAGCTGGCAGCTCTCCTCTGAAGCTGCAGCAGCACGGGGCGCAGCCTGCTGATCCCCTACAGGACAGGCCTGAGCAGATCTTCCAGCCGCTGTTGACTTGTACCACCCGCAGCGCGGTCGCTGCCCTCCGTTATCTAACGCTCCTTTTCCAGCCCACGTGTTTGTGGGTCTCTCTCTTTTATTTATTTTCAAAGATAAGAAAGGAGTTTATCAGCTGCTTGATTTTACTGCTATCCCAGGCATGTTCAAACAAATAGTACCAAACCCAAGGCAGAAGCACCAAGCTGCAAGTCGACTGTTGAAGATGTTTAGAACATTCAGCTGCTGTTTTCAACCTTTTGTGTTACCCTGAGATTTCAGGGGAAAAAAACCCTCCAGTATATACTTGCCCTGCAGCTAGAACACTGCCATCTGTAGAGAAGGTGCAGCAGAGCCCATTGTTCAGAGGTGCAACTTGTACAGGGTACTCTTCATCAATTCTCCAGAATCTCACCATTCTGAGAAGGGAAGGACAAAGCTGTGAGTTACCAGAGCAGACATCCAGTTCCACCTGGTATTTTCTCTGAAGCAGCTCAAGAACCAGCCTGTTCACCCCCCTCCTTTTCCTGCTTCCAGCTCTTGCCCACCTAACTGATCCAGACCATCTCTCTACATGGCTATTTCTACACTCGGAGTTGACCATCACCAGACCCCAGACAACTCCTACTTTTACCAAGTCATTTCTCAGTTAAAAAAACCAATAAAAAGGCTGACTTGGTATTTAACAGTCCACGTCACAGGGGCAGAATGAGGAGCCTGACAAACCTTTCCTCATACTCACTTATCATCAGCAAGGCTTGCAATGTGTAGTCCATCGTGACTGAAAGATACTGATCTGACCCATCGGTCGTTTGCACCTCCAGCAAATATTGGAGTGGGAGGGGGAAAGAGGTGCCTGGAGAGAGAGAGAGGGAGAGGGACTCAGCTGCCAGCACAGCCTTTACAACTGCAAAGTTTCCTCGCCGTGACTTCTGGCAGCCACTGCGAAGCTCCTTCCCAAGTCTAATTACCAGTTAAATACAGGAGCCCAGGAATTTTCAGTAGTCGCCTTCACTTTCTGAGAGAGTTTCCAGGTTTGACCCCTTTACTTACCCAAATTCCATAAGAATAACTCCAAGATGTGGGTCCCAGACATAGACTCGAGTATCATAAGATGCAGTAGCCAGTAAAGCTCCATCAGGAGAAAACTCACAAGCTACAACATCATTGTGATGGCCTTCGAGCTTCCGGATCATGGAGTATTTATCCATATCCCACAGAAAAACCTGCAAGCAAACCAGCTGATGTTATAGCTCTGCTCACAGGCACAAGCAAGCAGTTACTTTCTTTTTGTTTTCTTTAAAAAATATAGCTGCTAGTCTTATTTAGGATTATAGTAAAATCAGGCATTATGAATTACTACAATTAAGAAATATGCTCAGTGTCATACTCAGATTAAATTGAGTTTGGTTTTTTTTTTAAATGAAAGCAGACATGCAAGTTCTAACTCAAGTTTGTTAAATGTTATTAACAAAATAAGCCAAAATGTAAGATAAAGGCAACACAATTTAACCGTGTAGCTTACTGAAATTCAGGTATTACAAAACTATTTTATTAAAATATGCAGAAATAAATAGGGTTAAACTCTACTGTCCCCTCTTTTCAGTAACTACCAAAATTTTAAGAAATATACAGACAGAAAATGTAAGGTTAACATATTGTTACTCCAGTGGCATCCCTTTGAGTTTAAGATCACTTGTTTACAATTGGCTTGGATCACCAACGTCAGCCTAGGAAGAGAAACAGATACTGCAAGCAAAAAGAATTTTCACAGCCAAAAGTTACGTCTCTGGCAAAACAACAGGGAACTCTAACCACATTCTTAGAAAGAACTTATGCATCTTAAATCAACAGTAAGACAGACATTAATATTACAATTTACCAGGCTAATTGTATAAGGTATTATAAAAACTGAGGACAGATGACAGTATTCTGAGATTTTTACATGCAGTTGTACGTTATATATAATCAAAACAAAGACTGTGCAGAATGACTTAATAGAACAGTATGTACTGCAGCATCAATTTACTGAGAATGTAACTCTTTAGCATAAAGGTCTTATGTCCCTCAAAGAGCTCGTTAGGGTCCTTGATTTTTCCCAACTCGGAAATCTGCACAGATTAATTAGTGCCATCTTGGACCAATTTTACTGCACAGATTAATTAGTGCCATCTTGGACCAATTTCTATGTTTGACCAAAGCAAACAGCCTTAGCACCTCACATCCCTCCTGACGCTGAGCCACTGGGCGGTCAGTTATAAACACCTTGACCAATTTCTCTAACGAGACCCCAACGTTCCATAAAAAACTGGAAACTGAGCTTTAGGAGTCAGTGCGTTTCACTGCTGTGAAAATTATTAAATTAAACAAACAAAAAAAAGAAATAAAAGAAAGAAAGAAAGCAGAAAAGTGGACATCAACCAGCACCTGCGTACGTACAGGACACCTTGCAGTCCAAGGCAAGGTTACTTCGTCCTATGGTAAAGTTCGCCCCCAGCCTGGCAGCCAGAGATGAGACTCTTTCTGCCCCGCTAACACCATTGTGCTCCTGTGTGAGTGGTGCCAGCTTAACCTCAATCACACCAATATTGCTGCCACCACCTGTGACAGGGAAAGCAAGAAGCTTATGGAAAACACACAGCCTAAAGATATCAACATACATCTACATCTGCTCTAGTTAAAGAAGAAACAAACCCCAGATCTCGGCTAGTCCCTACCGGTCCTGCACTGGTAGTTTAAAGTACAGAATGCATTTGAACAGTCATCCATACAGAGATATCCAGGGACTGAACTGTGCTTTTTACTCAGGGCTAGGCTTGGTTAAACTACCTACAAAGCCCCTGTAACTGGACTGAATTCCCTTTTCTGTTTTATCCTAATTATTCAGTGCCAAGAAAAGCAGCTTATGGCGTACGTGCTTTACCTGCACTGCTTTCAGTTCTCTAGCAGGGCACTAGAACACAGCTGGCAGCAAAACCAGTGAGCTGCTCTTGCTCTACAGCTTTGGGGCAGGAGTGCCATCCGTGTCGCAAAACACGTGCAGGCGCTTTTGTTCAGCGGGAGAAACCATGACTGGCTCAGACTTTGAAAAGTCCTTCTCATTGAGCAGGAAAATAGGAAGGGGAAAATCAATAGCAAACTATTTTGTGCATTAATCTAAGTATCTTTTAAGACTGGAAGATTTAGTGGCCTTTGCTTTTCTACTGCCAACGTGTGCAGATGTGTAGAACCGTTTCTCAAAGAAAGCTTAGGGTTTCTTCAACTAAAAGCAGTGCAAGTTCAATTCATCAATCAGTGTCTCAATGCACCATTTGCTAGTTTAATTTCATGCACTTTTACATCATCATAGAACATTAGAAGTTCATGACACCGAGCACAAGCTTCAAGTTACTTAGATTTCAAATGATTATGCACACAATTGAGTAGATGCAACGAAGAAGGAACTCTGACACATACTGCTTTACTGGCTCCAACCGAGCAGAGGAGAGAGGAGTCTGGAGAGAACGCACAGCCGTACACCCAGTTCTGGTGTCCTCTCAACACTTTCATCATATTTCCTGAAAAGACAGACGGTCCCAGAAGAATTGATTAAAGATTACAAACCCAAATTCAAAAGCTTTTCCAAATTCGTTCTTCCTTTATAAAATTTTATACTATTTTTCCAAAGAACACCTAGCAGTCATTGCAGACGGGCTGTCAGGCAGGCTCTAAATCCTACGTCCCCATTTAAAAAAGGTCACTTTGGGCACTCTTTTAACTTAACCCAACCCCACTTACACCTTCAGGGCACACACAGGTAAAGAACGTCAAGAGTGCACGCGCAGTGAGCAACTGATGAAACACAAAGAACTGTCTGAGGAACTGCTGACCCACCTGAGCTCACAGCAATAAAAGAGAGCACGTGCATTTCTGCTCCGTGCTCCAGCAGGTAAACTGCAAACACGTACCATCATCTTTCAGGTCCCACACTCTCAGTGTTTTGTCTCTGGAGGCTGACACTAAGATCAGGCTGCCATCTGGGGCAAAGGTTAAATCTCTAACAACTTCAGTATGGTCCATCAGGTTAAGGAGGAGTTTTCCTGTTACATGGAAACACCACAATTTAAAATGCAGGACTGTACTTTTATCACATCAAATGCTTTATGGATACAAACACAGAATACACAACTACAGCACACAAAGCCAAATCTTCTTTGCAGAGATGCTCCCTGCAGCGAGAAGGGTAATAAAAGGGACTTTCAGACTCTTCTGTATCAAGAGCCCCTTTCCTGAAAAGCCAGTAAATCTAAACACTAAAACCAGGTGCCTCAGAAATAAGGCAAGACTTGTGTTGTCACAGACATCTCTTCTCTAAAAAAGCTGAGTTCTCTCCCAACCCAACGGCTGCGCTGCCAGCTGAAGTGAGATCCCCCAATTTCAGATTTAGTCTCTTATCTGCTGAAGAATTTATTTTTAAAAATGAAAGGTCCGCATCAACATAATGCTTCCCCACCCTCGGGAGCAGAGCACAACTTCACGTTTTGAAAGTTCCCTTTGGAAGTATTTTAAAACTACAATCCAGCAGAAGATCTAGAGTAAAAAGCAGTATACAAAAGTCCATCACATACTGGACAATTTTGCAGCATCAAGGCTTCATCTTCCATCACTTCCATCTCAAAGCAAGCCCTGAGTCTGCTCCCTCCTCTAGCAGTATTCCATCATTTCTAGTGGCAGGAGATCACGGCTTTTTTTAGATTACTGAACTTGTACTCCAGGGTCAGTTCCCAACTACAATTCTGTCAGCAGTTCCTGCTGTGCATGAAGTGACAGAGCAGACACGAGGAAAGGCTGAGGGAGCTGGGTCTCTTGAGCTTGGAGAAGAGGAGGCTGAGGGGGGACCTTATTAATGTTTATAAATATGTAAAGGGTGAGTGTCAGGAGGATGGAGCCAGGCTCTTCTCGGTGACATCCAATGACAGGACAAGGGGCAATGGGTGCAAGCTGGAACATACGAGGTTCCACTTGAACATGAGGAAAAACTTCTTCACAGTGAGGGTGACTGAACAGTGGAACAGGCTGCCCAGGGAGGTTGTGGAGTCTCCTTCCCTGGAGACATTCAAAACTTGCCTGGACATGTTCCTCTGTGATGTGCTCTGGGTGTTCCTGCTCTGCCAGGGGGATTGGACTGGGTGAACTTTCAAGGTCCCTTCCAATCCCTGACATTCTGTGACTCCTCTTGTGTACTCTACCTGTATAAACATCCCAGATCTTGATGCGCCCGTTGTTCAGGCCGGTGGCGAGGAGAAGCTGGTCTGTCCCGAACTTGAAACGGTGCCATTCGATGTTGACGCAGCGGCTCTGCTTCTCCGGCACCGAGGACCCAAAAGCGAGGCTCCAGACGATGTCCCCACAGTCTATGATGTGTTCACAAGGCTTGTTCTTCTGGCCCCCCTCGCTGTTCTGCCTCGCAAGTCTTGTACTGGCAGAGTTTGCAACATTCTTTGTGCCACGCAACGAGCTGCAAAACAAACAAAACGTACCCAAAAAACCTGCGTCAGCTATCTTGAAAACCAGAACAAAACTGTCTTTAGGGTTTAACAAGATCTGTGTTGCTGTAATGCATGTTTTGGAGGTCCACGGCGATGCACTTGGATTTTCAGATTCTAAATGCAGATTTTTCTTAGAACTGTCAGAAGCCATTAACCTCTGGAAACCTTCTCACACAGTATAACAATACTTCTGTACACGTTTTACCTCTGTAGAGAGCAAGGTATGAACAACCCACTGAGAAAAACATTTTAAAAGCATGTACAGAAAAATGAGGTACAAAATTTTCTTAGTTCTCTGCAATCCACTCACACGTGTTACATACCAGGCAGCGACACTGAGGCCAAGGAACAGAAACCAATTAACACCAGCAGAAAAGGGGGGGCAAGGGGAAGGGAAGGCAGGATTTACTGGGAGGGGAAATGTAATCACCTACAAAAATGCAACTGCTGGTTATTAACTTCATTAAAACACTGCCTGCAAGTGAAAAATAAATGAGTGTCTTTTGGAACCTAACTTGCATCTCAGTAAGAGTAAGGAAAGAGGTTTGCCTTTAAGAAATGTCATAGAAGGTAAAACCAAATAGCTCACCGACAGGAGATCTAAAAGTCCAGATCTGCCCGAGTCCTTAGACTTCCTTCTCACTCTAACTTCCTCTTATTTTAGAGCAACTGAACCAATTAATAAATCGTCCCTTTGCAGCCTTTGTGAGGCTGCAATAGAGCTGTTTCTCTCACTGGCCACAGAAGAAGATATAAAACAACAGCTGCTACTTTAAAGAATTAGTTTTCCCCAAGGATGTCAAACCTTAAAAAGGCCAGTGCAAGCGTTTGTATCTATTCAAAGTTATCTCCTGTTTTCAAGCCCTGAAGTTTCCGAGGTAAATGAAAAGCCACGTGGTTTTGTCTTACAAGTTCTGAAGGCACTGGGACCAGGGGACCAGCTTCACGATGCGATGTCCTTGGGACCAGGCAAAGTAAGAGCCATCGGGAGCGAAGGCCACAGTCCAGTTTTCACGTCCACACTTCTTGTCAAAGGGAGAAGTTGGGGCCAAAAGTTCTCCTACTGTGCGCGATCGTGCTAAAAAGAGAACAAAGAGGAAATGCCATTAAAACCAAAGCGAACAAGAGGCAGCAGCATATTTTTAAAGGTTACAAGGAAACGGGGCGGTATGTTAATTATTTTGCTTTAATTTCAAGACGTTCCAAGTCATGGGGGAGGGTGACTTATTGTCTCGGTGCCACCAAGGGACAGACTGAGCCTCGGCCGCTGAAGGGACTGAGTCCCTGAGGAGAAGAGCCCCGTGGTCAATGTCCGGCTGTCAGGAACAGCACACCTCCCTCAGAACCCAAACCAAACCCGCCCCAACCACCTATTACCTCGATTCTTCCAACGATGGCTCTAGAGAGATCAGTAGGACTGTACACCACCTTGAGCTAATGCCGCAGAGTTTAGCAAATAAGGCGGCCAGTGATGATTTATTTCTTACTTTTGAAGAAAAGCGTGAATGCTCTCGCACGCTTTAGTATCCCGCTCTCCTTTGGGAACAATGAATTCCGAGGGCCCCCCCCAGGGATCGCCGTGCGATGGACAAGCTCGCCTTCCCCCGCTTTTCACGGTAACCGGCCGCGCCCCGCTCTCCTCCCGGTACCGAGCCTCGCAGATCCCTCCGGCCGGCCTAGGGCCGAACCCGCCCCGCTGAGGGATGGCGCCAACCGCGCCTCCCCGATCCGGCCCGGCCGCCCCAGGCCCGATCCGCCCCAGCCCCGCTCCCCCTCCCGGCCGCGCCCGCCGCTCACCGATGAGCTTCTCGTTGACATTCAGAGGAAAGCTGGCCATCTACGGGGCCGCCCTTCGGACCGGCTCGGAACGTACAGCGGAGCGAGAGAGGAGAAACGGACTGGGACAAAATGGCGACGGCGGCGCGGGGTGTAGCGCGGGGCGGGCGGGGGACGCGCCCGCCTTCTTTCCCTCCTCCTTCCCTCGCTCCGCCTGCCGCTCGGGGGGCCTTTCGCCTCACCGGGCTCTTCCTCTCGCCCGCGGTGTCTGTCCCTCGGTGTTCTCCTCCCGTTTTGCCCCTTCGCTGCGCTGCATCGGGGCCTCCGTCCCTCCTGGCTCCCCACCCCGCTGGGGGGCTCCCCGCCCTGTGGAGCGCGGCCCAAAGGCAGCAGGGTGTTCTAGAGGTGGGCTGGGGAGAACCCAGCTTTCGCTGTAAAACAAAGGGGATAGGTTCAAAAACACCCCTTTGAGCCCTTTTGTGTCTCGGGGGGAAATGGTACGTGGTAAGGCAGCAGCAAGACACGGGCTGTGGTGCCGCCCCAGCGGGGTCTGCAGCCACAGCCCCTTTCGGAAACACCTTCCAGTCACATCGGGGCCAAAGGATGAGTCGGGTTCTGTCTGTTGAGGGGCTCAGTCTGTAGGAACCTGGCTCCCTCGACACGGGGCGGGTGGGGGGCGTTTTCACAGCACGGAGGAGAAACACGGTGACCCCGCAGTATTGCAATTAAAGGACCTTTTATAGCGCTTGTGGGGGTGCACTGGTGAGGTGGTGGTGTGTGGGTGCACTGGTGAGGTGGTGGGGGTGCACTGGTGAGGGGGTGATGGTGCCGGGATGCACTGGTGAGGGGGTGGTGGTGTGTGGGTGCACTGGTGACGTGGTGGTGGTGGTGTGTGGGTGCACTGGTGAGGTGGTGATAAGCTGCAGAGTCCTCACATGGCAGCAGAAATGTTTCTCCTGCTGCTTAAATGCCCAACCAGCGTCAGGTCCCGCCGCGGTGAGTTGGGTAGAGGTTGTCTCCAGGCTCTTTTCAGATGGGTGCTGACATCCTTGGTGTCTGTTTGCTCGTGGACCTACAAGGCAAGACATAAAAAATAAGCGAGGGGTTGTATGGCGGGGCTGCGGAATGTGAGCCTTGATTTCATCTTCCCTAACCAGGGGCTGGGGAACCCCTTGGGAGTTTCCTTCTCTTTGGTGTTTCGTTCTAAAGCTGTACAGCTCAGCACCTGAATCCAGCAAGATCTGGTTGATGGTAAAATTTTGAACTTACTGGTGAAGTTAATGGAGTTGTCCATAAGCAGCTTGGAGAAAGAGCCCCTGAGCCCTCCTCATTCTCTGCCTGATTTTGCACTCACATCTGCGTGTTCCCCTTCCTTTTCCTCTTTCTCCTTTCACATATCAAAGTTCTGCCTCTCTTCTAGACGAGGTGACTCTCCCTTGGGCTTGAGAGAAGCACGTGGCAGGGTAATTAACTGCAGAAAGTAACCATGATTTAATTCCAAAGCAGTGGCCGAGCCAGAGCTGCTGTGACCTGGCTGCTGTGTGGATTAGCTGTTCGGCTGTAGAAACTTCCAGAAGTTACCCTCGTGTAAGCGGGGCCAGCCAAGCCTTCTTAAAATCCTGTAGTCAGACAAAGTCAAAGAAAGGAGCCGGAGGAAGTTTGGAGTATTTTTGGTGGTCCAAGGGCTAGCACGGGTCAATGCCAGTTGGCATGAACTTTCTTGGTAGCACCAATGGGACACGGTGGTTCTGGGCAGCAGCGTCCTGTTCCTGCTGCATCAGCCCTGTGCCGCCCGCAGATGGCAAAGCCCGAGTGGCTGTCTTCTCTGAAGTCCCTCACCAACTTCTGACAGCGAGGTTTGCAGCCAGGGAATGTTGTGAAATGCTGGTTTGGGCTGTGAATGCCTGAGCCAGCCCAGCTCAGGGCTGGGATGACTCCGTGAGGTCTCTCCTGAGGGTCGGAGCCTCGCACGGAGCCGGGACAAGGCTGGGTTGTGTTTGCTTACCTTGGGGGCTGCGGCCGCCGGGCAAAGATAGCACTCCAGTTACACAGCCTTGGGGAGTGTTACCACCTTCCTGGCTTGCTTTGGTTTTTTGGGGTTCTTTTTAAGCAAAGTATTATTTCTTTAAGTCTCTGTACTTTTGCAAATGCTGCTCCGGGAGTTGGTATTTCTTCCTCGGTGTGCTTTCTGCTCATTAATGTAATAAACTGGAGGGATGGAAGAAATTATTAGCTCAGTTTGTCTGGTCTTTGTCTAACAGAGAAATATAATTGGATCTGTTTTGACACACCTTCGGCCAGTGGGGCTTTCCAGCAGTTACACTCTTGTTCAGCCTTTACAGCACTGCAGCCCAAATGCCAGTGTTTGGACTTCCCCATGGGCTTTTGGGTGTAACGGACACAAAAGCAAATTGTGATATGTAAGGTTTCCAGGGTTTTGGAAGTTCATTAGAAATCGTTTGGTGTCACAGGATGTCCTGGAGACATCACTGGCACCTCCTCCTTTCATGCCCGGCTGGAAGGGCTGGTGCCTGGTGTCTGGAGCCAGAGCAGAAGTGGAAAGCTGGGTGCTGTCTGTGTTACCAACTCAACCATTCTGGGCAGAAAAATGTACTTTTCTAAAATTCAGTCAAAACTTAAGGAGGCAAAAAATCCACACTTCCCTTTCTCAGAAGCCTCGTCATGTTTCTTTCCCTTGTAAGTGAAGCCAAGTGGATGATTTTGGGGATGGTTTCTGCTGCGCTGGTGAGACATGGCTGTGGAATGGAGGGTGGCACCGGGCTACATACCCCACAGGGTCACATGCCAGGAGGGCCCGCGGGGCTGCGCGGGTGACTCAGGGCTGATTTATGTGTTTTCCATTATCTTCCTGCGTGGATGCAGCTGCCAAGTCTGCTCAGCGCTGATCCGCTGGGAAGCTCATGAACTCCCTGCCATCTTTCTCCATCAAGACTTTACACACTGCCCTAGGCTTCCACAGATGAAAGGGTCTGTGCTGTCTGCCTGTGGTGGAAATACTTGCCAAGGTCCAGCTTGTGGAGCTTTTCCTTCGGCTGCTGAAGCACCAGGATCTGCCTATTCTGTGTTCTTGTACTCGGAGCTGGGGAACAGAGTTTTACCCAGTTCATGGGGGGTTTGCTTAATTTTTTTTTTCACCAGTGTGTGAGTTTGTTTCTTAATCAGCTTTGTTGAAATCTTTTTGACTCAGTCACTAGGCTGGACTGGGAAGGCCATCTGAAGTTAGTGGGTGTATCCCAAGTGAGGGACTGGGCTGTTTTTGCAGAATTTGGTCTTGGTGCTGTTTTCTCTTTGTACTATCACCTGGGGTTTGTCACCCCAGCCAAGGTGTTTGCCTCCTGCATCTCCCATCTCCTGGCTACCCGTGAGACTCCCAGGCCTCTGCTCGCCGTCCTTCACTGCCAGGGCTTCCTTCTGGAAGGCTTCCACCACCCCAGGGCTGTTCATTCTGCTTTCTGGTACAGATCAGCCGTGAACATGGATCACAGTTTCTGTCCAAATTCCGCTCATCGTGCAGTTCCTGGTTCAAGCCATCCTGACAAGGTGGTTGTGCTCGGGGACCACCGAGGCTGCCTGTTTCTGTTGGCAGTGGTTGGTTGGGTTGTGCAGACAGATCTCTGGAAGTCAGACCAGCACAGCAAGTGTAAAATACATTCCAAAGTACTAGAAAAGCCCATGGTGCTTTTTTCAGGCCCACAAGTTGTGTTCTCCCTTTTCCCAGTGGTCATTTTATAAACAATTCCTGCCAGTCACACCAGACCCAAGGTGCAGCAGTGCATGCTTCTTGGTGGTCTGGCTGTCATTAGAAATGATGCTATTTATAGTCTACACTGTTAATAATTTACAAGCTCCTGTTTGTTTTGAGTGGCCTCCTTGGGATGGAGAAAGTTCAGCCTGAGTCTGGAGGCAGAAGAGAAGGTGAAAGGAAAAAGCAGAATGGAAGAAAGAAGGAGAGGTCAGAGAGGGTTGAAGAGAAGAAGGGTTTGCAGTGAAGAGACTGGGGAGCAGCAGAGAGGTTGTGTTGGCCAGAGAGAAGAATGTATGAGACCTTGTATGCTGGGCTTTGCAGTCTCCTGTGCTGGAACCATTTCTAAAAGACACTTCAGCCCTCTTTGTCCCTCTCAATCTCTCCCTGACCCCTTACTGTAGCGTATCCTGGCTGGGGAACGCTGCTGGGACTGGTGCAGTTTCAGCCGTCGCTTCATTTCGTGTACGTGTTGCTGTTTGCCTGGTGACTACAAACAATATTGGCAGAGCCCAGCAGCTCGGTGCGGGTCTCCCGGCCCTGAAGACTTTGCAGCCTAAATAGAGAAGACAAACAGTGGTTGGAAGGGGAAGCAGGGAGATGAGGCCACTTTCTCAGGGCCACCGTGGAGCAGCCAGGAGCATAATCTTCTGATTTTCCCACAGGCACCTCATGCATTAGGAGAAACCGCCTTCCTTCTGGATCTCTGTGCTGTCATTTCTCTGTCCCCTTCTCCCCCATTGCTCTGTAGCTTATTCACCATTGCTTACTGTGAAAAATACAATCATTTTTTTTGTAGATGGTCATAAATGGGTGCATGCCCGGTACACAAGGGGTTAATCTGTGCAGGTCTGCTAAAGGGCTGTGCCGTGGAAAAGCTGCACAGATGGAATATCAGAGAGAGACTACAGTAATACTTTTTCCCTCTGCATTCTTTTGGTCTCCTTGGGATTTTATAATTCTTGGACCACATCTCTGGGTATAATAAATCGAGCAGATGGCTTAGGGGTGGGGGGAATTCAGAGCACCCGCACTGCAGTAAGGGAGACAGAGGTTTGGGTTTACCCCTTCTAGGTTCAAACCCATTCCTTCTTTGTAAGCCAGCCATGGGTACCGTGTCAGGGAGCTCTCAGAAACATCTGTGCTAAATTTACCCACTGAAGTTACAAGAGCTGTTATCTCAGGGGGCTGAAGGTCATGCTGAGAGCTTTGAACTTGGACCGTCCTAAGCAAGGGGAGTGGAGAAGGGTCCCCGTGTTACAGAGAAAGCAGGAGCTCGCTGTGCCCGCGCCCCGATGCGGGTCAGCATAGCCTCCAACACAGCTCTTTCACCTCTTTACAAAACCCTCTCTAAAACATATTACCCTTCTGTGTTCCTCTGAGCTCAGCCGCCGGTGACTTCAGTGTGGGGGAAGGCCCCGCAGGTTTCTCCCCTGGCAGGGGCAGCGTGACGCCCGGCCGGCGCGGGCACCCTCTGCGTGCTTCCCCGCTTTTGCCCCGTGCAGCCAGAAGTGTTACTGAGCTGTTTTGTATTCCTTTGGCTTCAGTTCCCTCCCTCTGCTCCATAATTGTATCTGATTATTTACACGGGTGTGAAACACCCATCTCTCATTATATCCAGGGTTAAAATCTTTCTAATTGGTTCATTAAAATCAGAGAGGATACAAGGCCTCGTGGCCACAGCAGAAGCATTGGCTTCTCTTAACGTTGCTCCCTGCTTCCTGGGTGAATTTGGGTATGTCATTAAGCCCAGACTTAAACCAAACTTAAATACAACCAGCTCAGTTCAGGGATGGTGACATTGTGCTCTGAGACACAGATCGAAATCTTAGAGGAACTGCAAAATATTACAAATGAACATGGAATTATTTTGGGGATCAGTTTCTTTCCTGCTCTGTAGTTTTAGACGCCTCCTACATCCAACCAAGGTGTACCATGAGGGGATAATAGAAATTCAGGCAAAGGTGTTAAACAACAGAAAATCAGGCCTGGTGACGTGCTGGTGTTTGTGCAGGGTGAGGACAGGGACAGAGCCCTGCAGCAGTGCCATCTGACCGACTGCACAGACACTCCTCAACAGAAATTCCTGCCAGTGCCTGGTGGGGTTTGAGCAAAGGTCCAGTCCTCTTGGATGCACATAAAAGAGATTCAAAGCTTCGGCGTGGGCTTCTCCTCTCCAGCCACCTCCTCCTGCCACCAACCAGCCCAGGCGCTGCTGGGGACACGATGCCTCTTGGCCCCGCTGCGGCTGCAGACCCTGGCAGATTTGGCTGTGGAGAGCTCTACTTCAGTCCCCTCTGGGGTTTTTGTGTTCATTTTGCAAATGTGCCCTTCTTCCTCTTTCCCCAAGATGCCAGACTCCTAATTTGATTTCTGTCTTCAGGGCACCAGGGTCTGGCTGATGAGACAGCTCAGCGCTGTGGGATGAGACAGACCCATCTTGTGAGAACAATCGCTTCCCCGCGATACGGAGGAGGATGTCTCCAGCTGAGTCTGCTCTGCCACGAGCCCTGTCTGCCAGATTGAAAAGAACCTTTCTTGGACTGCTTATGCTTTCCTCCCACTTTTTGTTCCTTGCTCCCGATAAGAGCAGTACAGTTAAAGGTTCCAGGCAGAGCCTGCTGGAGGGGAGAAGCTGGGACAGAGGCCCCCCGGGTGTGTGGGCAAGGCAAAGCGGCTTCAGCATGAAGTCCTGGAGGGGAAACACCCTGGGGCATTTGGGGGACACAACTGGGAGAGCTGGGTGTCCCTGTGGGGAGAAAGCACGGAGGAGA
The DNA here is from genome assembly GCA_013400555.1 of Jacana jacana. Classification (NCBI taxonomy): domain Eukaryota; kingdom Metazoa; phylum Chordata; class Aves; order Charadriiformes; family Jacanidae; genus Jacana; species Jacana jacana. Next base: position 131,862 of record VZTM01034523.1, on the reverse strand, counting down.
CGTGTCCTCCCCTCCGCCCACACATGACTGTGTGTTGGCCGAACAGGGCTGGGATGGGGAGGATGATGTGAGACCCGAGGAATGTCAAAGCCGTCACGTAACAAGTAAAAATAAGGGCTGTGTCCTGGCCAGCTCTGAGAGTGCAGATAACGAGATAGCGGGGAATATTCTGAGTTGTTCCAGGCCTTAGGCTTCTGGGTACATACGGAATAACCTTCCTCTTTTTGTGGTTTTTTAAAATACCCTGTCCAAGGCAGAAATCCACACTGATGTGTGCTAATGCAGGATGTAGTCAGTAATAAACTGCTGAACACGATCACAGTTGGAAGAATATTTTTTGCTCTTTACCAAATCCATGTTTCGGCGTCAGACTGGCAGCACCCTGCCAACAGGGGAAAATCAATGGCATGAAGGGCGTCATTGCATGTTCCAATAAGTCATCTGTAAATTCAATTTACAGAGAAGCAAGCCGAGTTTAATAGGAGAAAGGAAAGGGTCAGGCTGCATACATCCTGCAAAGCAGCCCCATAAAATAACAGGAGAGCAGAAAAAGTCAGCTCGGTGGGGAAGGAGCGGGTTGCGTCCGACGGCGTCTGCCTGGGAACGGCAGCGGAGGCCGCATTCCTGCGGCGGCGGTTGGGAAAGAGCAGGTTGCTGACAGATCCGGGGTGTTTGCTTTGCTCACAGACCAGGGACAGACCCGAGCTGGTGGGGAACTCAGCCTGGAAATCTTTGGGTGGTTTGTATCCAGCCCCGTTGGTACAGGGAATGCGGTCACAGGGCCACAGAAAAGGTGCAGAGTTTGAGAGGAATTTAGGTTCTCTGAAGCTGGAGAGTGGACAAAGTAGTTTCTTGAGGTCTCTTCTTGTCCCAGTTTTCGACAGGTTGTTAAAATGTTGGAAATAGGTGTGGGAGTGAGGGGAGAAGATGGGAACTGGCCTATTTGCAGTGCAGCCTCTTGTGTCACGCGGAGATCGTGCGTCTGTGGTTGCCCAGCGGATACAGAGTCAGCGGCGTAAAGGAGCCCAACAGTCAGTACTGGGGTATGAACTTCAGCAAATACCAGTGTAAGGACAGATGTTAAGGCAAACAAACGTGATGCCCCAACCCCAGATGTCTCTGTGAGGAAACCTGTGTAGCTCTCACCGCTCTTGGGAGAAGGCACATCTGCAGCTCCGGGGGCAGATTGTCTCCAGGGGACTGTGAGACACAGGCAGAATAAAGCACAGGAGAGACTAGGGGAGGCGAGTGCTGACACTGCAGGGATTGTGAGCGCTCTGGGCCGTACCACTGGCTCAGAACTCCCTCTACTAATAGACACTTACCATCTTGGATCAAAGCCTGATGGGGGGAAGAAGGAAGAACAGGCATGGGGAACAGGAGTCAGTTGAGATTAGAGAAACAAGATTTCATTTCAAATCTGGCCATGCATTTGGGAGAGTTTATTACCAGACACAACCCTATTATCTGTAACTGCTTTTGCAAGAGGTGGTTACTCATTGTCACAGCAGCAGGAATGTCCAGCAGTGCAATCTCTGCGTGTCTTTGGTCTGGAGAGAAAACCAGAAGGAAAGGCATATTGAAGAGCTGGGGTAAGGTCTAAAAGCTGAAGAAAAAAGAAGGAAGGAGATATAAGCAGCAAATATAGACATTGTTGAATCAGGCCGAGCTGTGATCTCATAGAAGTACCTGTTTGCCCGCACAGCCCGTTCCGGTAAATTAAAGGAATAAGCTGCGGCGACGCAAACACAGCGATCCTGTTCGACTGCTCCTCTCTGCAGGCTCTCTTTCCTTCTAGCTCTTTCTAAGCAGACCTGGATGTGGAGGTGCTGGAGCTGTGACGGGTGTAATTTACCCCGTGGATCACTTTTTTTCTCCACCGCAGCGTCACGCCTGGCTCCGTGACCAGCCAGGCAGGGCCACGCCAGGCAGCCCCACAGCTTTTACGGGGAGGACCTGCTCCCTGCATTAATGTAATTGCAGGTAATTTGCCAGATTCCTCCCGTGTGTTACTTCCTGAAGGCCTGGCGCAGAAATCCGGTTTTGTAAGCTGGGTCCTAACGAGTGGCTGGGTGTAATGATGTGCTCCAGTTTTCCAGCAGCCCCTGCAGCACGGAAAGGAAGAGCTCTGTGTTGCTGTTAATGCTGAAAATAAACCAGTTTGGTACTTAAGAGCTCTCTGGCACAAGTGGCAGAACGGGCACTGTGTACACCAGTACCAGTTTAACTGGGGTCTGTTTTGTGCTGCTGATAAATGTTTCCCCAAAGAGAGTGACGAGATCTCTAGTTATACACTCACCACATCTCTCCTAGAGCTGTGGGTTGTACAGAAAACGTGTAAGCAATAAGGTTTGGTGACAGCACTAGGTTCCCCGGGGGAGCAGAGCAGGGCTCGGGGGGAGCCTAAAGTACCTTTTTGCCAGCTGTGATTGTGATGACCGTAAGGAGGGGGAATGAGAGGTCCGAGCCGAGCCCCACAGAGGGACTGGTGGGCGGCAGGACACGTGTCCTTGCGGCTGAACATTGTGTCTCGGCAGCTTCACGCTGCCTCTTTGGTGCTGGGAATGCTCTGGGCACTGCAGCCTGGAACGGGAAGGGGCTGCTGTTACAGAGAGACATGGGGAAGAGGAGGTGATCTTGCAAGACCTGAAATTTAAGCCTAAATCCAGACAAGGATGGGAAGTACCTGTCCTAATGCAGTAACATGCTGTATGATAAAAATACACATCATAGAATTTGGGCTATAAATGCTGCTTTTCAGTCAGACATCCTGTGCTGTGGTGGTAGCACCACTTTGTAATCCTGCAAACAGAAAGTTACAGCATAAAAGGTGCAAAGCTCCCAATGGCCGTGTCTCCTGTTTGTTATTCGCACTGCTTTATGGATATACAGATTGGGACTGAGGGCTCCAGCATAGGCTGCTGCTTGGCTGCGACAGCGGCCAGGGCTTGGGTGAGCTGTCAGTCCCGTGGCTGCTGTGGCAGCGCCGATGCAGGACCTGCTGCCGTGGCATCAGCTGATGGAGCCTCCTCAGACCACGTCACTCAGGCATAAACACCCCGTGCCACCAAAGGCCGCTTACAGCGCGATTGGAAGGCTGACAGCAGCGTTGGCAGGAGTGCACGAGGCAGAGTTGTCAATGAATTCAGCAGTATCGGGGTAGAGCTAAATGATGTCGTGCCTTCCATTGCTATAGTAGTAAATAAAAACTGGGTAAACTCACTTTTTATTGCTACAGTGCCCAATTTAGAAGCTACTAATTAGTGTTTATGCTCACTTGGGCTGCGAACCTCCAAGCCTACGTCCTCCAAGAGACAATTCAGCTGTTCTCTGAGGATCTGTTGAGGAGAGAGTTTTCTAGCAGGAGGGGCTCTGATCTGGGAGCCAGGAGGGGACACTGCGCTTGCCGCTGTTACCCCCTTGCTGGGTGGCCACCAAGTGGGTCACAGCGGCTCGCCGTGCTTCTGTTTGCCCTCTGGACTTCTGCCTCTTTCGTCTTTTAAGGTCGCAGGGGAGGGGTTTCTTTTCAATCTGTACTTGTACAGCGGCTGATGCAAAGGGAGGGAGGTCTCTGTGGGAGCTGCTGCAGCGCAAACAGCACGGGTTCTAGTGAGGAGCTGCGTTGCTCAACCCCGGCGCGGGGTGATAAAGCCGCCACGTGGAGGTTGGCAGAGTTACTCACGCTCCAGTTGTGTCTGTGCAGCTTCTAATCTTTCAACTGCAATTCGAATCTCTTCTCTGCTGGTGGGGTAGAGCCTTCTCTCTCTCAAGACAGCCCAACTGATGCCCTTTTGGTCTGTCTCTGAAGGTTGTACTACCATGGCTGTGTCAGGAAAGGGTGTAATTTTAAAAACACCCTTAGCTCAGTGTGCCAGTGAAAGTTCTGACAGAGCTCTGCAACTGTACAAGTGCACAGCACAGCGTAATATTTTTGCTTTTCAGGGTAGAAATAGAGTTTTATAGAAGCATAACTATTTCTGTCTATCCTGACCACTTCAGTTCTGTGAAATATTTTGGGGCAGTTCCATTACAGGATGAGGCTGGGGGAGGCTCGTGTGCTTCACAGCTGTAGCCTTGTCTTTTCCTTTCCTTTCTTACTGAGCCTGGAAGTATTTTTCCTCTCTTGCCTTCTCTCTCCTTTCTTTTGGAGCTGGCTTTTCCTGTCATACTACATACTCTCAAAACCACTTGGCATTTTTCCCTGCCCTTTGTGGCTTTGGAATGCTTTATTCCTGTTTCTCAATCCCTGTTACAACTGCAAGTAAGGCAGAGGTGATGTTTTTGTTTTACTGCTGCTTTTAAGTCACATGGTGGTATTTAGGAAATGTGTGGACCTGCAGCACTGCAAGATTACACCCCGACGAAAAAAAGATGACAAAAATGCAAAAAAAGGGTTAATGAGTGCCCAGATCCTTAAACAATCAGGTTCAAGTTTAGGGCAACAACAGCTACTGGTGCTCAGCAGTTTGATTCTTCAGCATTTTTGTTGCCCGTGTGGCCAGATAATGAAAAATAATAATACTAATCAAAAAGAGAATCAAAAAGAAGGACTGGGGCTATGGATACCAGCCGAGAGTTCCCCAGGAAGGTTCCAGTGTAAACATGGTGTTCACCAGAGGGCCATGGCTCTGGGGTCCTTCACTTGCCAGGCAGGCTCTTCCTTCGAGGATTCAAAATAGTTTGATGGCCACTCTTCTCAGAACCAAGAAACTCCCCTCAACGCCTCAAGCAGAGCCTTGCTGCTGCCCTTTGCCTGTGTGGCTCTAGGAGGGAGGGTGCTGGGAAGCGACACCGTGGGCCTCAGCATCGCTCCCCAGAGTTCATGTCAGACTTTACTGCCAGGCAGCAGCGGGCAGTTAATTATTATCTTAGACTTGAGGTCTTGACATCAGTGCCAGTCAGGTCACGACTTGCCATTGATAAAAGCATTGCAGAGTGCCAAATATAGCGAGCCTTCCAAGAGAGTAGCAAAAATAGAACCCCTGGTTGCTTGGCAAGGATCTGGAATTTTAGCAAATTATCTATCTGTCTATCTATCTATCCATCTATCTATTTACTGTCTATCTATTTATCTATCTATTTATCCATCTATCTATCCATCTATCATCTATCTATCTATCTATTGATCTTTCAATCCATCTATCGATCAATCTTTCTATCTATCCATCCATCTCTCTATTTATCTATTTATCTATTTATCCATCTATCATCTATCTATCTATCTATCTATCTATCCATTCATCTCTCTATCTATTGATCTATCGATCAATCTATCTATCCATCCATCTTTCTATCTATCTGTCTGTTGATCTATCTCTATCTATCTCTCTCTCTCTCTATCTATCCATTCATCTCTCTATCTATTGATCTATCTATTGATCAATCTATCTATCCATCCATCTTTCTATCTATCTATCTATCTGTTGATCTCTCTCTCTCTCTCTCTCTCCATCTATCTATCTATCTATCTATCTTTCTATCTATCTATCTATCTATCTATCTATCCATCCATCCATCACCCACGTAAATGATGAGCCTCAAGTCTAATTAATTTCAACGGGGTTAAAATTTACCTTCCTGTGCTTCTCCTGGGGGACTTTCAAAGCCACAGCAGTACAGTTACTTTCCTGTCCTCGGTGAGCTTCATTCTCAATTCCCAGCTGTGTTTAGGAGCAGCTCTAAGACGCTGTGCCTGGGGACGCCGTGCTGTTTGGGGGCATTTGGAAGCCCAGCAGAGCAGTGGGCATTGTCTGTGCAGGGCAGTGCCGTACACCAGCCATTCACACCGCTCCATCTCTGGTTCAAATAAGCTTTTTATAAAATTTCCTTTTAGAAACTCTTGTGTGGGTTTGAGCAGCAGTTGAATTAAATAGGGCAGCATAAGCTAATAGCATGACTCATGGGAAGGAAATAGAGCAGCAGTTGGTAAAAACAGAGAGTCTTTGCATTCATAACTTCACACAGGCTAATATGAGCCTCACCGAAAGGTTATTTATGAAACAAAAACCTTAATTCTGGACTTGAGATTCTCCCAGTTCTTAAAGACTTATCTTTCCATCGGGTGCTTCCCTCTTCAGTCCCTCCTGTCACCAGATCGCTTCAAAGGGAAGAGCAGGGGGTAAAATGTGGTCTCTGGTGAACGGGCTGGTGGAGCGGGATTTGGGCTGCCCAGGTGTCGGTGTTCAGGTTAAAATAACAGTACAGCTACGCCAGATCCTTGCTAACCCATCGACTGCCCCTGTGAATCACGCTCCTGATTCCAGCCCTTCTGTCGTGCTGAACTGAGCAGGGCTGTGGTGAGGATGCTACAGCGTCAGCAGAGCCTGGACCTTGGACACCCCAAGGAAAGACACACTTTATCGATTCGGTTCTGCTGCTACTGAATGCAAATCCCAGCTCTTGGGCTGTGTGATTGTAACCCAAAATCAGCTGCTCTGACTGAGAAAGAAATCCACTGAATTCAAGGGAAATTACCTGGGGCTTTATGCAGGGTCAAGGGGAAAAAAGTATCAGGCCCAGCCTTTTACTGTGTCCCTGAGCAAGGTGAGATTGGTTTTAGTTTCCCAGTTCCTCTGAGTGATGGGCATTCATCCCTGACTCACTGAGTAGGTTGGTCTGGGTGTGAGTAGCCTTTGATGGAGCACATCACGCGGCAATAGAAAGGTTTATGAAGACAAGCCCTCCTGCAAACATAGTATGAATTTACTGAGAATCCTGCCCAGTGAAGGAGTTCTCATCCCAGTGACGCCCCAGACCTCCAGTTTGCCTTCCACGACTAGAACTCCACCCTTTCTCTGAGATCACACAGAAAAGAAGCCAGAAAATACCAGTCAGTACTGAAGTCACGAGGTCCATCTGGTCTTCCTCTCCTGTGAAATCTCTCCTCTTTTTGACCCCTCTTCTATGATAAATGAGTAAGGAAACAGAATTTCAGGAAGCGATAACCTTGAATTATCCTTCGGGCGATGTGACAATCCAGGCCAAGCTGATTAGTCATCCGGAACAATTAAAATATTGCATTATGGTATTTAAGGAACTTGGCTGCTGCGAGTGACTGATGCCTGGGGAAGGGCTGGCTTGCTCGGGGAGGCAGAGAGTAGAGACGTGAAATGATCTCATTCCATGAGGCTTTTAGAACGTAACCACATCCACTGGGAGAGATTGTGATCAAAGTTCAACTGGGACTTGACACAGAGCTCGTTCGTCGCTCTGAGAAGTAGCAGACACCAACTTAGTGCCTCTTTGTCCATCTCCAGCCCACGGCATAAACCTCACTTTCACAGAATACTCTGTTCCATTAAGTTCCTCCAGAATATTTGAGCTCTTGTGACATCCTGATAACGGACTACTCCTCTGTAGCAGCCCACGTATCGGGGATCAAACTCCTGGTGTTTTGCATCCAAATGAGATTCCTACCGGGACAGAACTATTTGCATTTAGAAATCGATTGTGGGAAACAACGTGCTGCAGTTGTAATGATCCTTTGCTGCTTAGATTTTCTGGGATACAGGTTCCCGTGTGAATGTTTTGTACAGACTCTCTAGTTTCTCTAAAGTATAATCCATCGTTCTGTGCTTACTATTAATCTAGTCAGATCATTTGTTGTTCTGCTCGTGTTTACCAGGTCTCATAGCAGACAGGGAGGAACTGGGAAGCAGAGAACACAAAAATCCACAGCTTAATCTTTCAGAAGTTTCTTCCCCGGGTGAAATCTGTCCAGCACACGCAGGTAAGTCAGGGAGACACATGCTGTGGGAAGGGTACAAACCCACCAGACATCTATCAAAGGAAAAGAAACCCGGATTATTTGCCTCCCTTGTAGTTAGCGGGAGTTTGCGGGATTTCGGTGGCCTCTAATGCCCTCTAATGGACAAAGCTGCTGGAGCAAAGTCCTCCTGGGGCCCGGGCTGGGGGTGAAGCCATCGGGTGTCTCGGTGGAGAAGGAGCTCCAGGAGGTTCTGCAGCTCCCACTGGGAGCCGGCCAGCTCTCGGCTTAAACCCATGTTGAAGGGTTTGTAGCTTAGAGGTATTAAGTCACCTCTTACCAAAAGCTTGGCAGATCCTTTCCTTCCTCCCTTCCTTCCTCCTCTAGTACCTTTGTTTGTTTAGCTTCACTTTAGAACAGTAGGAAAATACTTTTGACGCTGATCCCAGATTTGGCACAATTCCTCCAGAATGATACCCTGTCTGTCGAAGACTGAAACCAGGCACGTGCCCCATGGAGGGACAGCCCTGCAGAGATTCTGGGGCTCTGGATGAAATCAGAAAGTGTGACTGAGCTGCTGCTGGAGTGATGGACAAACGGTGGTGAGAAGGGGAGAGTGGGATGGGAGGAATGAAAAGAAGAAATCAAAGTATGAACCAGAGACTTTAGTCTGAACAGCAGAGATACTGTGGGATTTTCCTAGGACAGCAGCTCACCTCTAGGCTGGCTGGTCTCAGGGCACTTTGTATTGAGCCTCAGAAGAAGAGGAAACAATTAAAAGGAAGCAGAGAGCGTTGCTGGCTTGACCAAATACTGACTGGAATTTTCCAAAGAGTTTGGGGGAAACACCAGGAGAATGTCCAACGTCACAGATCGGTCTCTGCAGGTCGTCTCCCCCCCTCTTTCCCACCCCCCCCTCCACCCCACATCTAAAATCTGGGAATACAGCAAGTCACGTTTGCTTTCAGGGAACAGAGATTTGCTTGGGGAAAAATATGATGAGAAACAGGGAGAAACACTGTTTGTATTGTTTAGTGAACTTTGAAGGGAAGAAACAGCCTGTCTTTTTCTACCTTAGACAAGGGTTCCCAAGATGCTTCTCTTTCGGCTAATCCCATCACCCCTGCTTTCTTGCTCGCTTTGTGAGATGGGATTTCAGGAGCATATCGGTAAACTGAAGCCTTTTCCTGCCCCCTACATGAATTATTATTGTTTAGATTCTGGCAGAACGTGGAGATCCTTGTGAAGATTGGGGTTGTATTGCCTTAACTGGATATTATTCCTGCCTGATTGCTATGGAACGCTTAGAGGTCAAGCATATAAACAGTTGAGAGAGGAGATTTGACAAGCTCATGGAGGAAGGGCGCAGCAGGAGTGGTGGGGCCTCCAGCAGTCCCAGGACTGCTGTCTGCTGGGGATTCGGGAGGGATGTGAGCGCAGGGCAAGCTCTGTGTGACTGCTGTGTCCTGCAGGCGCTGCCTGTGAGCCATGGGCTGACAGGGAAATGGAGAACTGGCCCCAGGAACAGCCTCTCATCTGCCATCAGCAGGACCAGCCATGAGGAAGATGAGGGCGAGACTGAGCTGGGTGACCATGGCTGCAGAGGGAGCCATGCTCCCGTACGGGGAGGACGCCGTCGGGGCTGCAGCCCCTGGAGCATGGACCCCAAAGTCCTCCTGCTTTCCAGATTCCAAAGGAACCATTTACTTGCTCAGGGGAATGTTGGGGAGAAAAAACAGCACTTAGGAAATGGTGTGGGGAACCAAAACCCTCTTTTGCCAAGCCCTTCTTTGTGCTCAGACGTACAATGACTGCTTCATTCAAGAAGGACAGGGAACTGCTGGAGAGAGTCCAGGGCAGGGCTACCAAGATGATGAAGGGAGTGGAGCATCTCCCATAGGAAGAAAGGCTGAGGGAGCTGGGTCTCTTGAGCTTGGAGAAGAGGAGGCTGAGGGGGGATCTCATGAATGTTTATAAATAAGTAATGGGTGAGTGTCAGGAGGATGGAGCCAGGCTCTTCTCAGTGACATCCAATGACAGGACAAGGGGCAATGGGTGCAAGCTGGAACAGAGGAGATTCCAGTTAAATATGAGGAAAAATTTCTTCACAGTGAGAGTGACTGAACCCTGGCAGGGGCTGCCCAGGGAGGTGGTGGAGTCTCCTTCTCTGGAGACATCCCAAACCCGCCTGGAGGCGTTCCTGTGTGACCTGCTCTGGGTGTTCCTGCTCTGCCAGGGGGATTGGACTGGAGGAGCTTTCAAGGTCCCTTCCAATCCCTGAGATTCTGTGATTCCCACCAAACCCAGCCAAGATGTTGATAATTAAGCAAATACATCCACGTAGGCTTGACTGGGATCTGGGTACATGTCAGCAGCACCTGAGAAGTCTTTCCTAGAACCTAAGACAACACTTAGTCCTAGATACCTTGTCGACACCTATTAGAGCTGCCCATGGTAAGGAGCTTTGATGCGAAGGCATCGACAGCCTTTACTCCAGGGCCGCTTCGCTGGCAGCACGGGCGTGAGGCGGCAGCGCTCCCGGCAGCCCCAGGTGAGGCTTCACCCTCGGTACAAATCAGACACCGCGGGTGGCTCCTGGGATCCGGTGCTGCCGCTCCTACAGGGAGAGCTCTGCTACTCATCCGTCTTTTTCCCAACCAAAACGTTTGCAATCACTTCCCATGTTTTTAGAAAACACCTGCCTCTTCAGGCGTTTGCTACCGACCCAGTTCCTGAATGTGTTGCTAGAACACAAAGGAGCCGTTCATACTGTAAATCTGAACCTACAGGAGTTTCATTGTTTGGTATTTACAGGGAAAACACATCCCTCAGACTGTATTTCCCAGCGTTGTTACTGGTAAGAGCGTAATGGCAGGAGTCTCCAAATCAAGTGGGTGGAGGAACACAGAGAAAATTAATTTTATTCTCCAGTTCCCCACTTATTTGTCCATTTTAAGTCCTATGCTGAGGAGGCCTTTCCTCTGGTTGCACCTGCGTTTGTATCGTCAGGGTTTTAACTCGACTCTAGCACAAAGGGACGTTATTTTGTGGACTTTCTATTTCCCAGGAGGAAAACAAATCAACACTCCCGGGAGGGAAACTGGCTGCTCGTGTGTCCCGTTACCCGCGTGTCCTCCTCCTCTGAGCCACGGGGAGCAACCACTCGGCTGGGCGCTCTGTGACTGCGCTGGGGAAGGATTCCTCTGTGCTGCCTTTGGCATTTTTAGTTACAAGCTGGAGTTCTGCAGGGAAGCCTTGAGATGGAGCAGAAGCCATTATTAAGCAGAAATAAAAACTGATTTATTAAAGAAGAACCAATAAACTGGAGCTATGGATCCCAGTCTGCGTGTGACGCCCAGACCGCAGTCTGTGTCGAGCACCCTGCCTTTCCAACAGCCCCCGCGATTCGAGGTGGGGATGTACCACCCGCCCCGTCTTTCTGCCCAGAGAAGGTGTAAATCGTCACCCAAAGCGCCACCGAGACCCCAGACCCAGCGTGCACCCCGAGTCCGGGGAGGGGAAACCTTCCCCCATCGTCTGCGCTCGAAGGGCAGGAGTTTACATTCCGGTCACTTATTGAATAAGTAATCCCAAGGGAGACCTTAAAATCCACCTGCTGATTTCAAGAGCAGTTTATACAATTTCGGTGATTTTTACCCCGGGAAGGGGCTTGCCCCCTCCCTCCCCGGCCCCGCAGGCAGACAGCGGGGAAGACGGACACCGGCGGGGAACGGCCCGGGCCGCGACCGCCCTGATCCCCCCGCGGGAGGCGACGAACCGCCCGGCCAGACCCTTTCGGCTTTACGCCCGGGGCAGCCGGCGGCTCCCCTGTTCCCGTTGGATACCGGAGGGTAAGGCCGCAGCCTGCGGCTCCTCCCACCGGCGGTGCGGGCCCCGCTGGGCTCTGCCAGACGCAGGGCCGCGGCG